>QJPP01000947.1:641290-707717 GCA_003996215.1 Jaltomata sinuosa
CCTATCGTGGGCCATCGTCGTTAGATCGCTATGATTCGTGCTTGGAGATCTGTTGGGGACTACTTCAGACTGAGGGTGAGCTCTTGGCGATCGGAGCTTAGCTTTAGTTTATCTTTTGCTTCATGTACTCTATTACCATTCAGAGACATCTGTATAAATTTTTTTGGATCGTTTGCACTCCATGTATGTAGTTTTGGCTCTATACTATGATACCAGGTCTTGGGGTTTGGTTTAGTTTCCGCATATGTATATATATATCCCTGTCATCTATTCTCATCGTCTTGTTCCCTTATTTGTTAGATAGTAGCCCATTACTAACTGTCCTGGGCTATGGGGATTGGTTCACCTACCGGAGGTTGTAGGTGCCATCATGACCGAGAAATCGGGTCATGACAAGTAGTCACTGTTCAAACTTGTGTGGAGCAAATCTGGAGTCAGTAAATTTTATGGGCAATGCACAAAAAGGTAATAAAACTATAGTAATGCTTACAACCATAACTGTCAGAGTTAGCCTAACTACTCTTCGCGCAATAATCAAGCCCAATCTCAGCAGTTTCAGCAGCATCAGAAGCATTAAGGTATGAAGACTAACATTCAGGCCAATAATATAGAAGAGACTTTGAAAAAGATTTTGGAAAATCAAGAACAAATGGCTGCAGAAACAAAAATCAGCAACTAGCTCAGAAGAATCAAGAGATACAGATGGGTAAGTTAGCTCAGGCATAAAATTCAAGACCTCAAGGGGGGATACCTGGTGATACAGAGAAAGCTCAAAGGTAAGTTATGGCAAACACATTGAGGAGTGGTAGAGATTTGGGTGGTGCACCTCCAAAGAAAAATCATGAGGTGCAAGCAGAATTGGTCACACATAAGCAGACAGAAAAGCAAGTTGAGTCTAAAGAAGATGATAAAAAGGGGAAGTTTGAGTACCTTAATGAAAAGCCAATTGAGAAAATTCAAGATAGACCACCACCACCATTCTTTCAAAAGCTTAAGAAAGCCAAAGAGGATGCTTATTTGAAGAATTTCTTTGACACGTTCAGAGAACTTTACATTAACCTTCCTTTGTTAGATGTCTTTCAGGTAATGCCTAAGTATGCTAAGTACTTGAAGGATGTGGTGGCGAATAAAAGAATTCTTGGGGATATTGAGACTGTGGCACTTACTGAAGAGTACAGTTCGATGGCTATGAGCAAGATGCCCCCAAAACTCAAGGACCCTGTGAGTTTCACCCTCCGCATACAAATTGGTGAAAGTGATATTCTCCAAGCTTTGAGTGATTTAGGGGCAAGCATCAACTTGATGCCCCTTTTAGTGTTTAATACTCTTGGGTTGGGGAAACCAAGGCCTGCATCAGTTGCTCTATAGATGGCAGACAGAACTAGAGTGGTCCCTGAAGGAATTATTGAGGATGTTTTAATCAAGGTTGGTAAGTTCATTATTCCTACTAGCTTTATTGTTCTTGACTATGATGCAGATGACAGGGTACCAATAATCTCAGAGGGCCTTTTTTTGGATACTGGTGGAGCGTTGATAGATATTAGAGAGGGCACGCTAACAATGAGATTGGATGATGAAGAAGTGGTCTTCAGAGTGTACAAAACACTCAACACACCCTCACAATACAAAGATTTATGTATGATCACAACAATAGAAATGGATGAGTGTGGAGTGGAGGAGATCAAACTTCTAATTACCTCTTTGGACTCTCTCATGGAGTTTCCCGAGTTGACAAGTAAGCCTGAACCTGTAAAACTTGAATAGAGTCCTGAAAAGATAGGTGTAAGAAAGGCTACAAACCTCGATTGTGAGCACACAAGAGGTCAGAAAAGAAGGAGAAGATGGGCCCCGAGTAACAGGAAGAGGATGAGAATATATGGATGAGAGTTGTGATGTGAGTGATGCTGCGACAATAAATTAGGTGCTTCTTGGGAGGCAACCCAAGTTAAGGTATCATTTTTATTCTTTTTAGTTTTTCTTTAGTATCACCTTTGGTTTGGTTGTTATTTTGTGTTGACAGGTTCAAGAAAAGTTTGAGTACCTGAGATCGCAGATAAAGAGCATGGCAAAAGAAAATGTGGGGTCCCTGAGACCTCTTTGATTGATATGATGCTACTAGCTAGGCCTAGAGGCCTCAATAAATATTTATATCTTCATTTTTAATTAATACTTTGGGGACAAAGCTTGGTTTTAAGTGTGGAGTGAGAATATTCAAATTTGTTTAGGGTGAAGTGGGCTCTATAGGATTTTTATTTTTATTTATTTACAAGTTTTTGATTAAATTGAAAAAGTTATAAAAAGATTTTATCTTTGTTTGTTTTCAGTTTTTGTGTTTGTTCTGTTTAGTAGAAGCACACTTCACCCACCCCTCGATTTTTCTTTTTGATTCTTTTCCGAGGGGGATCCCTTTGAACTCAGTATCCTTTTTGAATTCTAGGAGTAAATCTAAAACTTTTGTCATTAGAAATAAATAGAGATGCTCTTGCTAGGTGCTACACATGATTACTTATTGCAAGTTGATGTTGAATTCTATGGCATGATTGGAAAAATTGTATGACTACTGTGAGACACCTAGGCTCTTTTATCTGACTTTTGTTAGCTTAAATTTGAATTCTTGCAATTGCTTGGTTGAGAGTCTATAGGTATCCTTCTTGACTTGAACATGTGTCAAGTATGAGTGAGGTTTTTCTTATATTCCATGTTGCAGTTTGGTGTCTAGAACTTGCCCCATGTGTTTACAAAGCGAAATAAAGAATTTTGAGTTTTGGAGATGATATAGGCATTTCTTTGATAGCCATATTTTATACCCTCTTTATCTACCCTCTTCGCATGACCGAAGTTAGCCCCATTGAACTTTTAGCCTATTCTTTGATAGCCTCATATATAGCTTATTCCTTTTTTTCAATTGCCTAAAATTTGATCCAAAACTCCTAAGCTCTTTAGTTGAGAAATTAAGATGTTAAGGAGTGTAAAATTGAAGAAGGAAAAAGTGAAGTTGAAGCCCCAAGAATATAGCTATTGGTGTATTGAAAAGGTTTATGTGTTGTTGGTAGGGAGTATGATGTGCTGTGGTTTTGCAGCACTTTCGACGCTTAAAACTTGGAATTTGAGCATGTTCTTTAGTGATTTTTTGTAGATTTGATGTGTTTTTGAGTCTTGTGCATGATTATAGGGTACGGAGAATAAGTGTAGGAAAAGATTGACATTTTGGCTGAAACTAAATTCTATGACTCAACTCCACGAGTCGTAGATAATTTCATGAGTCGTGGAAATCAGTCGTGGAATTAGTATTGTAGATGTGCTGGAGCCTGAGTTCTACGAAAGGTTTCCACGAGTCATGGACCTGTTCACGAGTCGTGATTCCTGCTTATGGAACCTGATTAGAGAAGGAGCACAAGTATGAGATTGATGACTCAATTCCACGAGCCGTGATTCAAGTCACAAGTCGTAGAATGAACTCGTGGAAGGGAACTCGCAAAATGACAAAATCTCTAAGTTTCATGAGTATTGACGATGACTCATAAAAACTTCCACAAACCGTAGCCTGTGTCCGTGAAAGCTGCTGATTCCAGTTTTCCTTGTTTAATTGGGATAGGATTTCCACTGCCTATAAATACCTTTCCTAGGATTTCTTTTACGTTTTATGCTCGATACTTTGTAGGAAACACAATGAGAACATTGTGATCTTGGTTTATTCTTGGTTTTGAGAGTTATACACATTCATAGTTCATTGTTCTTAATTCCATCTTCATCTATTCAAGTTTAGAAATTTCTTTATGTCTGATTGTAAGTATATGATCATGAACGCATCAATAACTTCTAATTTTCTGCTTATAACCATGAGCAGCTAAATCCACAACTAGGGTTGTGGGAACCATGAAGGATTAACGAAGTAGGCAAAGTATTTGGTAATTCTAGGGTGGTGTTTATGTATGTATTGTTCATCCCTTCACTTTGATTGCTTTTTAATGGTGCAGAACGTTAGAAATTTCCTTATCCTTACTTGTCGGACCAAGGAGGTAAGGGATGGGAAAAGGGTTGTTCAACAATGGAGATTTGAGGCTATCAACCCTCATCTAATAGCTTGACCTTGTTCGGGAATAACTAATCTGGGATCCAGGGTAAGGGTTATTAGATCATACACCCACGGCCGGACCAATGCGTGTGGTGAAATTCATCTATCTGAGGGACCAACTATTTAGGTGAACCAAACTTACCAATTCTGCATGCTAAGCACCAAGCTAGTTTACTAAGTACAATGCCTTACTAAGTTATGATCTCATGGGGAACACTACCCTAGTCGCTTCTCTTATTGATAACAACTCCTGAAACTGTCACTTATTATTTGTTACAAACTTAAGTTACTATTAATCTTGTTACTTAATACCTTTCTTTTCGAGGGAAATAAACGGCCAACAGCGCAAGTAAACACTAATCAACCATAGTCCTACCATATTCCCTGTGGGATCGATCCCAACCTACATTAGGTTCTATATTTGAACAGCGACTGCTTACGCTTTTAAAAGGAGGTGTAATTTGGGTGCATCAAATTTTGGCGCCGTTGCCGGGGAATACGGTTTAGGATTAAGAAAGATTGTGTTTATTTCACTATTAGTCCTTATTTCCTGATTTTACTTTTTCTATTGTTTTTGTTTTGTTACGCAGGTTACACACTTGTGCATGCCCAGTACAAGGAGTCAAGGCAATCCCTTGATTCCATACGTTCTTGAACTCCCTAGAACTTTAAGAAACATGGCTAAAGAGGGAGAGTATGAGACATCAGAGCAGATCACAGCTTGGTTGTTGGCCGAAGAAGAGCAAAGGAAAAAGGCAGGGTAAGACGCCCTTGCTGCTGAAGATGATCAAATTGCAACAGACCTCACAGCTCGAAATGCGGCAGCTGAGCAAGCAAGGCTAGCATGATAACAAGCTGCCCGTCAAGTCGCACTTGATGCACAAGCTGCGAGAGATGAGGCAGCAGCCAAACAAAATTTGCCGCACAATAGGGGCCGATAGATGCAGCATCCAACGCATGCCCCTCGCTACTATGATGATGATGATGATGTAGAGGGATGGGGCATTATTGGACCCATAGTGTTGCCACCACTGACTGAAAGAACAAAGTTTGACATCACCAGCACCATTATCTAGTTGCTGAATCTGAAAGGACTATATGCTGGGAAGCCTACGGAAGATGAAAATCTACAAATTATATCACCTCAACTTCAACTTATGTTCATGTTTCCCTTCAAACTCCCCCTTTTTTTCTTTTGGTTTATCGCCCTTATCCTTCGATCACTTATTGCTAGCAAGGAGATTTCTCTAAGCTTTCTTTTGATTTTTATTTTTTCCCTCTCCTTATTACCAACATACAAATTATTTTTCACAAGGACACCACATCTAATTCTATTCTTACCACAACAACCTCACTCTATCTTTTTATCTTTCCTCTTTTTTTCACTTCTTCCTTTAAGTCTTTCAACTACAAAGTGCACTAAGGACTCTTTGGATCAAATCAACATAGGGTAATCAAATAAAGGGGATAGGCTAAACATGTGTCTAGTCATTGAAATTGGCTTAAAGCTCAAAGGGGCTTGACAAGGGATAACGTAAAGGTGGCACAAACAATATTCAAAAGAATTGGCTCACAAAGAAATGCCTTGATCATATCCCATAAGTCAACACTATGTTTCATTTCATACACACACGGGGCAAGTTCTAGATATCAAGAATTGCAAGAAACACAACAAACACTCACCACACATGGCATAATGGTTCAAAAATGGCTCATAAGACTTCATATTTACAACACAATCAAATTGAATGAATCAATATTATTAAGCTCATATCTAGGTTTTATGGAGTCAAGTTAAAGAGCCTATGCATCTCTAAATGAAGTTTTCTACTTTTTATGCTTTTTTTGAGTGAATTACCCATGAAATCTAGTGTATACTTAGGTGAAGTACCTAGATTTCAAAAGGCTATGGTTTCTAATCTTTCTTCTTCCTATGACTAATTTTACCTCAAGACGGTAGTCATCCATCCATAATCGAGAAATTTTTTCTACCTATGAATAAAATAAAAATAAAATAACTCCTAAAAAATAAAAATTACCTGGTTCAAAGGGCACCCTCTTGGAAAAGAACCAAAAAGAAAAACCAAGGGCTGAATGCGATATTCCTCTAAAAAAACTAAAAAAACATTTTTTATTTTATTTTATTTTTCAAATAAAATAAATTCATTTGTCATACTCACCTTAAAACTCACAATTATCGGAAGATTCCTCACCCCACACTTAAAATCATGCTTTATCCCTAAAGCAATTTAAAGTAAAGGATGAAGAACAAGGGTAAGAAATACTCCCTGAGGCCCTCTTGGTCCTAGATGGCAGCATGTTTCTTCAATTTTATCAAGAGGCAAAAAGACCCCACACTTAAACTTAAACCATGCTCCTTAGCTTTCAAATTCGGGTACTCAGACTTCCCCAAACCTGCAAAATCAAAACAAAAACAAAAACATGACACTATAAAAAAAATTAAAAAAATAAGAAGCTACACTACAAATTGGATTGCTCCCAACAAGCGCCTGATTTAACGTTGCGGCACGAGGCCATCAGTTCACCACTTTTCTTTCCAATTAGAACTTATGAATTACAACCCTAACTTTGCATCAAATTTTTTGCTCCGCTCAAGGGGTGGTGGTATAAAGATGAAAGAACCAAGTAAATAATGTCGCATCTTGCACTTCTTGGCCCTTAAGTGAGGAATGTCATTTTGTTTCTTTGGTGTAGTAAATATTAGAATGTAAAGGACTTGTTCCTCATCTTCACACTTCTCCACCAGTTCAAATGACTCAATTCTCATGTCATCATCTAAACATAATGTACAAAAGTGATTAGAATGAGGTTCAACAGTACCTAACCCCAAACTTACATTGTTTATGATATGCTCACTTTCATACATCTTCTCAACATCAACACTAATGAGTAAAGCATAGTTGAATGGATGTAATTCTTCTTTCTGCTCCACTAGTTGGCCAGTATCCACAACACTTGGTGATTGGGCATCAAACGCCTCAATTGTTTTCTTTAAGTTAGCCTCTAAGTAATGGATATCTGAGCCGAATTGGTCTATCTCTTGTCTGAGATCAACTCTACCTTATATCAGCTGTGTCGTCATGTTTGTGAGATTATCACGGAGAAACTCGTGAAATTTAACCTTTTCCTCTTGTTCCCTTAGCCAAGATTGGCTCACTATGTCTGCTTCCTCAAAACTTTCTCCTAGTAGGGATTCACTTTTTTCTTCTACTAGGGGTTCGTCTTAGATATTGGCTAAGACTGTAACTTTATGATCAATACAAGTTTCAGACATAGCCTGTATCTCTGTGAGTTGGGAACCTATCCTCTCCGTGTTTTTCCTAAATTTGATTGCGTCTTTCCTCAATTATTCTTGCTTTTATAGTATTTTCTTCAGCATATCAATGAGATGAGCCTCATGATTCACATCCACCACTTCATTACCCCTGCCAACATCACAAATAACAGAAGAATCATAATAGGGGCTCCGAGAAGGGGAATAAGAGTTAGAACAACCATTTGAAATACCAACCTGACCACCACATTTGTGACATACATTAAATTCAAAAGATTGGGTAGGTGCACACCACCCACCCTCTTGAATATAATGGCAATTGATACCCAGGTGGGGTCCTCCACAGTACTAACAAGAATTACCAACATATGAATAGTACTCATCATTCAACAAATATTTATCCCTCGATGACATGTTAAGAAGAGTAGTAAAAAAAATATAACCTATCTATAAAAGAAAATAAAATTATACAAAAACTTAAATAAATAAAAAGAAAAAGTGTAATAAAAATAAATAATTAATTTCTAAGTCCCCGGAAACGATGCCAAAAACTTGTTGCGTCCTAATGCACACTCAAGTGTACACGGTCGTATAAGTAATATAAGATTGAGAGTCCATATATCATGCCCACAAGGACTTATCGATTAACTATTTTACTAAATTAAACTAGTTCTAATTATTTATTCAAGCAGTAAATCTGAAAGAAATATTTATTTACCAAAGTAAAAAGAAGAGGTTAACTAATAACAATTAATTAAACAAAGAGCATGTTTTTACGTAATGAATATGATGAAATCGATCTAAGATTATGGATTCGCTAACAATCATGTTAAGCAAGCAATTTCATTGACTTATTTGTTTATCTAGTTGCTAATTTCGGGGTTGATTTTACAACTATGATCTTTCGAGCCTCTAATTTCCTATTCAGAATAACATCATAACTACATCGTTGAGCGGGGATGTGACATCTTATTCTGAACACATTTATATATCTTCTCATATAAACCAAACAAGACATTGTAGGTATATTCCTATCCTAGTCGCGAACCTACCCTTTACGTTATAAAAGAGAGGCCTTGCTCCCTATGTTCTTTGTTATATCCCAATGATTCTTCTTCCGAGTTCACAAAGAGATTATAGATTTATTTTAATGGTAGCTAAGTATTAAAATAGTAAGCACAAGAATATAAGAACAACTAATATGATAATCTTCACAAATCGAATCAAGAGTCTACTACAACAATCATGAAGTTACCATAATTCTAGAACGAGAAGTTTAACTCCACATATACATGGAGAAATTACAACAAATCATCCAAAGAAAAATATAAAATAAATAATAAAAGAGAAGAAAATATGAAACCAGTATTCTCCGGCTTCCACGATGGCTCCTAGATCTTCGTAGGTCAAAAGTTCTGTAAAAATCATGATTTGAGATGTATTTATAGAGTATGAAGAAAGTAACCCCTTTCTTACTTGGATTCAGAATAGGAGAAGCTAGAAATTTTGTCAGTTTGGGGTCTGGCGCACCACGCCAGCTTCACTCTGCTGTAGTTTTGGGCCTAGGGAAGCACCATACTATAGCCCCAACTTCATTCTTATGAGGTTTTAGGTTTGGGGCAGCGCCCCACCATAGCCCCATTTCCCAGATTTTCTTCTTTTGCTCTCCTTTTCTCCCGGAACTTTGCTAACTCCTTTCCAGTGCTTTTATTGTTTTTGTTTTAGCTCTCATGGGTTGTTTTTCTTCATATTCTCCCTTCAAAGCATCTAATCACATATATTAGCTCATAATCAAGAATATGCAAATAATCATAGGGATATACATCACTTTTACCCTCAAAACAAGGCAAAAACATGTGTAAATGAGGCAAGCAGGCCTATAAGTACGCCCAAGATCACATACTAGAGAGTTGGAGACTCCAGCAGGTACATATGTGGTTGGAAAGTCCATTGAACTTTATGATTCTCAATACATCAAACAAGAAGTTGCTGAATTAAAGACAAGCATTGGGTTGATAGCAAAGAAAATCCTAGATGAGGGAGTAGAAAAGGTGAAAGCCATCGGTTCACATGGGAAAGCACCAAGGACAGAAAATTACTCACCCAATGAGGAGGTTAGATAACTGAATGATCAAGGAGCGGGTTTCTGGGCCTCTGGCTAAAGAAATCAAGGTTGGAAAAAAGATAGAGATGACAACTTCAATCGGTCCGGCTACAGAGATAGGAGCAGAGTTAGAGACAGGGATGGTAACTGGCATAAAAAGGATGTCTATAAGAATGATAGAAGTGGTCTGTATGTCCCTCCTGTAAATCATGAAGATAGACCTGAACAACCATCTATGAGGGAGCTGCTCAACAAAGTATTTCAAAAGGTTAAATCTATGGATGCAAGCATGAAGGAGATGCGAGCTGACTTTTCAGGGATGAGTCAGAAAGTAGAGGCTCATTCTATTGCCATAAAACAGCTTGAGACTCAGATGCACCATATGTCTACTAGCATAAATCCGCGTCAAAAGGGTAATCTCCCAAGTTACACCATTCAGAATCCAAAGAATGATTGACAGGTTATGGCTGTGATGACCCAAAGTGGAAACAAACTGTTAACCCTACTATGCCTATAGTTGTTGATAAGCTGGCCGAGTCTATAAAGGATGATGCTGAGATTATGATCGAGTCTGAGGAAAAGGATAGCGGTGAAGGGCCAAGTGAGAAGAAGTCTTTTGAGTCGAAAGCAAAGAACAAAGAGGTTGCACTAGTTTTGAAGCCCATGCCATTGCCTCCTCCACCTTACACACAGAGATTTAAAAAAGAGTTGAGTCTGAAATAAAAGTTGTATCCGTCACTTGATTAAAAAGAAGAAATAAAAAAGGGAGAAAAAGGGCGGAAAGAATAAAGTTGGTCTAGGAAAAGTGGAAGAAACATAGCATAGTGTTAAGGAGGGTTTAGTCACTATTTCCCATATCTACCATACCCGTCCCCGAGCCTACATTACAAGCCGAATAAAGTCGTATAGTGATCATAACCCAATTTTTCAAAATCCGAGGTAGACAAAATAAGGGCAAGCCTATAGTATTATGCATGCATTGCTTGAACATCTTTGTGAGTGTGAGTGTACTAGATTAGTCCCAGAGATTTTGACTATATTATTATGCAATTGGGACTTCTTTGTGGTGAGGGAACTCGAGTAATTATGACTGTTGATTATTAGGGTGAGTCTCATATGTGTATGCTAAGTCTTCTATTAATAGCGTAATGTCATCCATGGATCCTCTTGTGTTGTCTTGATGAGCGGAACCTATGTACTTCTTTTGTACTGAAATGAAGGGGGGGGGGAATTGTTGTGAGCTAAATTTCTAGATTATATGACTGCCGTAGTTCCTGGTTTTCTTTTACTCAAGCGTCATTCTAGGATAGTTTTGTTTTATCGCTTGAGGACAAGAAATAGTTTTAAGTTGAGGGTGTTGATGTTCCATGGTTTTGCGGCACTTTCGACGCTTAAAACTTTGAATTGGACCATGTTCTTTAGTGATTTTTTGTAGATTTGATGTGTTTTTGAGTCTTGTGCAGGAAAATAGGGTTCAGAGACTAAGTGCAGGAAAAGATTGACATTTTGGCTGAAACTGACTTCTACGACTCAACTCCATGAGTCGTAGATAATTTCAGGAGTTGTGGAAGTTAGTCATGGAATGAGTACTGCAGATGTGTTGGAGCTTGGGTTCTACGGATGGTTTCCACGAGCTGTGGACTTGTTCACAAGTCATGATTCTTGCTCGTGGAACCTGATCAGAGAAGGAGCAAAAGTTTGAGATTGATGACTCAATTCCACGATCCATGATTCAAGTCACGAGTCATATAATGAACTCGTGGAAGGGAACTTGTAGGATGACAAAATCTCTGAGTTTCACGAGTACTGACGACTACCCATAGAAACTTCCACGGACCGTAGACTGTGTCTGTGGAAGCTGTCGATTCCACTTTTCCTTGTTTAATTAGGATAGGATTTCCACTGTCTATAAAATACCTTTCCTAGGATTTGTTTTTACGATTTATGCTCGATACTTTGTAGGAAACACATTGAGAACATTGTGATCTTGATTTATTCTTGGTTTTGCGAGTTATACACATTCATAGTGCATTTTTCTTAATTCCATCTTCATCTATTCAAGTTTACAGATTTCTTTACGTCTGATTGTAAGTATATGATCATGAACGCATCAATAACTTCTGATTGTTTGCTTATAACCATGAGTATCTAAATATACAACTAGGGTTGTAGGAACCATGAAGGATTAACGAAGTAGGCAAAGTATTTGGTAATTCTAGGGCGGTGTTATGTATGTAATGAAAAGAAAAATTTATCATAAGAAGTGAATTATCTGTTGATAGCAAATAATCTGTGCTAAAATATGTGTAAGCTAGCTTAAAAAGATGGGGCAAAATAAAAAGAGAGTTGGAACGATAATAGTGGTATAAATTAGGTTGGTTGGAGATGATTTTAATGTAAAGTGTGATGTATTAAAGCTCTTAGGGAAGATAGTAACTATTATTGACCAATTATTTTGTACCCGTCCCTTAGCCTACATTACAATCCTTAAAGTCCTACTTTATCTTGAGCTTTGACATTCTGATATTTGTGGAGTACTACAGTAAGGGCAATCTTATGGTTTGTGTCATGTCACATGTAAAATCTTTGTGAGAGTGAGTGAATATGGGTAACTCTCTTGTGGTGAGGGCGCATGTATGTAATGATGGATAGTTGACTTATATGATCTCTTAGTTGAGTAATATTCATGAGTTTGCCAACTGGGTAGAGTTAATTCTTGAGGCTAGGAAGTCTTGAAGTAGTATTCTTGTGTTTCAATTGCAATATGACATGCCTAAAGTAGAACTTGCTATTCATGTAGTTATTTTAGTTTTAGCTTGAGTGTCTTAATTTAAATAGGGATGTTTGAGTCTTTATTGATTGTCATTAATGTGAAGAGTTGTTCGAGGACGAACAAGGCTTTAAGTGTGGGGTGGTGATCTTAGGCGTATTTATACACCTAAGTGTCATTATCTATGCGCGTTTAGATTAGTTTTGAGGATAGCTTGATGTGATATTGAGGAATATAGTGTGTATGTGTGTATTTGGTTACTAAAGAAAATTTTCAAAGTATTTAAGGTGCATTTGGAACCAGTCAAAATGATCAAATAGAGTTTAGACGAGAAAACTAGTGTTGCTAGCTTGAGCTATACGTATTCTAGTGTACTTTGATGAGATCTATTGTGGTGTATGGACTAATGTGTGTTATGAATTATTGTAGGAGACCATTGGAGGATCTATAGAGGCTAAATGAAGCCTACAAACAAGCTACAAGAAGTGGGAAATCAAGAAACAAGTGCACGAGGAGAAGAGAGCGAAAATCAGACAAACCCTCATGCTTTGGAGGGAGCCATTCACCTCCCAAATCAGGGGAGGAGGCCATTCACTGAACCTCCCAAAGCATGGGGCTGTTGGTTTGGGCACGCGATGAGCCACACGACGCAACCCCCTAAAACGTCCAAAAGTTGGGTTTTAACTTAGTTTAAGTTGGGGGAAAAGTTGTAAATACATATGTTTATAACGGGGAAGACTATGGATGACCTAAAACACTATATAAGGATTACTTAACCATATTTACACATATCTTTTGAAAAGACACGAATTGAAGAGCAAGGAAGACACCAAGGAGCTCGAAATTAGGGTTCTATCATCTTTTACTCTTATTTCTTGTAACTTTGATTGATGAACTCATCTATGGAGATTTGTTGTATGAATATTAACACCCTCTCTCAAGGGTTGAGGCTACAAAGTTATTGCTTAATTATAGTTTTATAGTTGGTTTATATGTTTATCATGTGATGTTATTGTTCTTGCATTCTTTGTTTACTATTCTAAAGCTTCACAAACTTTAGGATAAATATAAATCTCGAAACGAATTGACCATAGGAGTGGAGGGATAAAATGAAGAACATAGGGAGTGTGGATCATGTATTTAATTGTTAAATATTAATTGTAAAGTATGATTTATGGTTAGGATAGCGATATACCTAAACTCCCCACTTGGTTAATGAAATGGGAAGATAGTTTAATGCATCTGAATTAAAGACTTACATCCTTGCTCAATGATGTAGTTGTGAGATTAACTTGGGTAGATTACATAGAGGATGACCATCCCCAAGTTGTAATATCAACTCCATAGATCAATAATCATGATAGACACCAACACCGGCTAGAAACCATAGTTACACATGAATGTGAAGTAAATGTCTCAACCCTGCATCTCTCCATATATTGTTTCCAATACGAATTTCATATCCTTGTTATTTCTAGTATTTAGTTTACAAAAGCAAAACTCAAACTCTTCTTGGTTACGAATCAAACTTGTTTAACTTTAATAATAATAATTATGTTGGATTGTCTGCTAAATACCAAGTCCCTGTAGGATCGATATTTGGCTCGCAAGAGCTACTTTATTACTTGCATGACCACGTACACTTGTGTGTGTGCTTGGAAGCAACATATAGCAGTCCAGCTCCAACAATTGAATTCTACATATTAAATCTCTTAATTATCTTCTAATTAAATGCCATAAATGATAAAGAAGTAACGCCCTACGTTGTCTATGGGTCGACTATGTAATGGCTGCCAAGGGCTAGTGTAAGTTGGTAGACTTTTCTCCGGGCTAAGATTCCCTTTTGACTCGGTGTATCAACCAATGCAGTTCAATTGGTGCCCGGTGTGTGATCTGGTCCCTGTTGTCTTGGTCAACAAAGTCGTGACCTATTATTTGATATTTTCTAGCTTATGACCGATTCATTCCACGTGTCATGTTTTTGACCTACCAACATATTCAGGCTATTTTTATCCTCTACAATTTGTATGTAGATAGAGAAACAGTGAGGTAAACCAAGAAGAAAACTGAAAGAAAGGAGAAATGAAAAAGTCATCAAAAAAAGTTGGCAAATTCATCCTCTTTCTCTTCCTCTTCTTCGTCGATTATTTCCTCATCGTCACGGCCACGGTCAGTAAGCTCCTCCGATAAATATGAAGATTTATCATCCGTCGTAAATGGAGGTGCTATGACTATTATTTTTTCTTCTTCATGAAAGTGGGTGAGGGAAAGTGATTATCTCTGTTAAACGAGAGGTCATTTTATTTTTATGAAATAAGCAAATTAATAAATAAATATTAAAAAATATATATTATTTAACTAGAACATAAATATAATAAAAATATTTTCTATAGGTTATTTGCTTCTCACTCGCTTTGAAAAAGTGAAATGCACTCTCTGTGCCAACTCAACACTGAAGAGGTTATTTATTCTACTTTAAAGTAGTCCAAGGAGGTAATCGGACCCCTGTGAAGTATAGGTATATAGTTGGTAATTGGGTAATAGATTGGGGGTAGCCATTTTTTCTTTTAGATTTTTTCACCCATTATTTTCTTCTCTTTGTTTTGACTTGAAATGCAAATTCTATTCTATTAATATTTTTAGTGAAGTTTGTGTTTTCTACTCGTCTTAAATAATTTGTGAAATGAATGGGATTCGCCTGCTGGGGAAGGTTGGTGCCTTCATGGCTTATTAAATTTTTTGGATTGTGACACTTTTCTAATATTTAGAACTTTGAAATTATATAAAATTTTAATTAAATCATTCCTTCTAGTGCTATATATGAAATCCTATATATATGACTTTAAAATTGTTAAAACATTATCATATATTAATTAGATAATTAGTTTATAAAATGTATCATTTACCTATTCCTTCACACTTGTTTGGTTTGAATTGTGTACCGATAGTTATGGCCAAAAATAAGGCGAGGCAACAAGCTAACACAAATGTGAATGAGAACCCACTATATGATGAGAACATCTTTGCCACAAAGGTTCCAGAGGTCCAATATGCTAGGGCCATTGTTCCTCCAAGGGTAGACATCACTACCTTCAAAATTGAACAAGGTGCATATTTCATGTTGAAAGGCGAAGGTCTCTTCCGAAACTCAACTAATGATGACCCACATGAAAACTTGAAGAATTTCATTGAAGTGTGTCGTACTTACAAGCATAATCATGTTTCAAATGAGGCATCCTAGTTGAGGCTTTTGAAATACTCTTTTACTGGAGAGGCACACACTTGGATGAACATTCTTTGTCCCAACTCAATCCACACTTGGAATGAGTTGGTTAATACATTTATGAAGAAATGGTTTATGCATAGTAAGAAGGCAGAACACAGAGACAAGATCTTCTACTTTAAGTAGCTCTCGGGGGAGCAGTTGTATGAGATTGGGAGAGGTTCAAGAAGTACTTATAGAGTCTCCAGGTCATGGATTTTGAACAACATTCTAATGGAAAATTTCTACACGGGGTTGGACCCCATAACACAATTTGTCGCTAATAATGCTGCTGAAGGGTGCTTCATGGACAAGACTTATGGAAAAATCACTCAGATACTTAACATGCTCATGTCCCACAATCACGCTTGGCATTTTTGTGGATCAAGTAAAGGGTATATGTTCCCATACTTGGCTAACATAGCTAAGGAGAATCATGATCGGGATGAGACCAGCACTGTTGTCCATGAGCATAAGATTACTCAACAAAAAACTAACAGAGAGTGAGACCACAAAGTTGAATGCAGTGGAGAGCATACCTCCGAAGCCCGCACCAGTCCAGTGTTACAGTGAATTTGGGTATACAGAGGCACTACACAGTTTGAGGATGTGAACTACATCAATAACACATAGGGTGGTTAGAAGAGACATGTTTAGATTTATAAATCAAAACTATTAGGGTTAGAGTTATTAGAATTAGAATTAGTGGAGGCCGTAACAATAGCGTTTTGATAAAAACTACAATCAAAATGATAAAGTTGGTCAAAACCAGGGTAATTGGAGAAATAACAACAACTTTTGGCACTAGGAGTACAACTCCTTATGTGCCTCCAAAGGGAATTCAACAGGATCAAGGTTCGTCAAAGATGGGAAGCATACTTGAAATAATTCTAGCTAATCAAGAGAAGGTTGACACTTCATCAAAGAGATTGGCAGAAGTGTTAGGGTCTCACATTGCTTCCATATAGAAGTTAGAACAATAACTTAGAGATCTATCACAAGAGAAGACTCTGTAACTAAAGGGGCAGCTTCCCATTGAAACTGTGGCAAATCCAAAGGGAAGAGATGGTGGCCAAATGTCACATTATATGGTCATCACTAGAAAAAATAGTTGAACAACAGTTGATGAGGTTATTATAGTGGAGAAATCATTAGAGGAAATAGAAGATAAAGTACCATCTGATAAGCAAACAATAGTTAATGTTGAAAGTAAGTCAGAGAGCACTCCAGTTTATGGTAAAACAGTGAGACAGTGAAGGAAAGGGAGAAAGGGCCTATGAAATAGTTGATGCAGTCTTTAAAATGTCCTCATCCTTTTCCACAAAGGTTGAGGAAGAAGACCGAGGACTCCAAATATTTGAATTTTTATGATCAGTTGAAGCAACTATCGATCAACATCCCTTCCTTGATGCATTGATGTTGGGTTTTGCTAAGTACATGAAATGGTTACTCATAAAGAAGTGGTCATTTAAAGATGAGAATGTTCAACTCACCCATCGTGTGAGCTCCATCATCTCACAGATTTTGGTGGAGAAAAAGTTATACCAAGGGGTATTTACCATACCGTGCACAATTAGTATTTGGGAGTTTGCACAGACATTATGTGATAATGGTGCTAGCATCAATTTGAAGCCCCTTGCCATTTATAAGCAATCAGGTCTAGGAATGCCAATGTCGACTAGTATAAGGATGCAGATAGTAGATTGGATAGTGCAATGCCTTGTGGGGATTGTAGATAATGTCTTGGTGTAGGTAGAGAAATTCATGTAGCTAGTAGACTTTATGATACTGGATTATGCAATTGATATAGATATCCCAATAAATTTGGGGTGATCTTTCTTAGCTACAAAAAGGGCATTAATGGACTCAAAAAAGAATGAAATAAAATTTTGAGTTAATGATGAATAAGTCACTTTCCAAGCTAGTAAGGGGATGAATTTTCCAAGTAAGTACCATAACATTTCTATCATTGATTTTGTGAAAGATGTGGTGGATGAGGTGATAGAATTGAAGGATGAAGAAGAAAGTTTTGGGCAAGTGTTGGCTGCAATCTTGGTCAAATTTGATGGATAAGAAATGAAAGGTAATGTTGAAATAATTAATTCATTGGAAGGTCTGGGTTCATATAGTTACAAACCAAAGAAGTGTTCGTTGGATTTGGAAAACTGGGTCACTCCACCTGTAAAGCCATCAGTTATTGTGCTGTCAAATCTAAAGTTGAAACAACTTCTGGCATACCTCAAATATGAGTTTTTGCGAGCTGATAACACTTGACCTATGATTGTTTCTTCATTGCTTATTGATGTGCATGTGAAAAGGTTTTTGAGTTGCTGAGACAATACCAATGTGCGATTGGGGTGGACAATTGCTAATATTTGTAGAATTTTTGCAGGTATTTGCAAGCATAAGATGAAGTTAGAAGAAGATAGTATGTCGAGTATTGAACACCAACGAAGGTTAAACTAGGCAATGAAAGAGTTAGTGAAAAAGGATATTATCAAGTGGCATAATGCAAGAGCGGTTTTCTCTATTTCAAACAATACTTGGGTTAGCCTAGTGCAATATG
Source organism: Jaltomata sinuosa (assembly GCA_003996215.1). Taxonomy (NCBI): domain Eukaryota; kingdom Viridiplantae; phylum Streptophyta; class Magnoliopsida; order Solanales; family Solanaceae; genus Jaltomata; species Jaltomata sinuosa. Next base: position 659,363 of record QJPP01000947.1, read on the forward strand.
TACCTAAGAAGGGGGGCATGACAGTGGTCACTAATGTAAAAAATGAAGTAATTCATACCAGAATAGTCAAAAGATGGTGAGTGTGCATAGATTATAGGAAACTGAATGCAACCATATGAAAGGACCATTTTCTAATGATGTTTATTGATCAAATGCTCAACATGCTAGATGGAAGAGCCTACTATTATATTCTTATGGGTAATCTGGCTACAACCAACTTAACATTGCATTGGAGGATCAAGAAAATACCATATTCACATGTCCTTATGGGATGTTTGCATTCATTTAGAAGTCCTATGGTCTCTGTAAGACTCCTGATATGTTCCAGTGTTGTATGATGTCCATTTTCGCATATAGGATTGAAGATATCTGGAGGTGTTTATGGATGACTTTTCAATCATCGGTGACTTATTTAAAGATTGCCTTGATCATTTTATGCAATTCTTGGAGAGATGTAAAGCTACAAACCTAGTGTTAAATTAGGAGAAGTGCCACTTCATGGTGTGAGAAGGAATAGTTCTCAGGCACAAACTCTCTGAAAAAGGGATTGAGGTAGATGAAGTAAGAATTGAAATCATCTCAAAGTTGCCTCCTCCTACTTCTGTGAAAGGTGTTTGATGTTTTTAGGACATGCAAGGTTCTATAAGAGATTTATCAAAGATTTCTCCTAGATTTCAAATCCCATGTGCAAGATTCTTAAAAAAATCTAAGTTTCAGTTTGAAAATGAATGATTGAAAGCGTTTGAGGAGTTGAAAAGAGATTGACTCAAGCTCCTATAATTGTGGCTCCTGATTGATCTTTTCCATTTGAACTCATGTGCGATGCAAGTGGCTATGCTATTGGTGTTGTCCTAGGCTAGAGGTATAATAAGATAATTCATTCGGTCTACTATGCTAATAAGTCATTAAGTAGGGGCGCATAGAAGTTACACTGTGACTGAGCAGGAGATATTAGCCATTATCTACGCGTTAAAGAAGTCTAGAGTATATCTCTTAGGGTCTAAGGTTGTGGTATATATTAATCATGCTACAATCCGATATTTAATATCAAAGAAGGATGCCAAACCTGATCTAATCAGGTAGGTGTTACTGCTATAGGTGTTCAATTTTGAGGTTAAAGACAGAAAAGGAACTGAAAATCAGGTGGTAGACCACCTCTCTCTCTGGGAGGAGACTATTCAATCCGTAGAGAAGTTGGAGCTTAATGATGCCTTTCTTGATGAGCATCTACTGGCTATCTCTCATGATATAGCTCCATGGTATACATATGTAGCTAAATTTCAGGTTGCAGGTATCATTTTGGAGGATGCCAAGACTTATTTGGAAAAGAGGTTTTTGAGGAAGGCTCACTATTACTATTGGGAGGAGCTTTATCTCTTCCGCATTTGCACTGACAACATAATAAGGCGGTGTGTGCCAAAATATGAGGTCCTAGCCATACTAAAGGCATGCTATGACTCTTCGATTGGGGGTCACCATTCAGGGAATAAAACTGCAACAAAAGTATTGGAGTGTGGTTACTATCAGCCAACACTATATCATGATGCAAATTTGATGACGAGGAGCAGTGACCAATGTTAGAGATATGGCACTATCTCTAGAGGGCATGAAATTCCACTAAACATTATGTTAGAGGTGGAACTATTTGACAACTTGGGAGTTGATTTTATGGGCCTATTTGTTAGTTAACATGGGATGAAGTATATCTCGGTCACAATGGATTATGTTTCCAAGTGGGTAGAGTATGTTTGTTTGCCAAATAATGAAGTTAGAGTGTCACGACATTCCTCAAGAAGAATATCTTAACCCTTTTTAGTACACCTCATGCCATAATAAGTAATAATGGATTATATTTTTGTAACAAGGCTTTTGCTAGATTGTTGGAGAAGTACAGAGTTAAACCAGGTGGCCACTCCTTATCATCCACAAATGAGTGACCAAGTTGAAGTCTCCAATAGGGAAATAAAGATCATCTTAGCAAAGACTATTAATGCTAGTCAGACCGACTGGTCTCAAAATCTTGATAATGCTTTGTAGGCATATCGTACAACCTATAAGACCCCTATTAGAACCTCACAATATTGTATGGTATTGTAATGAACCTTCTGGTCATTTATGGATTTTCTCCTTTCTTGCAATGTTTGAGCTTGCCTGTAGCAGCCCCAAGTCATTTATGGCTTGCTGGGACCGATAGTTCGGTGCCAGAGCCGTTTGTTTAGTCTATTTGTTCATTCCTGGTTTTAGAGCTTTAGACTTTTGAAATTGTTGTCAGTCAACATTCTTGGTGAACATGCTTGGAATCGAATTTTGACAGCTCTGTTAGCTCCGGAGCATAGACTTTTGTCTAGAGGGACCTTTGGTAAGGATCCGGGAGCCTTTCAGCTTGGAATTTTCTCTAGTTCTGTGTTTTTAAGCCAATTGGGCTTGTTTAGTTGACTTTGGTCAACATTAGGAGAAGACGGCCTCGAATGGAAATTTTGTCAGTGCCATTAGCTCCGGAATATCGAGTTTGTGTTAGTTAGTTGGTTAGTTCAGGTTTTGTGTGAGCCGGACTCTTTTTGGATGCTTGGTTGGCATTAGCTTATGTTGACTTGGGTCAACATTCTCCCGAAACAACCTCGTATGGAAGTTTTGTCAATTTTGTTGAGTACGAAACATTGTTTCTACTCTAATAGCATAATTAGTTTTTGAGTATCGAGTTTTGATTGTGCCCGGAATGCCCCGTGGAGTTTTAGAAAAAATGCAGATTTTTAGTGCAAGCCAGGCCTTCAGCGTAATCGTGCCGAGGCCAGCGCGATGGTGCTTCAGCGCCTGCAGTCAGCCTGCGCGATGGCGCCTAGCTCTCTTGTGCGCGAGAGCGCTGGTTTAGCGCCAATGGCACTGACCAGCGACCAACATCTATTTAAGTCATCTTCTTCGTTTTTCCAGCCATTTTATCTCAACCTTTCTCACTCTAAAACTCAAATACTCTCCACCAAATTGCTCCATACCAGTTCTAACCTTTGGGAAATTGTTGTTCATCTTAAATTCGTGTCTCTTCGTTAATTGGTAAGTCTTCTTCCCCAACTTGTTCTTCTCTTGTTTTCTAAAGAAACCACCATTGTTGGCGGTCTCTAAAGCTTGGAATTCTTTGTAGAATCTGCCCTATTGAGCTTTGCATGATCAAGGATTCAGAGTTCTCACTTCCTTAGCTCGTCTTCTCGTGCTGGTAAGTCCCTATGATTAAATTCCAGAATTATTTCTCGAAATTTCATCCTTAATTCTTGACTTGTGCGGGCTGTTTTGAGCCCCAATTGTTGTCCGTTCTCGCTAAATTTTTGAGCATGTACTCTCGGGATTGTCAGGAACACATGTGTGTTTTTCATTTCTGGTTTTGGGTTGCAAGGCCCACGAGCTCGTTTGTGACCCATATTTTGACCCGGTTATGTTTATGGCATTATGGGTATTGTTAGCCTTGTATAAATATGTAGATTATTGTATTGATAGTGGTTTCACGATTTGGAGCTTCTCGGAGAAGTTCGAGCCTGGACGACGCCATCCCCGTAGCTATTCGTCAGACGACAGGTAGATTATGGCTTTCCCTACCTAGACTCTGAGTATATAGGATATAACTGCATTAATTAGCATCCTTAGGTGGGTTGTTGTAGGTTGGTACCCAAGACGTTGTCCGCCTTTTCTGTCTGTTTATTTCATATGCTGACTGTAGTATTCGTGTAGTATTGTATATCACCCTTGTGGTTCTGTGTGGCCTTGTATTGACTCTGGATCATAGATGGTGGGTTATTTGGGAATGTTCATGAGTCCTGGACGTAGAGATATCCTTCTAGGCTGGTTATGACTGTTGTAGAGCTGTTGAGCCTGTACAAGGCCGATAGGAAATGTTTGTTAGCCGTTGGGCAAATATATATTTGTGTGCGAGCATATCATCCATGAAAAAAGGTTTTCCCTGCATGTTTTACTTCGATTGTGGCTGCGAGCCACTATAGACATTTTTTCCTAAACTTGCATGGCCCCGGGCCCCCCTTTTTGTATACCTGATGATGAAAATGGGATTTTATATGATTTCACACTGGGTTTTTCTACTGATACTAGGCTCTGTTGAGCAGAGCACCAAAGTTGATTTTATTACTGATTTAGATCGGAATACACTCTGGGCACCATTTGAGGGGGGTTATTGAAACTTTTATCACTGATATAAACCCAAGTGTACGTCGAACACCCTTTGTGAGGGTCTTTGAGATTACTACTATTGTTTTAGACTCGGGTTGAAGCCGGGCATGTACTACGAAATTTCGAGTATTGAGCTACACTTAAGATTATGCGGTTGTGTATGTGGTCTAGGGGTAGACCTCCATGGACCTTTCATTCTTGGGAAACTTGCTATGGGCCGACACACGCACCACGAGGAGGGGTGTATGGCAGAGTAGAGGTACACGGGTAGAGTCCTTCTATGGGTCCTGCCTCTGTATGGGCTCGTGAGGTACCTGAGGGGGAACATAGTAGTTACTTTCACTTCATATCATTATCATTCATTTGGCACACTAATTCCACCCTTATTTGTTGTGTGTTCAGTGTACGCTCCGGTTGTATAGTAGACCATAGGGTTTGTTTTCACTTGATTGCATTATTCGATTGTATGGGCGGCCGTTGGGATTGTAGGTAGTTTAGATTACTCTTGTCGCTTTATAGAGCTGGTTATGGTCCTTGTTCCTTGGTGATTTAGCGGTTATTAACGTGTTGAGGCTCCGGTTGTGGGATTTTGATTATTGAGAGGGCTATGGAGTCCTATCTTATTGAGGAACTTTTGTGTGGCCTTCTGAGCAGATTGTGAGTTTCTAGTTCCATTCTTATCAGGCTTTGAGTAGTATTTCTCGGTTATTGTGGGTTACTTATTCCATCCTAGAGTTGTACTTGTGAGGAGGATTCCTGTTTATGCTATCTTGAAGTTGGATTGGTAAAATGATTTCCTTATGCTTGTTGATTCCATCTTGAATATGTTAGACTGATTTCCTTCTTTTCCTTTTACTTGAGGTTACCGGTATACCGCCATGTTCTTGACTCTCTCTCCTTTTATATACTATTATTGCAAGGATTCCAGGTGCGTTCTTCTTCTTTACACCTGTGTCTCTGTGTTATGTATATGTTTGTGCTAGCATGTATACTTGTAACTCTTGGTTGATTGTTCCTTGTGCTTCTTCCTTGCTTCCGTGACTGCTTTCTTGTGTTCTGATTATTACTATTTTTATATCTTATATGCGCTCAGTCGGCCAATGATGCCTACTGAGTACCCATTGTCTTGGTGCTCATACTACACTTTTGCATCTTTTTGGTGTAGATATTAGTTGAGCTTTCGCTGTTGATCGCGTTGGAGACTCGTGCAGATTTAGGGATATTCGAGACTAGGGTGAGCGCCTGACGGTCGGGGCTTGACCACATCTCATCTTTTGCACTGATACTCCTTGTACTTTCAAAGATAGATTTATGTTGTATTTTGTTAGTTCTAGCACTTGTATTCTATTAGAAGCTTATGTACAATCGATACAAAGTCTTGGGGATGATGTAGTTTCATTATGTATATATCGAGTTTTGCTTCCGCTTTGTCTACCTTTACATTCTGCTTTCACTTATTTCTGCTTGTTGTGTATTATTTGTTAGGTACTAGCCCATTGCTAACCATTACAGGATACGGGGATTGGTTTGCCTACTGGGGGGTTATAGGTGTCATCATGACCTGAGGAATTGGGTCGTGACAGGTATTTTGGGAAATCTTTGCATTTTCTAGTGGATTTAGAGAACAAAGCCATATGGGCACTTAAGAAGTTGAACTAAGACTAAAGTGAGGTTGTGAAACTCAGGCTCTCACAGTTGAATGAGATGGTTGAATTTATTCTCCAATCATATGAGAGTGCATCCTTATACAAGGAGCGGATGAAGCTGGTTCATGATAGAAGATTGTCAAGAGATATTTTCATCCAGGGGATGTAGTATTGTTGTTCAATTACTAGAAAAAATTGTTTTCAGGTAAGTTGAAGTTGAAATGGTCTAGGCCTTTCAAGGTTGTAAGCATGTAACTCCATGGTGCAGTTGAGCTAGAGTCTGAGGGTAGTTCTTGGATGTTCAAAGTGAATAGATAGAGAGTGAAGCACTATCTAGGTATTTCTAAAGGAGATAGGCTGGTGGAAGAGCTCCGTCTTAAGTATGGACCTTAGGTCAACATGAATTGATAACTGGTAACACATCATGCCACGATGTTAAATCAAGAACTTCTTGGGAGGCAACCTAACTTTATTTTTTGTACTTTCTTTGTTTTTCTATTTTTGTTTGGAATGGCTTGATGTTGTTCAATGTGTAGGGAGTATCATAAGTGGAGATGTTGAAATATATCTAAAGAAGAGAGAATAACTATTGAGTTTACGAGCCACAGTATGAACCATACTAAGTCCCTATGGACCATAGACCAAGCCATGTTAACCTTGAAAAGAAGACACCACACTATATTGCAAGTATGGTGGGATTTATGGACCATAGAATATCTCTATGAATCATAGACCCACCTGTGGTAACCTTGAGAAGAAGATACCGCTCTGGTTAGCAATCACAATGGAAATGACCGTCTGTAAAGCTTCTCCACAGGACCTATAATGGACTTTAGGATTTTCTATGTAGGTCACAAGTAATGAACCATGGAATTAACTGTGAAGTCCATCACAGTTTATGGAGGATTCCGTGGCTGACATCTTAAAGAAAAATTTTTAATTAAAATTTGAGAAGGGTTTAAATACTCGATCAGTTTTAATTTGAAACCCTTCTCCTTCAAAAAAAACTTTTTAACTTTTTCTTTTCCTTAATTCCACTCACCCCCATGATCAAGACACACGATCCAACCATAACCACCATTCTCAGTGAAAAGGAACACCATCGACACACATACACTTCACGGTCAATATCACAAGTACAGGAGCAAGAACTGGGTCATATCTTTTTCTCCAACTAAAGGTAACGTTTTCACCATAGTTTATGTTAGAGAACTTGACCATTCTATTTCTATGGCACTTCAACAGCTTATATTAGGGTTATCAATGATTGCCATGGTAATTTGATGTATCCCTAGTTATCGATAGCAAGTTTTATGATTGAAATTGATTAAAAGGTATAGTTGTTTGGAGGTGTTGGTTATTGATTCTTGATTTTTAAATTAGGTGTAGGTTGGTCTTGGGTATCACACCCATTGAGTCATAGGGAATTATGACAAATTGAATCCAGAAACGAGATCAAACAAGATATTTTGCCCACCAAAACTCCCAACAAAGTGTTTAAATGGAAATTGGGCAAAGTCTGAGTAGCCTAATGATTGTATATTTGAGAAGTGAGAGTCACAATTTTGTAATCATGAGGATCTTAATAGGTAGTGTGAACTATTAATAGGTTTGTAAGAGCCCAAACATGATTTCTTCATCTTACGGCGAGATTTCTGGACCATGGAAAGCCTCCACAAATCATAGCCTTACTCATAAGAGGAAGAAATCATTTCTGGGAATACTGAAAAGCGAGCACGAATCATGTTACGTACCATTAACACATAGTACTGACTGTAGCATGAACCATGATAAGAGTTTTGATTCACAACAATTTTTGATACCAAGTACAATTGGGTGTATGAACACTAGAAGCTTATCACAGTTCATACTCTTAGCTATCCTTGGTATTAGTAATTCCCTCTTATACTATTTAGGAAGCACGATAGCTTGCATAGATTGTGATCCTCTTTCATGGTCCATTCAATGATTCGAAAAAAAATGTTGTTTTTCTTTAGTAGTTTATTTTGTATTCCCTTTTCTACTTGTTTGTACTAACATGTGTGCCCCGCACATATGGCAACCAAGAGTCAACAAAGATGAGGAGGTAGTCAAAAACCTATAGGATAGGGACAAGGCCAGTCAAAAGAAATTGAAACCTTCCTGTAAGATGAGCCTACCCAATCGGAGGAAGAGGAGGACTAAGAATTGTTGAGGCCCCAAACTAGGAAGCAAGCATGACAACATTTATAACTCTCCCAGTATGAAGAGGAGGGTTTATATTCTCCATCGACTAGTTGATAGGGCACCATTAACCATGATGAGGAAAGTGTGGAGCAGGCTGAAGATTCAAAGGTTGAGGATTCATCCTCTGATAAAAGGCACAAAATAGAGGTCCATTAGAAAACAACCAACTATTGGGACAATATCCAGTGGAAGATTAAGGGCATGAAGGACATTACACTGTGGGGATAGAATAGACAAAAAAGGGGAATCTTAAGTGGAGCATTGCCGAAGAAACACGAATAATCTCCACAGATTTGCATGAGTACAGAACTTTCTATGAAATATTCCAGCACTATTAATTAGGTTGGCTCAGTTCACCACCCGGTGACTACTACCCCACGTTGGTTCGGGAGTTCTATGCTGCCTATATTAAAATCCATATAAAACTTGAAATCCGAGAGAACCAACAAAAATTTGGAAAGTTCTAGATAATATGAGAGTTTGAGGGACAATGGTGGATATTTTAGAAAGGACCATCAACCAGTTTTACTTTGGTCCAAATTACAGCCCTTCGAGCATGATAGTGGAGTTTGACCATACAATTATCGGTAAGAAAATAGTGAACACTTGGTTAGCCTTAATTATTACTTAGAAGGAACCATTGTGGCTGAAGGATCCCAGGTAAAAGATACAAAAAGGATTGCTTAGTCTTGATGCTAAGTTTTTGTAGGCTATGGTGCACATGAGACTTCTGCCAACTACGAGGGAGGATTATCTAACCTCAGACAGAGTTGTGCTAGTGGCTATTATCATGTACAGGTCCAATCTAGACTTCAGGCGAATCATAGCTTTACAGATTAAAAAGCGCTTAACAAGTATAAACACAACACTCTATTTCACATGCTTGGTCATCTATTTTTCCAAAGAGGCTAATGTCCCATTGTTTACTGGCTTTTATCAGATGATATGGGCCAATCAGGTCTAAGATATTTCCAAATCAATGGATGAGACAAACTAGGTAGCCAAAAACAAGAAAGCTGCCTCCACTTTAGAGTATACTCACTTGGTGTTTTTACCAAAGTTAACAGGTGAGAATGGTAAGTTAGTCTCATAAAGACGTACCAGTGATAGGTAGATATACTATAGGGGTACCGCTCATAAACACAAATATCAATACTACCCGGCCATATGCCACAACAGATCCAGACACCACCTACGTCCAACCCCTTACTCCTCCATGACATATGCTCTGACTAGAGACAGTTTTAGATTGGTGGCCTATAAGGCCGATTATGCTGAGAGACAGGTGAAACTTATTCTTCAGGAGTTGAAGCCTTTTGTTAAGAAGTCAATTAGGACTGGTCTTGTCTCGATGCGGTAGCACTAGAGAGATTGCATGCCAAGTTTGATGGCTTACAAATTAGAATTAATGAAAATGCCCGAGCCTACCAGCTTTGTGATATGACAACACTACATGATGATGTTGCTTAGGACAAAAAGGACACTCAGAAGTTGTAGTCCCAATCTACTTCCATCTTTAGTGACCCCACCATGGTCTACCCGAGAGTACACCAAAGGAGCTTATCGGGCTGATGGATGATTTGCCTCTGAGGAATATTGGCAAGAGACCAAGGGAGGATGGTGGCACTAAGTTGAGCCAGCTTGAGATAGATAAAGCAAACATGAGTCAACTCAAGCGCATGATGTAGAGGTCTAGGGATGAGGCTGTTCTCCTCGGAGATGTGTTGCTTTATTAAGTGTACCTATTTCAGGAGACCATGACCCACAGGGCGAGTCTCCCATTGTGACCTCTAATATTGATACAACTGCACTTGTAGCTCACTCCATACCAGTGTGCCTAGGGTGCCACAGGTAAGTCCCCCTTCCCTTGTTCTTATTTTTTATGCATTAGGGACAATGTATGTTTTTCAAGTTAGGGGTGGGGCTGCCCAAATATCTTCCCGTGGGATTTTATTAGCTGTGATCTTTTCCCGAGGGCATTTAATTTATGTTAAAATGATATATTTAGTATAGGTTGTTATGTTGTGGTTAGGTTGAATAAAAATAGGATGATTTAAGTAGTATTAATGTTGTAACTGGAAGCATGAAGCATGTAAATATTTTGTTTTGTAAAGTGTGTGACTGTAACACCCCAGAAATCCTAAGCTAATATCCGAACCTTTTTTCATGAGTCTAATGATCATTTTCCTAGTGTGGTGAGTGCTTTGGATGCGAATCATGTTCATAAGAGACGCCTATAACTTAGATAAGTTGAAAGCACCTCAACCAATTGAGTTTTCTTAAAATACAAAACTACGGTCAAATTCAAACGATCATTTATCCTAAAATATAAAGAGTTAGGTGTCCTAGTACCACCAAATTAAAGGTATTCAAATTATCTTTCCAATGCCACAGACCTCTTATTAATCCGAGTCCGGAGTAAAAAGTTATGGGCAGTTTACTGCAGTGCTGTCAGTGATGACGGATCAGACAATGGGTCCGTACTTTGAACGACGGGTCCGTACTTTGAATGACAGGTTCGTACTTTGAAAGATGGGTCCGTACTTTGAATCGTGATGCTGAACTGAACACTGAAATTTTCATTTTTAAAATCACTGGTTGGTTGATGGCCCGTAGATCAAAACCACGGTCCGTAGATTGACCCGTGGTTTGTCAAAAATCAGCTTTTCTTCCATAGATTCCACGAGTGACTTGACGGGTCATCATTTTAAATGATGGACCACCTTGTAACTCATGGAATCGAGTTACAGTAGACTCTAAAAAGTGATTTCTAAAATCATGGATCAAATGACGGTCCATCATTCACTTTGACGGTCCGTACACTGACCCTTAATCCCTGAAGCCGAGTCATTTCCTCAGTTTTTCCAAGCTTAAGTCCAGGGGTATTTTAATAATTATCCACTCTTTTAACTCCTATACTAGGTCTTTTTAATCCTATTTAGAAGGATTTTTATTCCCACTTGGCATAAGTTATCTCCCATTCTTTCAAACAAGTTTCTAGAGAGGAAAAAAAAAGAGTTTCATCCTCTAAAGCTTCCAGATAGGGTTTCAAGCTCCATAGCAAGGGATCCACTCAAAGTCTCCAAGCTCCAAGTCAAGTCTTCTAAGTCTTTTTCATTAAAGTGGGTTATCTTTACCTAAGGTATGTGGGTATTCAATAAGGGATTCCTCCACCCTTATGCCCAAAACCCCAATCTTCTAAATTGAACATATGGATTTCTAAACTAGGGTTCTTACTCAATTCTTATGGGTCCTTCTAAAATTATTTTCTCATGATTCTTCTATGGATTCTAACTCTAAATTGCATGATTTTGCATGAGTTTTTATGAGTGGTTTCTTATTCATGATTTTAATGCCAATTATTATTTGATCTATGAACTCATGAAACTAGGGTTTTGATCTAAAATTGGGGAAAGTTTCTGATATCAGTATCTATGTTTAAATTTATGGTTTCCTCTTGATTACTAATGATTTAAGTATGATTCTCTTATTGCTTTTAAAATCCAAGCATGAAAGTTGATTTATAGCCAGAAACTATGAAATTTCATGTTTTTAAGAGAAACTTGGCATGATTAGATATCATGACCTTTATGAATTTATGAAATTGCATGCCTAATTATTCAAGTAGGAATTTAGAAAGAAAAGCATGTTTTTGGATTATGGCTATGCTAAGCTTTATGAACTATGATATGAAAGTGGCATGATACCCGATGCGTTTTCATGCTTTATGTATAAGATTTGGCATGAGAGTATGCCCTTATGAATAAGATTTGGCATGAGAGTATGTCCTTATGAATAAGATTTGGCATGAGAGTATGCCTTTATGATTATGAGCTACACGTGCATGTTTTGGGAGTAGTATGTAGCACCGAGAGGACGGGGTGAGAGTACCCTTAGTATCATAAACTACATTGCCAGCGTAGGTCATGATATGATATGATATGTGCCTTAAAGGCTTATGAGAGTGGATCCACGTCTTTATGTATGGTGTCCTTGCCTTAGCGGGGCATAAGACAACTTTGCCACCTAGGGTTATATAGTTGGGTATGGTGACTTGTTCCTTGGCAGGGTTCAAAGTCAGATTTGCTAACTGGGGTTATACAGTTAGAATTCCATGTAGGTCACGTGGTCTCATGTCGGTTATAAAAAACTCCCGTATGTTATGTTTTCAAGTTTTCTAAGCTTTATGAACTTTCTTATGAAACATCATCTTGAAGTTGGCATTTGCCTTATGATTTGATTTCCATTATGATATCTTCTCATGATCTTTACTATGCATGGATTTACCTAAATACATTCTAAGGCATGTTTCACTCTATTTATGCATTGTTCACATACTTAGTACATTCCATAGAACTAACGCATATTGCGCTGCATCCTTTGATGATGCAGATTCAGGTGTCCCTTCATAGCTTTGTGGCTAGAGTTCACAGCCACTCACACTCAACTTTGGTGAGTTCTCATAGTGTGAGGACTAGGCTTTATTCTAGCTTTTCTATGTCTCCTTTCCTTTCAGATTGTTGAGTTAGTTGTGGTATTGTCCCATCAACTCCTTATGCTAGTTTTAGAGGCTTTCAAACATAGATGTTATGAGGTGATATTCGAGTTGTATTTCCTATTCGACTATCTATTTATGATATGTCTCCCTGTTTCAGATTTCTTTATGATGCGTTCATTCCATTTTTCCTTTACATGCTTGAGAATGCTATAACCAAGGGTTAACTTGGGATCCTTGTGGTTCCAAGTCCCGTGTTACATCTAGGGGGTAACCTCAGGGCATGATAAACTTGGTATCAGAGCCTTAGGTTCAAGAGTCCTAGGATGTTTGAAAGCCACACTAAGTAGAGTCTTTTTCATGGGTGTGAAGCGTGCCACACCGATAAGAGATAGGCTATGAGGTGTTTTAGGAAAAACTTCACTTTTTCATGTTCACTATCGTGCGATAGATTTTGACTCTACTTACCCTTATAATCCATTCATTATGCATTCCAGATAATGTCTCCACAAAGAAACCCCATGAGGAATGCTAATCCAACCACTCCAGATGATGAGGTTACGAATGCAGAATTTCTTGAAGCCATCTGTATATTGTCTCAAGCCATGACAAATCAGTTGAATGAGAAAGAGAAACTAAAGAAGAGTAAGAGAAAGAATAGAAAGACCAGATTATGGACCCAATCGTCTTCTGAGCAGAGGTCATCTAGAACAATCCCATCTTCAGTTAGCACACCTTCCCTCGATTCTTAGTGGTGTCACCATAAGGCTCCAAAGACCTTGAGGTACCCTCGTTGTAGTAGTTGTGGTAAGTTACATTTGGGTGAGTGCCTTGCAGGTAAGGAAGGGTGTTTTAGGTGTGGTCAGTTAGGCCATAGGATAAGGAATTTCCCCTCATCTAAGTGGACCAACTGTGATGTTCAACTCCAAAACCTATTCCTTTCATTGCCTAGCCAGTCGGGTCAGGGTATTCCTTCAGAGGTTGAATCAAGTACGTCACTAGATTTCCTTCCTTTATACAACCATAGTCCTTGGACCCCTATTCTGGTTTGGGTGGTGAGTTGTCTTAACTTAGAACAAAGTGAAGATAGAAGGGTTGAGGCCTAGACTTTTAGGCAAAGCAAGATCTTAGACCATAGAAGGAAGTGGGTATTCGGGCTAGAGTCTGGAGTAGTGTATGTTCTGTTAGGGTAAAACGATCATAGTTCCTTTGAGAGGTTGGTGAGAGGTCCATATACTTATAAGGTTAGAATTAATCTAAGGGGGAGATGGTGGGATGTTGAATCGGTCAGATGTTGGAGGCTTAGGTGGTGATTTTATTGGGTGTTAGAACAAAGTTAGGAGGGGAGGCATAAGCTTATTTCCATCCTAGAATCCTAAGTATACTCCCACCATTACAACACCATTTGTATGCCTTGGGTGTCAGCACCACGGTTCTATTTCAATTTATGCACTCCATCAAAATTCACGCTCATATTCAGTTTCTAGAATGACAAGTGATTTCTTCAGACAATGAATCTACTCTTACTCTGTGAGTCTATGAATCCCAGCTTTATGCCCTGAGGTCCGTTATGTATGTAAACTCATGTATCAAAGTATGCTCAGTTATGTTTGCTCAGTCAGTCTTCAGAAATAACTCAATGGCTAATCAAAGCATGTTATGCCATGTATATGCTCAGACCTAATTCTTAAAACGATTCACGCTTATGATTTACTTATTCTAAAGCCCTGTGATCTTTGCCTTTGATGACGGCGGGTGGTGATCCCCACTAACTCATGTTTTACGTGCCCAGTATGTGAAGTGCTCATGCCTATTGTGCTCAATTACCCAAGACTCACCTTGAGTGTCTTGATCACGCTAAGTGTAAGTTAAGATCAATCTGTAATCCTTCATTCGTGATGCTCCTGCTCTTTTCTTTCAATGGTTCTGGTTTATGATGTTATAAGTGTTAGAGGAGAAGGCCTTGTAGTAGCCTAGCTGGGAGGTAGCATATTCCTTTTCCTTGTTAGTGTACTTGTTCCACCTTGACTTCTACGTGTGGTTAATTATGAGGTACATATTATTCATGCGAAATAGTTAGATGAGGAAGTTTAGTATGTCCCTCTGTAGAAGTTCTTGAATTTGTGATTCCTAGTTATGGTAGGAAAGAGGAGAGAAGTCTTAAATAGGGTAAGCTACAAAACCATAAGGTGACCATAGTTATAAGATTGAATATCGTGATGGGATACATATGGATAATTATTTTGCGCAACTAGTGAACCTTTGGTTGGAAGCCCTAGGTTAGTTGGTTGTTGTGATAAGAGGGAATACTATCCTTAGAAGATGTTCTAGATGCAAGAGATCTGGTCGAGATAGGTTTGAACATGGAGAATCGGGTAGTTAGACTCAGACCTTAGTACTTTTATGTGCGCTGTTAAGGTTGTTAGTTGTAAATGGTAGGAGTTGTATTCAGAAGAGAATAGCTCCCCGTATATCTAACTCTCTTAGTTTGGTGTCCCTTTTGGTTAACTGTGAGTTCTAGAGTATGTTTTATTATTTATGAGTTTTAGCTGAGTTCCTACTCTCATCCAAGACAAACTATCATGTTTGGTATCCAGTTCCTGTCCCATTAGCTAATCTTACGTTCCCAGCATGCATACGTGTCTCATGAAACCAACTCAGTTTTTATTTCAATCAAAAGTCGATTACCACGATAGTACTTCAAGTTTTAGAACTTAGTTGAAGGAACTACTTGGGAGGCAGAATCATCCATGAAGGCCAAGTACCCTCATCCTTTTCTTTTCTATACAGTTTCAGCTTGAGGAAGGAGTTCCACCCTTAGTATGTCCCTCCAATTCTATTTCAGTAGTTTCTCTCATGATCCTAGCATGTATTCATATTTCTGAACTTGATTCAGCCATGTTTTAAGTTGAAAAGTCCAGTTTCATGTTGATTCTTCAGTTTTCATGTTTTGATGTTTGGTTGGGATGTTATCTCTCTAGTTTCCCTTACTTAGTCTTCATTCGAGGACGAATGATCCCAAGAGGGGATATTGTAACATACCAGAAATCCTAAGCTAATACCCGAATCTTTTTCCATGAGTCTAATGATCATTTCCCTATTGTGGTGAGTTCTTTCTATGTGAATCATGTTCATAAGAGACTCCTATAACCTAAATAAGTTGAAAGCACCTCAACCAAATGAGTTTTCTTATAAGACTAAACTAGGGTCAACTTCAAACGATTATTTCTCCTAAAATATAAAGCGTTACGTGGCCTAGTACCACCAAATTAAAGGTATTCGAATTATCTTTCCAACGCCACCGACCTCTTATTAATCAAAGTCCGGAGTAAAAAGTTATGGGCAGTTTACTGCAGTGCTATCAGTGATGACGGATCGTACGACGGGTCCGTACTTTGAATGACGGGTCCATACTTTGAACGAACGGGTCTGTAATTTGAATGATGGGCTCGTACTTTGAACCGTGATTGCTGAACTGAACACTGAAATTTTCATTTTTAAAATCACTGGTTTGTTGACGGCCCATAGATCAAAACAACGGTCCGTAGATTAACTCGTTGTTTGTCAAAAATCAGCTTTTCTTCCCTAGATTCCACGAGTGACTCGATGGGTCATCATTTTAAATGACGGACTATCCTGTAACTCGTGGAATGGAGTTCCAGTAGACTCTCAAAGTGATTTCTAAAATCAAGGATCAAATGACGGTCCGTCATTCACTTTGACGGTCCGTACACTGACCCGTAATCCCTGAAGCCGAGTCATTTCATCAGTTTTTCCAAGCTTAAGTTCAGGGGTATTTTTGTAATTTTTCACTCTTTTAACTCCTATACTAGGTCGTTTTAAGACTATTTAGAAGGGTTTTTATTTCCACTTGGCATAAGGTATCTCCCATTCTTCCAGACAAGTTTCTAGAGAGGAAAAAAAAAAGAGTTTCATCCTCTCAAGCTTCAAGATAGGGTTTCAAGCTCCATAGCAAGGGATCCACTCAAAGTATCCAAGCTCCAAGTCAAGTCTCCTAAGTCTTTTCCATTGAAGTGGGTTATCTTCACCTAAGGTATGTGGGTATTCAATAAGGGATTCCTTCACCCTTATGCCCAAAACCCCAATCTTCTAAATTGAACTTATGGATTTTTAAACTAGGGTTCTACCTCAATTCTTATGGGTCCTTCTAATATTGTTTCCTCATGATTATTCTATGGATTTTAACTCTAAATTGCATGATTTTGCATGAGTTTTTACGAGTGGTTTCTTATTCATAATTTTAAGGCCAATTCTTATTTTGATCTATGAACTCATGAAACTAGGGTTTTGATGTAAAATTGGGGAAAGTTAATGAAATCAGTTTCTATGTTTAAATTTATGGTTTCCTCTTGTTTACTCATGATTTAAGTATGATTCTCTTATTGGTTTTAAAAGCCCAAGGATGAAAGTTGATTTAAAGCATGAAACTATGAAATTGCATGTTTTCAAGAGAAACTTGGCATGATTAGATATCATGGCCTTTATGAATTTATGAAATTGCATGGCTAATTCTTCAAGTATGAATTTAGATAGAAAAGCATGTTTTTGAATTATGGATATGCTAAGCTTTATGATTTATGATATGAAAGTTGCATGATACCCAATGTGTTTTCATGCTTTATGTATAAGATTTGGCATGAGAGTATGTTTTTATGATTATGAGCTACACGTGTATGTTTTGGGAGTAGTATGTAGCACCGAGAGGACGGGGTGAGAGTACCCTTAGTCCCATAAACTACGTTGCCAGTGTACGTCATGATATGATATGATTTATGCCTTAAAGGCTTATGAGAGTGGATCCACGTCTTTATGTATGGTGTCCTTGCCTTAGCGGGGCATAGGATAGCTTTACCAACTAGGGTTATATAGTTGGGTATGGTGACTTGTTCTTTGGTAGGGTTCAAGTCAGCTTTGCTAACTGGGGTTATACAGTTAGATTCCATGTAGCTCACGTGGTCTCATGGCGGTTATAAGAAACTCCTGTATGCTATGTTTTCAAGTTTTCTAAGATTTATGAACTTTATTATGAAACATCATCTTGAAGTTAGCTTTTGCCTTATGATTTGATTTCCTCTATGATATCTTCTCATGATCTTTACTATGCATGGATTTACCTAAATACGTTTTAATGCATGTGTCACTCTATTTATGCATTGCTCACATACTTAGTATATTCCATAGTAATAACACATATTGCGCTGCATCCTTTCATAATGCAGATTCAGGTGTCCCTTCATAGCTTCATGGCTAGAGTTCCCGGCCACTCACGCTCAGCTTTGGTGAGTCCTCATAGTGTGAGGACTAGGCTTTATTCTAGCTTTTCTATGTCTCCTTTCCTTCCAGATTGTTGAGTTAGTTGGGGTATTGTCCCATCAACTCCTTATGCTAGTTTTAGAGGCTTTCAGACATAGATGTTATGAGGTGATCTTTGAGTTGTATTTCCTATTTGACTCTCTATTTACGATATGTCTCCCTATTTTGTATTTCTTTATGATTCTTCCATTGCGTTTTTTCTTTACATGCTTGAGAATGCTATGACCAAGGGTTAACTTAGGATTTTTGTGCTTCCATGTCCCGTGTTACGTCTAGGGGGTAACATCGGGGCATGACAATGACCCCTCACCAAAATTTTACTTATTGTGTGCACTAAACTGATATGTTTACTTGTATGGATCAAACTTTAAAATCGTGTTTATTAGGTTTGATGACTGTTATTTATGCTAGTGTGTGTGCTGACCAATTGATTGGTAGTTAAAAGTTCCATGTCCATGTGTGTTAAGTTTTATGATATTCAATGCTGTCATTTGATGTCTAGAACTTTCCTGGTGTATTTGCAAAGCGAAATAAGGAATGTTGAATTTAAGAGATGATATATGTGTTTTATTGATTAACCTACTTCTATCATTCTTTTTACCCAAAAGTGATCCAATTTAGCCCAGTTGAGCCTATAGACTATTCTTTGGTAGTCAGATCTGAAGCCCAACTCTTTTATTCTAATTGACCTTGAATTTAATCCAAAAATTCCTAAGCACTTTAATTGAAAAATGAGAAGTTAGAAAGGAGTAATAGAAAAAGGGAATAGTTAAAGATTAAAGCCTGTAGAAAAGACTAAGGGTGCAAGAAATAAAGAATTCGTATGCTATTGGTTGAGATTAAAAAGAGTAAAAAAAGAAAAACGTGATAATCTAATCGATCCTTGCTAATGGAGTGAGAACTTGCTTAAAGAGATGGAAAAAAGAATAAATTTATGGGTGTGAAGAGTAGAAGAAAAAGTAGTTGATTGAAGATTGAGAAAAAGATGAACAAATTGTGATGTATAAAAAGTTCTTGGGGAAAATAATCACCATTTAACCCCAATGATTCCTGCCTATCTCTTAGCCTACATTAAACCTGAAAATTCCTACTTGATCTTAGATTTGATGTTTATATATTAGCAGAGTAGTACACTAAGGGCAAGCCTATGGTTCATCATGTGTTGCATGTTTAATTCATTGCAAGCGTGAGTGCGTTCTCTTCTCTTTAGTCTAATATCCCTATTTTATCTGAGTAAAAGTGTCCATGACTTTCTTTGGTCTAAGTGAGGGCATATAAGAAATACTGCCTAATTGCAATTAAGAGTTTAGTGTCACTACATCTGCATACAGTCGTCTACTAATAAATAATGTCATTTGTTGATTCTTTAGTGTCAGGTTGAGATTCTTTGAATTGTGCACATTGGTTTAAAAGGGGGCAGGGCAAGCATTTTCAAAGAACATGCTTACTAGTTGCTCATTAGAACTATCATAGACATCCTGGTTTTCTAATATCTAAGTGTCTTGTGATTGTTTGTGAAAAGTTTGTTAATGTATTAACATAGTCCTGTTTTAGTTGCTTAAGGAAAAGCAAAGATTCTATGTTGGGGGGTTGATAAGTTGGTAATCTAAAAACTTATTGAGATTTTATTCATGAATTATTCCCATGTTTTGATGAGAATTTGAGGTATTTATTCCCTTTATTGTCGTCAATGCAGGTACTCTTGGCTGAACAGAAAAAGCAAAGGATTTAAACCCAAAGAGCTTAAAGTGGAGTTAAAATTACAAAGATGATCAGATAGGGAAGATTCTGTCATGAAGGGCAGAATGAAATGCGAGCCACATAAGGACACCTATATTTTGCAGTTTTCAGCGCACATGAAGGATCAGAGTCTGTTGAGTGAACATCTGCATGCGAGCCACACAATGCCATGGGAAATCGCCCATCCTTTTACATATGACACTGCATCCCAGTAGGACATCACTGCCTTGGAAATTGGGCACCTGTGAGCCGCACAATGCCAGGTGCAATCGTAGGTGCCTTTGCACCTTGCTTCGCACTCGCCCCGATGGGCAATTTTTTTTCAAATGTACAATAACGTATTTGGGAAGGTTCTAAAACCCTTTTTTGGATCTGTACCCTAAGATTTGAATCAGTTTTTACTTTCCCAAGGAACAATATTGGTATTTTCTCTTGTTCCTTTAATTTGAGCAGCTAAATTCTATTCTAGAGGTATGTGCATGATGGGTGTTTGAATTTGGGAATGGGTATTGATTAATTATGCTTATAATTGATTATTTATTATGGGTCTATTGAATTCTTCATGGTTTAATTATAAAATTAATGGTTGCAAGCATTAATTGTGTTACTAATTTTGTACTTGCTTGAAAGAGGAGTTCATAATTTGGGTAAGAATTCAATAGTGGGGGTTTGGATTGACTAGAAATAGATTCAAATCTAGAGATAGTTTGATTGAAGGAAATAACTTGATTGAAGGAAATTCTCATATAAGATTCAAATCTAGAGATAGTTTGACTCACCCAAGCATTAATTGGTTGGTTTAAGGTAAAGCTATGGGGCTTGAACAAAGTCCATAGTACATATATTTGGAGGGTTTAATGAGTACCAAATATAGCTCGAACCAAGCTACCCATACCTTTAGTTGAAAATTTGCATGATTAATCAATTCCCTATCCCATTGTAGAACCCAATCTGGAGCATACCCCTAGTTTTCCTTCTTTTGATTACTCAAATTGTGTTTATGTTGTTCTCTTGTTACTTGCAATTTGATAATTCCCAAACCTTCCCCCCTCCCAATTTTACTTTTATTTTTTCAAACAATTGCTCACCTTAGTGAATTAAACTCTGACATTTAGTGGTAAACTATTGTACCATTATCCACGGATTCGAACCTGACATCACGTTGGGTTACTTACTTGTTTCGCTTAGCGATCGTTACCACCTTTTTCGAGTGAGTGATTTTGAACGTCATCAAAAATAGCATCATTTCTGGGGAATGGTTCTTCATTTTCCATTTGATTGTTATTTAATTTGCTTTTGTTGAGTGTTTGTTCCCTTTTACTTTTTTTGTTATTTGTGTTATTTCAAATAGGTTGCCCATGAGCCAAGAGGGTGATCAAGAGAGTGTCAATGGATTCATGGACGTTGAAGACAGAACCATTGTCCATGGTGCCATAGGTGCCATCTGACTACACCCAACTATTGGAAATGTTATTTTCCATGTAACAAGCATGATGTTACATTTGATTCAAATGAAGGGACTCTTTGGAGTGCTGGCTCACAAATATGCCAATCGACATATCCAAAACTTTGTTAAAATATGTCAGCCCTTCAACATCAAAAATATATCTTAGGAGTCAATCCGACTGCGGTTTTTCCCATTCTGTCTCATGAGAGAAGCAACCATATGGCTGGATGAGCTCCCAGAGGGCTCTATTACAACTTGGAATGGACTTGTTGAAGCCTTCTTGGTGAGATTTTTCCCACCTTCTTGGATGATGCAGTTGATGGATGAAATTACCAACTTCCAACCACTACCGGATGAACTATTTCATAAAGTATGGCTGAGATTCAAGAAGAAGCTATTTTTGTGTCCTAACCATGGTTTTCTGATAATGGTCCTTCTTCAAAGCTTCTATCGAGCATTAAACTCTATGAACAAATTAGTGGCGAATAACATCGTAGGTGGAACGCTTATGGACCAAAACTATGGTCTCGCTTCGTCTCTCTTAGATCGGATGACAAAAACCAATCGAGAATGGCATACTAGAGAAGCTAATGTTTCATCAAGTGTTACTTCTTCCATTATGACTAGTGAGATGAGGAGAAAGGAGGAGGAAAGAGATGAGACCATGGCCAAAATGATGACTCAAATGACTTGTTAGCCAAACAGATGATGTGAGCCTAGACTAAAAGTGTGAATGTTGTGTGTACTTATGGTTCGAAAGCTCATGAGGAAGGTGTTTACTCTCTTATAGATGAGGATGCTTGCTTTCTATTGGCGGGTTCTCGACCCAGATATCAAGTACCAACCAAGGTCCTAAGTATCCGAGAGACGAGAATCAAGGTTAGAACCGAGAAAAGGGTACTCAATGAAGGGATAGAGAGCAAGGTTGAGATTGTGAAGGTCAATGGAGAGAGTGTGAGATAGACGGTGATCGCTATAATCACCAAAGTTCTACTTCAAATGACAGGGGGCTCAGTCAACTATTCAATCAAATGATATTGAGTATGTTTCCCATCTCTTCTTTCCTGATGGTTAGAAATAGAAAGAGTAAATACCATTTTCAATACTTTGATTATGTACAATTACAAAGAACCAAGAAAGAGAGGGAAAATATTCATATTAAATAAATATTCATAAGAAGAACCCATATTCCAAATAAAAAAATTCAAACTTGAAAAGGATCGTCTTCCCTAGAGATCTCATATGAGGGAATCTTGGGAGAGCTGTCGAAATTGCCACATAAGAAATTGAGAACAATTTTATAAAGAAATAGTAGCCCACTTATTTCTCGAGAAGATATGGGGTTACAAATGGATCTATTGGTTCACCAATCATTAATGGTTCTAAAACGACCATTATGGCAAGGAAAAGTTTGATTCAGAGGGAGAAGAAGAGGCAAAAATTGGAACAGAAATATCATTAGATTGGAATAGTTAGGGAATCTCCATATATAGGATCAAACCTTATTACATGGTATTTAAATGAGGTTCTCCATATCAACTAAGTGTGAGTAACCCTGTACATTCCAAGTTTGAAGACATGTTGTCTCAAGTGTTGAAAAGGGTTGAATCTATGGACAAGGGGGTGAATGATTTGAAAAGCGAGGTATCCACTCTTCATCAAATGGTGAGCTCACACTCGACATCAATCAAGAATTTGGAGGCTGAAATAAACTATTTCTCATCTCAAATGAACCCTCATTTGAAAATTACCCTTCCAAGTGATACCTTTTTGAATCCAAAAATGATGGCCATGTAATGAAAATTGTCACTCGAAATGGAAGGATGCTTTATGGAGTGAGGAAACAAACCAAAGAAGTCGTTATGGAGAAAAATGACAAAATAGAAGAAGAAGTCGTTATGGAGAAGGATGACAAAATAGAAGAAGAAGTCATGATTGAGAAAAAGAGTGATGAAAGTCTAGATATTGGGGTGAAGCTTAGTGCACCCAATGAGATTGTTAATGATAACAACCACATAAGGAGAAGGACGAGACCGAGTCACCTCCTCAAATTACAATTGAGATCAAGGAGGAAAGCCCGAGTGTGCCAAGTCCATTGCCTAAAAATCCTCCTCCATATCCTCGAGATTGATCAAGAAGAAGAAAGATAATTAATTCAAGAAGTTTGTAGGCATGTTCTGCAAACTATCTATCAATATTTATTTGGTTGACGCTCTTATGCAAATGCTGGGTTATGCTAAATTTATGAAAGAATTGTTGAAGAAGAAATGGGTGATTGATATGGGGACGGTTGAAGTGTCCTATAGTTATAGTATTGTGATGACAAGTAACATAGCCCCCAAACGGGAAGATCCGAGAGATTTCACCATCCCTTGTACCATTGGTGTGTTCTTGTTTAGAAAAGCCTTGTGTGACCTTGAGGCAAGCATCAATTTGATGCTCTTCAAGATATTTAGGAAGTTAGGCTAGGGTAATCCTGAGCCCACACTGATGAGGTTACTAATGGCTGACCGTTCAATCAAGCGCCCAATGGGGATATTTTTTGATGTCTTGGTGAAAGTGGACAAGTTCATCTTGCCAGCTAATTTCATGGTATTAGATTGCAATGTTGATCTTGAAGTTCCCATCATTTTGGGGCACCCACTTTTGGCCACCAGAAGAGACCTTGTTGATGTGGAGCTAGTAGAGCTCAAATTCTGAGTAAGGAGAAAAGAGGTCACATTTAATGTGTGTCAACCTACTAAACCACCGAATGACTATAGAGTTGTATCCGTGATTTCTTCCGAGGGTGAGATGGTTAAAGTCCTTAGTGGGGTTGAGATTAAGGGTGCATCTCCTAATGATTAACTTATTGTCTTGAATGTTCTATAAAAGAAAAATCCTTAGGGGTTGCTCTTACCCAATCCACCATACATGGTAGACATGCACATGAATCCAAATGACATATTTCAAGTGCCTATATCTATGATGTTGTCAACTTGGCAACACGAGGAGGTGATGATATTGTGAAGAAGTACTTTCAATGTTTTGGATTGGGTTGTGCCAATTGTATTAGCATGCTACCGAGAAATAATTAAGAGTTGAGGTACTATCATAGTGCTGCAATGTAAAATCAAGTGCTTATTGGGAGGTAACCTAAGTGTTTTAGTTTATTTTCTTTACCTTTTGTTATTTTTGGTGTGTTTTAGGAATGCTTAGAGGTTGAAAAATGGCTAAGTAGAAGAATTTTTTTGGAGGACATGTGCAAAGGACCATGCATTTTGCATGTGTTAGTTTGCATCTGCAGGTGGCATCTCCCCTAATAGAAGTGCATTGAGAAGAAAAATAAAAAAACTGAAGGTAGATGTGATCAGAGGGGTGAATCGCCCCTACAGCTTTGTGCGTCGCCCTTGCCATCGCATGCCAAAACAGAAAGCTAGCAACAATTCAACTCAAAAATATCACTTTCAAAGTGACATGCGAAACATACATTGTCATGTGTGAATCGCATGTTGTGACACAAGTGCAGGTATGTTTGAAATTTGTTTGACCGGCCCATTGATTAACCCGGCCCAAACTTTGACCCACATCCTTTCTTCTTCTTTCTCCCTTTAAACCGTTACCCTTAACCCTTTTTCTCCCATTACATTCCACAAACATCCATTAATATCTACCAAAACTCCCTAAATCCTTCAAACTTTCCCCTTAATCGCTTTCTTCCTCACCACTACTCCACCACCACTACGTCACTTACGCCACACCAATTTATCCAGTGAAAAAGTTTGGGTCTCCATTGTTAGGAACCAAAAGCTTCAATCTTTTTCTCTTAAACCCTTTATCTTCACTTGTGACAATGTCTTGTAGTAGGGGTAATTCAGGCTGCAGTTCAAGAAGGCCCACAGCTCCTCCCGCCTCTACCAGAAAGTCTAAAGGGAAGAAGAAAACTCCTACGGCTATCCCAACACCTCCTACATTACCACTAAATGAGGAGGACATAATTTTATTCAGTGTGGAGGGTATGAAGGCCCTCTACAACACATACAAAGCTAAAAAGCCATTCACTCTAAAGTGCATCTTCAACCTTGCTGGTATTGGAGATGATTTGCCTAATTTCCACCGACAATTTACTGAGTAAGAGTGGTTCCCATTTTTAGAAGTTCCAGGAGAATACTACTCAGAGGTGGTATTGGAATTTTTTGCATCCTACCAAGCTAAGCAGGATGCAATGAAATATACAGGCAACATCAACAATTTACCTTGTTTGGATTCTATGACAGTTTGGGGTAAGGAGGTGGACATCACGTCTGAGGCTATCAATTCCATCTACTGTACCACACCTATTGCTCCAGCTCCTAAATATGTAGTGAAGGTCACTCCAAAGGATAAGTGAATAAACTGGGCTGTACAGTTTATTGCCCCTGGGACACCTCTTTAGGCCCATCTTTTACCTTCAAAAAATGATTAGAAGATTACCCACGAGGAGGCTTTCCTAATTGCTTGCATTATATCTGGAGTACATATAAACTTTGGTGAGACTGTTGCAGTGGTGATTAAGAGGAAAGCTTGCCAACCTGGTGCCTCAATTCCCTATCCAGTCCTCATTAGTAAGCTGTGTGCCAGGGGTGAGATTCCTTACTTCCTTTTCATCAATGCTACCCCTACCATTGGTGTGATCGATATTGAGAAAAATACTGGTGTCGATACCCTCAAAAATATAGAAGCAGAAGTTACAAGGCTTGGGAGGTGTAGACATCTCCGAGGCTAATTTTGAGCCAACTACTTCTACCCCAGCTGGGTCAGTATCTGGTAATCCTTCTCCTATAGAATCAAAAAATCCTACAGCTGGTGTCCATCCTATGCCTTCATCCTCAGCCTCAGCCCCAACTGGCTTTTAAAAGATGGTTAACATGACCTACTCTCATGATAATCTGTTGAACACTTTGGCCAAAGAGTTACCAGGCATGATTTAGAGGGCTGTAAAGAATGCTATGAAGGACATGGTGGATAGCATGTCCAAACTATGCAAATGGATGGATGTTGTGGAACATGCTATTACCGCTATTAAGAGGGATGTTGATAAGGCTAAGAAGAAGGCACCGATGGGAGCTGCAGACTTGAGTGCTTTTGACGATGCTATTGCTGCACCTCGCTTGTTCCTGGACTAGTGGATAATTTGTTTGCTTCCTTGGGCTATGATGATGAGGAAATTGATGATGCTCGGGACCTAATACTCCAGTAGGGGCTTTTAGAGTCCTAACACACTGCACATTATTGCCAGGGAGGAGCCGACACCAATTCAGAGCTGGTAGAGCAGGAGGAGGAAGAGGAGGATTAGCTAGTATAGGGAGTCTTTGCAGTTTTCCCTTACTGATTTTATGCTTAAGCATTGAGGGCAATGCTTTATTTTATGTGGGGGAAGGGTGCATTGATTTTATGATATTGTTGGTTGTTGCCCTTGTTGGGCTTTGAGATATTATTTTTATTTCCCCTGTTGGGCATTTTTATTTTCTTGTTAGACAGTTTAGCCCTTATCGGGCATAGTTTGGATGATTGTGGTATAACTCTCATCGGGCCCTTTATTTTTTTAATGCTTAAATTATGCCTTTGCTAGGCTTATCATATTATTGTCTGAGTTGCAATATCATCGAGTTGGTCCTACACGCTCAATTGTTTTACTACCCATGCTTTGGAAACGCGCTTAGTGCCTATGCCAAGGCTTATTTTCCAATGATCCATGAGCACATAATTCAATTTTTGCCTTGTTAATAGTAGATTAGTCGAATAAACTCCAAGGGTTTTCTTCATACCACGGTTCTTTCTCGAGGAGCAAATGTTTTCTTTTGTTTATTTTTATGTCGAATTAGGTTGGTGATTCCCTATCATAGATTGAAAGGAGAATTTCTTAAGAAAAAATGCCAAGTTTTACTGTTAAATTCAGTCCATATTTTGCTTGTCTCGAAATGGGCCCACCAAAAACATTCTTGGCAAGAAATATGCTAATTGAAGAAAAAAAGGGAAATGATTTTTGCGAAAAGCTTTCTCTTGTTATGACTTGTATATTCTCCATTTGGCTTGATCGATTTTCAAACGAGTGTGTAGAAGAAGTCGGGATAGCTTGTCAAAAGGCATTTGTCCCAATTGATCTTGAGACTAGTGAAATAATTTTGTTGTGATGCCTTGTGTTATAAGGTTTTACTTCGTTCTTGTGCATAAGTGTTGTCTAAAACTTACCCAGAATGTGATTCAAGGCGAAATTCTAGATTTTGCCTAGTTTTGAAGATGAAATTAGGCCCTTTTTGAATAGACACTTTACCCAAATGGCTTTCCCTTTACATCGATCCTAGTACGCCCCTTTGAGCTTTACTTTGGCACCTTGTTAGACACCTTAACCCTTTTTGGATCCTTTATTATTGCACCCATCCTTCTTAATGGCTAGAAAGTGAAATATAGGCTAAAAGCCTAAGTTTGGGGGAAGGGTGAGGGGGGGAATTGAAATGTCAACATAGGCAAAAGTCTAGATAAGTTGGGGGTGTATGCATAAATTATAGAGAATAAAAGGAGATGCACTTCAATGCAAGGTAGCACCTGATGCTCGAAATGATAATTTCTTCAAAAGTATTCCAAGTAGAGAATGAATGGAAAAGAAACAAGAATCGGTGCTACCGAATGAATGTAACAAAAGGGTGTTGAATGAATAAATTTAAATGGAATCTTGGGTTGTGAGAGGGAGAAATAAGGTAAAGTTTATGTTAAAAAATGTGAGCGGTATTTTGAATGATCATGAGTAGCGTTAGGGAGGTTTAGTCACTTAAGTCAAATATAATCATCACCTTAACCATAGCTAACATCAATGCCCGCAAGTCCTTAGTAATTCCATGCTAAGAAACTCTACATTAGTGGTGAATTACATGAAGGGAAAGCCTATGGTTCAATGTGTGTGCAATCAAACTTCTTTGAGAGAGTGGGAGTCTCTTTGGTTTTTTTTATAATCCCTTTATTATGAATTGTATGATTGTGAGTGGGATTCTCTCTTGTGGTGAGTGGCATCAGACACTTGAAAGGAATAATTAAGTCTCTATTTCAATTGAGAGAAATAAATAAGACAAGTTGTGTGGCAAATCTCGAGGCAAACCTAGAAGGTCAATGCCAATGACTTGAGAAGCTTGTAAATCTTGATTTGAATGAAAAATGAATCCTTTTTATAAGAGTTTTGAACTGAGTACTTGCCGTGAGATTATAGTTATACCAATTGAGATTAGCACCATAGTTGAGTCTTTTTACTTTGAGTCTTTTGTTTGTTAGTTTCCTTAAGTTTTTGAGTCGATATAATCATGTGTACATCCCTTGTGTTTTGAGAACCTATTTCGATCCTTACCTTGTGAGTGTCTTGCTTGAGGACAAGCAATAGTTCATGTTTGAGGTGTTTGATAAGTTGGTAATTTACCAACTTATTGAGACTTTATTCATGAATTATTGTCATGTTTTGATGAGAATTAGATGTATTTATTGCCTTTATTGTCATAAATACAGGTACTCTTGGTCGAATGGAGAAAGAAAAGGATTTAAACCCAAAGAGCTTAAAGTGGAGTTAAAAGTACGAGGATGATCAGATAGGGAAGATTCTGTCATGAATGGAAGAATGAAATGCGAGACGTATAGGACACCTGCGTTTCACAGGTGTTAGTGCACATGAAGGATCTGAGTCTGTTGAGTAAACATCTGCATGCGAGCCACACAATACCATGGTTGATTGCCCATATTTTCGCTTCTAACATTGCATCACAGTAGGACATCCTTGCCTGAGAATTTGGGCACCTGTGAGCTGCACAATGTCAGGTGCGATCGCAGGTGCCTTCACACCTTGCTTCGTACTCTCCCCGAAGGGAAATTTTGTCCAAATGTACAATAATGTATTTGACAATGTTCTAAAACCCTTTTTAGGATCTGTACCGTAAAATTGAATCAGTTTTTACTTTCCCAAGGAAGAGTATTGAGAGTAGACTTTTCTTTTCTTCTTCCTCATTGAAAACACCATTTGTAAGGATTTTTGAGCTTGGAATTTGAACTAAGCTTACAACATGAATGGAATTTTAGTAAACCCTTTTGGTATTTTCTCTTGTTCCTTTAATATGTGCAGCTAAATTCTATTCTAGGGGTACGTGTATGATGAGAATTTGAATTTGGGAATGGGTATTAATTAATTGTGCTTATAATTGATTATTTAGTGTGGGTCTATTGAATTCTTCATAGTTTAATTATAAAATTGATGGTTGCAAACATTAATTTAGTTTACTAATTTTATACTTGCTTGAAAGAGAAGTTAATAAATTGGGTAAGAATTCAATAGTGGGGGTTTGGGATTTCCACCCTAGATTAAGGCTAGAAATAGGGTTATTGAAGGAAATTCTCATCTAAGAATCAAATCTAGAAATAGTTTGATTCACCCAAGCATTAATTGGTTGGTTTAAGGTAAAGCTGTGAGGCTTGAACAAAGACAATAGTACATTTATTTAGAGGGTTGAAAGAGTACCAAATATAACTGGAACCAAGCTACCCATACCTTTAGTTTAAAATTTTCATGATTAATCAATTCACTATCCCATTGTAGAACCCCATCAAAAGCATACCCCTAGTTTTCCTTTTCTTGAGTACTCAAATTATGTTTACGTCATTCTCTTGTTGCTTGCGGTTCGATAATTCCCAAACCTCCCCCCCTCCATTTTTTTTATTTGTTCGAACAATTTCACACCTTAGTGAATTGAACTCTGACGTTTAGAGGCAAATCATTGTCCCATTCTCTATGGATTTGATCCTGACAACCTATTAGGTTACTTACTTGTTTTGCTTGGCAATCATTACCCCATCCTTTGGGAGAGCGATTTGATAAGTTGGTAATCTACCATTTTATTGAGCCTTTATTCATGAATTATTACCATGTTTTGATAAGAATTAATGGTATTTATTGCTTTTATTGTCGTAAATACTGGTACTCTTAGTCAAATGGAGAAAGGAAAGGATTTCAACCCAAAGAGCTTAAAGTTGAGTTAAAAGTACGAAGATGATCCGAGTGGGAAGATTCTGTCGTGAACGGCGGAATGAAACGTAGGTATCAGCGCACATGAAGGATCAGAGTCTGTTGAGTAAACATCTGCATGCGAGCCGCATAATACAATGGGCGATCATCCATCCTTTTGTATCCGATGTCGCATCCCAGTAGGACATCATTGCCCAAAAAGTTGGGCACCTGCGAGCTACATAATGCCAGGTGCGATAGAAAGTGCCTTCGTACTCGCCCCGAATGACAATTTTGTCCAAATGTATAATAAAGTATTTGGGAAGGTTTTAAACTCCTTTTGGGATCTGTACCCTAGAAATTGAATTAGTTTTTACTTTCCCAAGGAAGAGTATTGAGAGTACACTTTTCTCTTCTTATTCCTCATTGAAAAATACCATTTGTAAGGAATTTTGAGCTTGGAATTTGCACTTAGCTTACAATATGAATGGAATTTTGGGAAACCCTTTTGGTATTTTCTCTTATTCCTTTAATATGAGCAGCTAAATTCTATTCTAGGGGTATGTGCATGATGTGTGTTTGAATTTTGGAATGGGTATTGATTAATTATGCTAATAATTGATTATTTAGCATGCGTCTATTAAATTATTCATGGTTTAATTATAAAATTGATGGTTGCAAACATTACTTGAGTTTACTAATTTTGTACTTGCTTGAAAGAGGAGTTCATAAACTGGGTAAGAATTCAATAGTGAGGGTTTGGAATTTCCACCATAGATTAAGGATATAAATAGCTTGATTGAAGGAAATTCCCATCTAAGAATCAAATCTAGAGATAGTTTGATTCGCCCAAGCATTAATTGGTTGGTTTAAGGTAAAGCTATGGGGCTTGAAGAAAGACCATAGTACATATATTTGGAGGGTTGAAAGAGCACCAAATATAGCTCGAACAAAGCTACCCATACCTTTTGTTGAAATTTTTTATGATTAATCAATTCCCTATCCCATTGTAGAACCCCATCGAGAGCATACCCCTAGTTTTTCTTCTCTTGATTACTCAAATTGTGTTTACGTCATTCTCTTTTTGATTTCAATTCGATAATTCCCAAACCTTTTCCCTCAAATTTTTCTTTTATTTGTTCGAATAATTTCTCACCTTAGTGAATTGAACTCTGGCGTTTAGTGGTAAACCATTGTCCCATTCTCCGTTGATTCGACCCTGACATCCTATTGGGTTACTTAATTGTTTTGCTTGGCAATTTTTACCACCTCCTTTAGAAGAGTGCTTTTGAACATCACCAATGGTGTTGATTTGTC
This sequence comes from Jaltomata sinuosa, assembly GCA_003996215.1. Classification (NCBI taxonomy): domain Eukaryota; kingdom Viridiplantae; phylum Streptophyta; class Magnoliopsida; order Solanales; family Solanaceae; genus Jaltomata; species Jaltomata sinuosa. Next base: position 690,730 of record QJPP01000947.1, read on the forward strand.
GAGATTTTATGGTACATTTGATGCTTTTTAACTAGGAAGTCTTGCAGTTCTTAAGTGCATTTTGTGCTACATGATATGTTTTTGGCTAAGTTTCATGAAACATATTTAGTGCAATAAAAATAAAATTTTGGAGAAAAAAGCCTTAGTACGAGCCGTGGAACCTTAGTACGAACCATAGAAGGAGCACGTGCCGTAGAAGAAGCCGTGGTTATAAATAAAACCTATGCTGAGATTGTAGTTAGCACAACTGAGGGGATGAACCGCTGAAACCTCCTATGAACTGTAGGATCATCTATGCTTAAAATACAAAAATGGTACACAAAGTGATTATTATCACGGTTGAAGAGCACGAATCGTCAAAGAGAAGCACGGACCGTGATGGGAACCATGGAAGGCAACATAGAAATATTATGCTGGCCTATTTAGGATTTGTTTTAAATTAGCTATAAATAGCATCTTTAGGTCTTTCTTGTTGACTACTTCATATAACACATAAGAAACTGTCACGAATCGAAATGGAGCCATGATGACGCCTCCTATAACCCTTCAGTAGGAAAGACAAAACCAAGCTATATACATAAAGTAACAGCTAATGTAAGTAATAAAGAAGATAAAATGAGACAAACGGACCACCATGTATCGATACATACATAATAGGTACAAAATATACAGATATTTGCCCTACATAAATGAAAGGAAGACAAAATATACAGGAAATCCAACCATGAACCTGGTTTCACCAGTACAAGAGCTACTAAGTACAAGAGCAGATACTGATCAGATACAAAGTTATCCAAGATATCCAAAATGCAAATAGTAAATATAGAAAGGAAAGGGGTAAGTCTCAGGCTAAGAGCTCACTACAAATCCAATCACAAGCAACCTCCGAATGAGTACAATCAACGAGGATGACTCGGTCTAGGATATGCATCAGAAAAAGATTCAAAAGCATATCATGAGTACCAATCTATGAAATTGAAAGGATAATCCCATTGGGGTGCCACCTGCGGACTTCTAGAACCTTCTAGTTTTTGCCAGCTTTGAGTACTTATACAATCTTGAGAGAAAATAAAGGAAAAATCACGGAGTTGATAGACTGATAGATTAATGATGCTACCAGGCGTCGTTTAGTTAGATCATTAATGCATTTTGAGAGAATTGTTGCTAGGTTCATCTGTTTTTTTTGAAAAGAAATGAGGAAGAAGAAGAACGGTTTAGGGGCGCGTCACATAGTATTGTGCGACCTTTCTAGAAAATATAGAAAAGGTGGGGGCACATATGAGAGGATTTGAGGGGGTATATGGTAATTGTAAGTAATGTGTGTTGGGATGTGTATATGAATGCTGGTGAGGGAGAATTGGGCCGGGTCAGGTGAAAAAATAGTGGGCTGAGGAGTTGATTTTGGGCTAAGTAAAGCTAAAAATGGAGAAGAGAATTAAAGTTGATTAAGGATTTGGCCACTTTGCTTTGCAAATGTTTCCACATTGAATCAAGAATAAACAAATCAAATTTAAGATACGGCTACTTTTATTTTGATTGTGGCCAAATATGACCTAATTAAATTAATTAAAAAATTAAGGTCGTAATTGAAATTGAGATAAGTCAAAATTAATTAAATCGAGCTTTTATTATTTAAACAACTAAAATAATCATTTTTCTATAATATTTTAATTATGAGTTTATAAAACATCAATTTCACAATTTATTTCCCGGTTAAATCATTTTTTCCTAAAATTGACAATTTTAATACATTTTAAAATAATTCAGAAAAATCCTTTGGATATCTATTAAATTTCACAAAATAATATACATCTATATATTATAAGTATATGTACACGTATTATTATTCATGAAAATTATGAAGTATTCTCCGGGATTATTTTTTGAAAAATTCTTTTAATTAACAAATTAATTGTTAAAAATTGTTTTTCAAAATTTAAAAGCTCAATAATCAATCCGAGAGTGGAGGGAAAAAATTGAGTGTCAACAGTGGTCCATCCTTAATCTCAACCTCTCCAAGGATATCAACCATCTTGCCCTTGGTAGCAATCACGGACACAACTCTATACCCATCCGGTGGTTTGGTAGGTTGACACACATTGAACGTGACTTCTTCGCTCTCCACTCAAAATTTGAGCTCCCCTAGTTCCACATCAACAATGTAATACCACGGGAACGTATCCAACTTTTATACTCAGACTTGCAAAAAAAATTGGACTTCCAAGGACCACGGGTCAAGTCCATGAGTCGTGGAAGGTTCCACGAGTCATGGAGGTGACTCGTGATCCCAGTCCTGCAGACTGACCTCAGTACTGACAACCACGGGTCACTTCCATGACTCGTAGAAGTTTCTACTGGTCATACTATTGACTCGTAGAAGTTTCTACTGGTCATACTATTGACTCGTAGAACTTGATCAGAGGCCAGTCATGTTCCCTGATTTCCACGACCAGGTCCCATGACTGGTAGAAGTTCCTACGGGTAATTATGTTGACTAGTAGAAACTGATCAGCGGTCAGTCATTTTCCCTGAGTTCCACGATTAGATTCTACGATTCGTGAAAGCTTCCACGAGTCATCCTGTTGAGTCGTAGGAGGCCTTCTACATGTTGAATTTTCGAGCATTTTCCACGATAGGGAAACCACGAGTCGTGGAAAGGTCTACGAGTCGTAGACTCCACTCGTGGTCACTGAAGTTGACTATTTTCTAGCTTTTTTCCAATTAATTTCCAGGGGTATTTTTGGTTATTTCCCACCCTATTATGTATTAAGTGAAGTCATTTTGACTACTTTTAGAAGGGTTTTTACCCATATTATCCTAAGTCTATCTTAAGCTCCTCATTCTATACTCAAAAGAGAAAGTTTCTCTCAAGCTCAAGTCTCCAAGCTCCAAGTCAAGTCTCCTAATCTTTTCAATTGAAGTGGGTAATCTTCCACCAAGGTATGTGAGTTTTCAACAATGGGTTTCTTCTACCATTGTGCCCAAAATGTCCAATTCTTATTTTGATTCATGAAGTTATGAAACTAGGGTTTTGATCTAAAATTGGGGAAAGTTTATGAGATCAGTTTCTATGTTTAAATTCATGGTTTCTTATTGATTACTCATGATTTGATTATGATTTCCTTATTGGCTTTGAAATCCCAAGCGTGAAATTTGATTTCTAGCATGAACCCATGAAATTGCATGTTTTCAAGAGAAAGTTGGCATGATTAGATATTATGACCTTTATTTATTTATGAAGTTGCATGCCTAATTCTTCAATTATGAATTTAGAAAGAAAACCATGTTTTAAATTATGGCTATGCTAAGCCTCATGAACTATGTTATGAAAATTGCATGATACCTGATGTGTTTTCATGCTTTACGAACTATGATATGAAAGATGCATGATACCCGATGTGTTTTCATGCTTTATGAATAAGATTTCGCATGAGAGTATGCCTTATGATATGATTATGAGCTATATGTATGCATATTTTGGAAGTAGTATTTAGCACCAAGTTGGACGGGATGAGATTGCCCTTAGTCCCAAAAACTACGTTGCCAGTGTAGGTTATGAAATGAAATGTGCCTTAAAGGCTTACTTAACGAATGGGGTCCTTGCCTGAGCTGGGCATAGGACAGCTTTGCCAACTAGGGTTATATAGTTTGAGATGGTGACTTGTTCCTTGGCAAGGTTCTAAGTCAGCTTTGCTAACTAGGGTCAGATAGTTAGATTCTCACATGGTCTCATATCGGTTATAAGTAACTCCCGTATGTATGTTTTCAAGTTTTCTAAGCATTATGAACTCTCTTATGAACTATCATTTTGAAGTTGGCTTTTGCCTTATGATTTGATTTCCATTATAATATCTTCTCATGAAATTTACTATGCATGGGTTATGCCTAAATATATTTTAAAGTATGTTACTCACTATTTATGCGTCGCTCACATAATTAGTACATTCCATAGTACTAACGCATATTGTGCTGCATCTTTTGATGATGCAGATTCAGGCATACCTTCTCAGGTTCGTAGCTAGAGTTCCAGGCCACTCCCCTAAGGCAGCTTTGGTGAGTCCTCATAGTTCGAGGACTAGACCTTATTACAGTTTTATGCTTCCTTTTCGTATTAGATTGTCGAGTTAGTTGGGGTATTGTCCCATCAACTCTCTATGATAGTAGTAGAGGCTTTTCAGACATAAATGTTATGGGATGACTATTGAGTTGTACTTCATATTTGACTCTATTTTATATGATTATGCTTCCTATTTGGATTCTCTTATGATGCTTTCGCTATGTCTTATCCTTGTATGCTTGAGAATGCTATGACCAAGGGTTACCTTGGGATCCTCGTGGTCTCGAGTCCTATGTTACGTCTAGGAGCTAACCTCGGGGCGTGACAAACTTGGTATCAGAGCCTCAGGTTTAAAAGTCCTAGGATATCTGAAAGCCGCATCGAGTAGAGTCTTTTTCATGTGTGTGAAGCGCGCCACACATATGAGAGGGAAGCTATGAGATGTTTTAGAAAAACTTCACTTCCTTGATGATCATGTCGTGCGATAGAGCTTAACTTTAATGTTTCTCTAATCCTTATCTTATGCATTTTAGACTATGCCTCATCGATGTGCTATGACTCCCCGAGCCGCTCGGAATGCTGCTCCTCAAGTTTCGGTTCCCGACGTCACAAATGATGAGTTTAGGAATGCTATTCACTTGCTAGCCCAAACTTTGGATACTCAGGCCAATCAACAAGCTCCTGCCCCCGCTCATCCTCAAGGTGGGGTAGTGACCCGAGTTCGTGACTTTATCCGTGTGAACCCGCTGGAGTTTTGGGGTTCAAACGTGAGTGAGGACCCGCTCAACTTTATTGATGAAGTGAAGAAGATCTTTGAGGTTATGCAGGTGGTTGGGGTTGATTGTGTTGAGCTTGCATCCTATCAACTCAAGGAAATAGCATATTTGGTTCATGCAATGGGAAGAGGCTAGGGTGAGGGATGCGATCCCCACTACTTGGGAGTGTTTTTAGAGAGCCTTTCTTTATAGGTTCTTTCCCCGTGAGTTGAGACAAACGAAGGTGGAAGAATTTGTGAACTTAAGACAGGGTTCGATGTAGGTGCAAAAGTATAGTTTGAAGTTCACTTAGTTATCTAGATATGCTCCCTCCATGGTAGCGGACCCGCACGATCAAATGAGCAAGTTCATATATGGGGTTTCAGATGTGGTGAAGAAGGAGTGTAGGTCTGCTTTGTTGTTGAGTGACATGAATATTTCCTGGCTCATGACTCATGCTCATCAGATTAAGGGTGACAAGCTTAGGGAGATGGCTATGGAGAATAAGAGGGTTAGATCTGAGGGATCAGGTTTTGGTCATCACAGGTCCGAAGGTGGACATCGCTCTTCTTTCCAGAAGAAGTCATCATGATCCATTCATTCTTCTGCTAGTGCTCCTACTCAGGCTCAGAAGCCTCATTATGATCAGGGTGGTAGAGGATCTGGTTCCTATTCCCAATCTGATTGTAGTGTTACTAAGGGACCTCCCTACCCAACTTGTGTTAAGTGCAGGAAGAGTCATGTTAGTGAGTGTTTGGCCGGTTCTGGTAGTTGTTTTTGATGTGGTCAGGTTGTGAATCGCATCAGGGATTGCCCTTCGTCTAAGAAGGGGAAGGGAGGTGCTAGGACTCAGTCTTCCCCAGAAGCTTCAAGAGGTAGACCAGCCCCGCAAGGAGCAGCTTCTAGTTCTGGTGGTCAGTGCCAGAACCGTCTTTATACTATGTCCTCCCTCCAGGATCAGGAGAGTTCTCTAGATGTGGTTACCGGTATGTTGAAAGTCTTTTCTCATGATGTGTATGCTTTGTTAGACCCCGGTGCCTCCTTAACTTTTATAACTCCTTATGTGGCTTGTAGCTTTGAGGTACGTCCTAAATTTCTTTTAGAACCCTTTCATGTTTCTACTTCTGTTGGTGAGTCAGTCCTAGCCGAAAGAGTCTACCGAAATTGCCCTATTTCAGTCCTTCATAGAGTCACTTCAGTGGATTTAGTAGAGTTGGAGATGACTGATTTTGATGTTATTCTTGTTATAGACTGGTTGTATACATGTTATGCCTTAGTTGATTTTCGCACTCGTGTGGTTAGTTTCAAGTTTCCTAATGCACCTGTCGTAGCATGGCAAGGTAGTCCCTCTTCTTTGAAAGGTCGCTTCATATCCTATCTTAAGGCTAGGAAGATGATTTCTAAGGGTTATGTCTATCACATAGTTCGAGTCATGGACATGGAGTCCAGAACCCTAACTCTTCAATCTATTCCTTTTGTAAATGAGTTTCCCGATGATTTGCCCAGAGTCCCTCCCGAGCGGGAGATTGACTTTGGCATAGATCTTCTTTCGGATACGAAACCTATCTCTATGCCTCCTTATCGAATGGCCCCCGCAGAAAATAAAGAGTTGAAAAATCAGTTGAAAGACTTGCTTGATAAGGGTTTCATCAGGCCTAGTATTTCTCCTTGAGGTGCCCCAGTCTTGTTTGTTCGAAAGAAGGATGGATCTCTTAGAATGTTTATTAATTACCTCCAATTTAACAAGGTAACAATCAAGAATAAGTATCCCATTCCTAGGATTGATGACTTGTTCGATCAGCTTCAGGGTGCTAGTTTCTTCTCCAAAATCGACCTTAGATCCGATTATCATCAGCTTCGAGTTATGGAATGTGATATCTCGAAGACAGCCTTCAGGACTTCGTATGGTCATTATGAGTTTGTTGTTATGTCTTTTGGTCTAACGAATGCTCCTGCAGCTTTTATGGATTTGATAAATAGTGTGTTCAAATAGTATTTGGATATGTTTGTGATTGTCTTCATTGATGATATCCTCATCTACTCTCGGAGTGAGGAGGAGCAAGCGGATCACTTGAGGGTTGTGTTGCAAACTCTCAAGGATAGGCAGTTGTTTGCTAATTTATTAAGTGTGAGTTCTGGATGTAGTCTATTGCTTTTCTGGGTCACATTGTGACTAGTGATGGTATTCGGGTTGACTCTCAAAAGATTGAGGTGGTAAAGAACTGGCCTAGACCCACTTCCCCATCCGATATTAGAAGCTTCTTGGGTTTGGCCAGTTACTATAGGAGGTTTGTGGAAGAGTTTTCTTCCCTTGCTTCCCCATTTACCCGATTGACTCAGAAAAAGGTTAAGTTTTAGTGGTCCGACTCTTGTGAGAAAAGTTTTCAGGAATTGAAGACTAGATTGACCACCGCACCAGTGTTAGCTCTACCCAAGGTTTTAGATGATTTTGCTGTGTATTGTGATGCTTCTCGGATTGGTTTGGGTTGTGTTTTGATGCAGCATGGTAAGGTGATTGCTTATGCTTCTAGACAACTTAAGACTCATGAGAAAAACTACCCTACTCATGATCTTGAGCTAGCGGCCGTGGTTTTTGCTTTAAAGATTTGGAGACACTACTGGTATGGTGTGCATGTTGATGTGTTTACGGATCACAAGAGCCTTTAGTATGTGTTCACTAAAAAGGAGTTGAATTTGCAACAAAGGAGATGGCTTGAGCTCCTTAAGGATTATGATATGAGTGTGCTTTACCATCCGGGTAAGGCCAATGTTGTGGCGGATGCTTTGAGTAGGTTGTCCATGGGAAGTGTAGATTCTATTGAAGATGGAAAGAAGGAATTGGTTAAAAAAGTTCATAGGCTTTCTCGGTTGGGAGTTCGCCTTATGGACTCGATCGAAGGTGGTATGATTTTGACTAATGGTGCCGAATCATCCTTGGTGGCTTAGGTGAAATCCAAGCAAGACCAAGATCTCTTTCTACTTCAGCTTAAGGGTGCAGTTCGTCAGCAAAGGGTTGAGATTTTCTCCCAAGGGGGAGATGGTGTGCTTCATTATCAGGGTCGCTTGTGCGTGCCAGATGTTGATGGGTTGAGACAACAGATTTTGGCTGAGGCTCACAGTTCTAGATACTACATTCATCTGGGTTCCACTAAGATGTACTGGGATCTACAGAAAGTCTTTTGGTGGAGTGATATAAATAAGGACATAGCCGGGTTTGTGGCTAAATGTCCCAACTGTCAACAGGTAAAGGCAGAACATCAAAGGCCAGGTGGCATGCTTCAAGATATTGACCTTCCCACTTGGAAATGGGAAGAAATTAATATGGACTTTATTACGGGTTTGCCTCATACTCGGAGGCAACATGATTTGATTTGGGTGATTGTTGATCGGATGACTAAGTCATCCCATTTCTTGGCTGTTAAGACTATGAATACAGTGGATGATTATGCCAGACTCTACATTCGGGAGATAGACCGATTGCATGGTGACCCTTTGTCTATTATATCTGATAGAGGTCCTCAATTACATCTCAGTTTTGAAAGTCATTTCAGAAAGTTCTTGGTACCAAGGTGAAGCTTAGCAAAACATTTCATCCTCAGATAGACGGCCAGGCAGAGCGTACTATTCAGACTTTGGAGGATATGTTAAGAGCGTGTGTGATTGATTTCAAAGGTAATTGGGATGATCACTTACCTCTTATCGAGTTTGCCTATAACAACAACTTTTACTCTAGCATCCAGATGGCTCCGTGTGAGGCACTTTATGGCCGAAGGTGTAGATCTCCTATTGGTTGGTTCGAGGTTGGTGAGGCAGCCTTGATTGGTCTAGATTCTGTGCATGAGACCATGGAAAGTTCAGCTTATTAGGGAGAGGATAAAGACCGCTCAGAGTCAACAAAAATCGTATGCGGAAATGAGGAGGAGGGAGTTGGAATTTGAAGGTGATGATTGGGTTTTCCATAAGGTTTCACCCATGAAGGGTGTGATGAGGTTTGGCAAGAAAGGAAAGCTTAGTCCCCATTTTGTAGATCCTTATTGGATTTTGAGGAGAATTGGTAGTGTTGCTTATGAGTTAGAGTTGCCAACGGAGTTTGAAGCAGTTTATCCAGTTTTTCATGTTTCCTTATTGAAGAAGTTGTTGGTGATCCGACATTTATTGTTCCTTTGGAAGGTGTGAATGTGAAGGATAGTCTCACTTATGAGGATGTTATCGTGGAGATCCTTGATTGTCAGATTCCGAGGTTGAGGAACAAAGAAGTCGCTTCAGTGAAAGTCCTTTGGAGGAATCAGCTTGTTGAGGGTGCTACTTGGGAAGCGGAAGAGGCCATGAAGGCCAAATATTCTCATCTCTTTCCTTCTGACTCAATTCCAGCTTGAGGTACTAGTTCCTTCCTTAGTATGTCCCTCTGATTCTATTCCACCGGTTTCTCTTATGATCCTAGTATGTATGCTTGTTTTATGAAGTTAGTTTATCATGTTTTAAGTTGGGAAGTTCAGTTTCATGATGATTTCTATGTTTTGATGTTTGGTTGGGCTATTTTCTCCTTAGTTTTTCCTTGTTTAGTCTTCATTCAAGGATGAATGATCCCAAGGGGGAGATATTGTAACACCCCGGGAACATATCAAGCTTTTATACTCAGACTTGCAAAAAATTTTGGACTTCCAGGGACCACGGGTCAAGTCCACGAGTCATGGAAGGTTCCACGAGTCGTGGAGGTGATTCATAATCCCATTCCTGCAGACTGACCTTAGTACTGACAACCACGAGTCACTTCCATGACCCGTAGAAGTTTCTATGGGTCATACTGTTGACTCATGGAACTTGATCAGAGGCCAGTCATGTTCCCTGAGTTCCACGACCAGGTCCCACGAATCGTAGAAGTTCCTACAGGTCATTCTGTTGACTCGTGAAAACTGATCAGAGGTCAGTCATTTTACCTGAGTTCCACGATTAGGTTCTACGACTCATGGAAGCTTCCACGAGTAATCCTTTTGAGTCATAGGAGGCCTTCTGCAGGTTGAAATTTTGAGCAAATTCCACGATAGGGAAACCACAAGTCGTGGAAAGGTCTACGAGTCGTAGACTCCACTCGTGGTCACTGATGTTGACTATTTTCCAGCTTTTTCCCAATTAATTCCCAGGGGCATTTTGGTCATTTCCCACCCTATTATATATTAAGTGAAGTCATTTTGACTACTTTTAGAAGGGTTTTCACCCATATTATCCTAAGTCTATCTTAAGCTCCTCATTCTTCACTCAAAAGAGAAAGTTTCTCTCAAGCTCAAGTCTCCAGCTCCAAGTCAGGTCTCCTAATCTTTTCCATTGAAGTGGGTAATCTTCCACCAAGGTATGTGGGTTTTCAACAATGGGTTTCTTCCACCCTTTTGCCCAAAATCCCCAATTCTTATTTTGATTCATGAAGTTATGCAACTCGTCTTTTGACCTAAAATTAAGGAAAGTTTATGAAATCAGTTTCTATGTTTATATTCATGGTTTCTTATTTATTATTCATTATTTGATTATGATTTCCTTATTGGTTTTGAAAGCCCAAGCATGAAAATTGATTTCTAGCATGAACCCATGAAATTGCATGTTTTCAAGAGAAAGTTGGCATGATTAGATATTATGGCCTTTATGTATTTATGAAATTGCATGCCTAATTCTTCAAGTATGAATTTAAAAAGAAAAACATATTTTAAATTATGGCTATGCTAAGCCTCATGAACTATGTTCTGAAAGTTGCATTATACCCAATGTGTTTTCATGCTTTACGAACTATGATATGAAAGATGCCTGATACCCGATGTGTTTTCATGCTTTATGAATAAGATTTGGTATGAGAGTATGCACTATGATATGATTATGAGCTATATGTATGCATGTTTTGGGAGTAGTATATAGCACCGAGTTGGACGGGGTGAGATTGCCCTTAGTCCTAGAAACTACGTTGTCATCGTAGGTTATGAAATAAAATATGCCTTAAAGGCTTATGAGAGTGGATCCACGTCTTAACGAATGGTGTCCTTGCCTGAGCTTTGCCAACTAGGGTTATATAGTTGGAGATGGTGACTTGTTCCTTGGCAAGGTTCTATGTCAGCTTTGCTAACTAGGGTCAGATAGTTAGATTCCATGTAGCTCACATGGTGTCATGTCGGTTATAAGAAACTCCCGTATGTATGTTTTTCAAGTTTTCTAAGCATTATGAACTCTATTATGAACTATCATTTTGAAGTTGGCTTTTGCTTTATGATTTTATTTCCATTATGATATCTTCTCATGATGTTTACTATGCATGGGCTATGCCTAAATATGTTTTAAAGCATGTTTTGCTCTATTTATTCATCGCTCACATACTTAGTACATTCCATAGTACTAACTCATATTAAGCTGCATCCTTTGATGATGCAGATTCAGGCATACCTTCTCAGGTTCGTGGCTAGAGTTCCAGGCCACTCCCCCCAGGCAGCTTTGGTGAGTCCTCATAGTTCGAGGACTAGACCTTATTTCAGTTTTTATGCTTCCTTTACGTATTAGATTGTCGAGTTAGTTGGGGTATTGTCCCATCAACTCTCTATGATAGTAGTAGAGGCTTTTCAGATATAGATGTTATGGGATGACTATTGAGTTGTACTTCATATTCGACTCTCTTTTATATGATTATGCTTCCTATTTGGATTCTCTTATGATGCTTCCGCTATGTCTTATCCTTGTATGCTTGAAAATGCTATGACCAAGGGTTAGCTTGGGATCCTCGTGGTCCCGAGTCTCGTGTTACGTCTAGGGGGTAACCTTGGGGCGTGACAAGTAAGGCCCCTTATGGTGGCCAATAAGGTATGCCCCAAAATGATGGGCACCTCAAGTAATCTAAGACTACAAAATCAGCCGACAAGATGAACTTTTCTACCTTCACCAACACATCAAATAGTATTCCCACCAGATGCTTTATTGAGCGATCAACCATTAGTAGCCTCATCGGTGTAGGTTTAGTAGTACCTAGACCAATTTTTTTGAAAATCACGAGGCGAATCAAGTTGATAATTGCCCCGAGGTCACATAAAGCTTTCTTGAATAAGAACCAATGCTGCATGGGATGGTGAAAGCTCCTGGATCCTCCCTCTTGGGAGCGGTGTTACTTGTCATCACCATGTTGTAACTATGGGACACTTCAACTATCCCTATATCAATCACCTATTTCTTCTTTAGCAACTCTTTCATAAACATTGCATAACCTAACATTTGCATGAGAGCATCAACCAAAGGAATGTTGATAGATAGTTTGTTGAACATGTCCACAAACTTCTTGAATTGATTATCTTCCTTTTTCTTGATCAACCTGTGGGAATATGGAGGAGGATTTTTAGGAAATGACCTTGACAAACTTGGGGCTTCCTCCTCAATCTCAATAGCAATATAAGAAGGCAACTCCACTTCATCTTTCTCCTCCCATGGGCTATCATCATCAACAATCACATTGGGTGCTCTAAGCTTCACCCCAACATTTGGACTCACATCATTTATTTTGTCAATCACGACCTCTTGTGAATTTTTTTTATTTAAGTCAACCATATATTCATTGATCGGTTTTCTCAGTTCATCTAACCTTCTTCCACTTCTAGTAACAATTTCCATTACATGACCATCATTCTTTGGGTTCACAAGAGTATCACTAAGAAGAGTACTATAACACCCCGTACCTTTCAAAACCTATGTGACTAAGTAAATATCGACGAAGGTATTTGAGCTCGAGATTGTGAAGGGGTACTTTGGCCTAGAATTTGAAATGGTCAAATGTATATAAGTGTTAAGTTAAATTATAAGGAGGAGGGTTTTGAAAATGAGAGAAAACAAGTGAGGTACTTGCTCGACTTATCTAAGCTCTTAGGTGACAAGTAGGTGCATCACCTACCTACGCTAACGAACTAAGTTCCGAGGGCCGATTACGGGCAGCAACACCATGGATTATTAGACCTAATGGTAGCCAAATGAAGCTTAAAGTTGGCCCATCAAAGAACAACCAAATCTGGCCCAAACAACTACAAAAGTTAGCCACCAATATTGACCACATTTTTGACCCAAGAGAAGCCCAAAATCAGCCCCAAAACTTAACCCTTTTGAGGCCCAAGCAAAGGGTAATTTAGGCCCAAGTTTCTTGACCCATTTTGGCCCAAATATACTCAAAAAAGTCGGCCAAAAAGGTCCCTTTATATAGGGCTTTTGCTGATCAATGTTCATCACAAAAAGCTGGAAAATTCTCTCTTATCTCATTTCCTTTTTGGCAGCCCTTCTTTCCCTTTAGGGTTCTAAGAAGACCAAGATTAATTGAAGCTTAAGGTGAGTTAAACAACTTGTTATCTTGGTATTAATCTACTACATATAGCTAGGATATCCTATGGTAAGAAAGACATGAACTATGGCAGCCCCTTTCTTATGATTTAACACATGGAAATTGTGTAACAATTAAGAGATTTCTTCTTCTCTTGTTGGTGTATGTGTAGGGGGTACTTAAGCTTTTACAGCATCAATAAAAAGAGGATAAAAACACCCCTTCAAGTGTGGTAAGTACTCTGCCCATAATCATATTTTTGGATTGAAGTTCGGATAGACAATTGTTGTTGAATTGTTGTTAAGAACTCACGGGACGGCGATCGGAAGCCGTGGGTTCAATGTGTTGCTATTGTAGTTCGACATGGTGAGTTGTGTAGGGGCTGTTTGATGTGTTTTGTATTATTGGAGGCAGTAGGTTGGTGTGTGTGTGATGTGTATTGGATAAGGGGAGAAAGGTGTGACGATACACCTTTAATTAATGCAAAATACGTAAATCTGCCCGGAAAATGTTTAGCTACTGTTTTGGGAAAGTTGCATCAGCTTTAAGAGCTAATATTAGCTTCATTATACCCTTGTGTTGTAGATTAACTTAATAAAGGAAAGTCCAAGTTGTGGTAAGCGCAATCTTCGGAAGGAACGAGGTATGTTAAGGCTTCTTTAATCCTTATCGGCATGAATCTAGAAATAGAACTCTAAAATTCCGAAAGAAGGAATTTGAGTATTTTGTTGTAAGAGAGCTGATTTGGTAACTCAACAAGTCTTAAGGAACTAATTTATACATTATGGTGATTCAAGTCGCCTTCTTATAAAAAATCTGATTCTTTTTGCACGAAATGTAAGTTATCCTTTTGTCAAGTTTCTTCTTTGTATTGTGATCTCTAATCAAGCTTTAGAAAGTATACAAGGAAAGTTAGAAAGTCAAATCCCCATTTATATGTGTTTGGTATGTTGATTCCAACACCTAGTAAGCCAAGGCTAAAGAAGTTATCTAAATGAACCTTCATAAATAACAAGAATAGCTTTGAAGGTCAATCTAGTAATACACTTATTATGCGTGGTTTGCGTGTTAGTGTGCACCGAGGTGCTACTGCCATATTGAGGCTATTATATACATAGTGTGCACCGAGGTGCTACTGCCATATTGAGGCCATTATACACATAGTGTGCACCGAGGTGCTACTGCCATATCGAGGCCATTATATACATAGTGTGCGCCGAGGCGCTACTGCCATATTGAGGCTATTAAATATAGGGTGCGCCGAGGCGCTATTGTGGTTCAGTGTGGGTTATAAAGAGTGAGTTGCAGCGTGAGTTAATGCATGTGTTGTTTTCTAAAAAGAATAAAGGAGAAAGAGCTTAATGAGTCTAACCAATTACAGTTTACAAGTTTCATATTTTATCTTGTTCAGATTTACTACTTGCGACTTGCTTTTATGCTTCTACCTTACATGCCAGTACATTATTGTCGTACTGACGCCCCATTGCCTTGGGGCGCTGCATTCATGCCTGCAGGTCCAGACAGAAACCCAGATAGACCTCTTCAGTAGGAGTTGATGAGTTCAGCCATTTTGGTAAGCTCCATTCTTCCTGGAGCTGACGAGTCAGAGGTCTAGCTTATATTTTGACCATGTTATGTATATGTACAGCTTATGGGTAGTCCAGGGCCCTGTCCTGGATATGAGATATTTTACTTACTCCTAGAGGCTTGTAGACGTGTATATGTACATCAGTGTTGGGTATGGCCTTGTCGGCCTTGTTATTAGTTATCTATTATGATAATAGCCTTGTCGGCCTTGAGTTGCTTAACTACTATTGACCTTTCAGTGTTTCCAATTGTAATTCTTAGAGACCTTGTCGGTCTCAGACCCCCAGCAGGTTCAACAGAGATACACTCTATTTTGGCACCCTCGGCCTTTTGGGGCTCCGGGTGTCGGTCATGCCTCCCATGGTTTGGGGCATGACAAACTTGGTATCAGAGCACGTCGAATCCCAGGGAGTCTACAAGCCGTGTCTAGTAGAGTCTTTTTTATGGGTGTGTTGTGCACCATACCTATAATCATGAGGCTACGGGACATTTAGGAAATGTTATCCTTCTTTCATTTGCTAGATCGTGCAATAGAGCGAGGTCATAAGATGTTTGTAGTCTAATTCATGTTTTTCTCTTCCTTGTCTACAGAAATGCCTTTGACTAGACAAATGAGTAGCCGACGGGTTGGCACGGATACGGGGGAAGGTACTAGTCGTTCCCCGCCTATCCGATTGGATAGATTTGAGGCTCAAAGTGAATCACCGACACCAGAGATCCCAGTTTATCAAGTACCTGATGAGACTAGAGGGGATCCAGTACCCCTAACCCCACCTGCTCCAGTGGCATCTGAGATAGCTAGAGATGAACCAGCACATGTAGCTCCTCCACCTGAAGCAGAGGACCAGGACATCAGGAGTGCTGTTCGATTATTGACCCAGATGGTAGCCACACAACAACAACAAATTAGGGCATCAACGAGTGCTAGGTCAGGTGGCTCAGAAAGTTCTAGGGCTCGAGAGTTTATCAGCCTAAGTCCTCCTATATTTACAGGCTCTGACCCACGTGAGGATCCTCAGGAGTTTATTTATCAGACTTATCGAGTACTTCGAGTCATGCATGCAACAGTAGTGGAGGCAGTGGAGTTTGCATCTTTCAGGTTACGAGATGTGGCCATTTTATGGTTCGAGGCTTGGGATCGGTCTAGGGGATCAAATGCACCCCCAGCTGAATGGGAGGAATTTTCAGAGGCCTTCCTAGCTCACTATCTTCCACAGGAGGTTCGAGAGGCCAGACTTGATCAATTTCTAGCCCTTAGGCAGGGCAATATGAATGTTCGACAGTATAGCCTCAGGTTTAATTCATTAGCCAGGTATGCCCCCGATATTGTGAGTACGATGCGAGCTAGAGTTCAGCGATATGTGCGTGGTCTTAAGGATGAATTGATTAAGGGATTAACAATAGCAGCCACACAAGAGGATATGAATATTTCTAAGATACAGGCTATTGCTCAGACTGCAGAGGATCTTGAAGTACAAATTGGAGATAACCAAAGCCGAGAAAGGGATCAGAATAAGAGGGCTAGATCTATTGGGTCCTATGTAGAGCCACGAGGTAATGTTAGGCCAAATTTTAATAGGCGATCACCCCACCCTACTAGTGGTGCCCCATATCAGTTGCAAAGGGAGAGGTATGATCGTTTTGCTCAGACTGGACCAGGCCTTAGTTCATGTGCATCCAGTTCCTATCGCCAGGGGCATTCAGGTCAGATGAGGCCACCTTTGCCACCTTGTGTTCAGTGTGGTAGGAAGCATCCTGGGATATGTCGCCTGGGTTCAGATACTTGTTATTCGTGTGGGCATCCTGGTCACTTTATGCGAGACTGTCCGAGTAGAGGTAGGAGTGAGATATCCCAGCCTACAGGGTCGATGGTAGCTTCTTCATCTACTATTCGTCCCCCAAGGACAGGACAACAGGCTACACCAGGTCGTGGTAGAGGTAGAGGAGGAGGAGGAGCATCCAGTTCAGGCAGTGGTCAAAATCGAACTTATGCTCTAGCCGGTCGCCAGGACTTGTGATAACGCTCAAACTACACCTCAATTTACGAAGCGTAAGCGATCGTTGTCAAATATATAACCCAACAAGGTTGGGGTCGAATCCCACAGAGAATATGGTGATGATTAAGTCTTTGGTGAATTAAGTGACTAGTTGTCAATCGATTCCAGTAAATAAGGGGGGTTTTGTAATCAAATTGTAAACAAAACAATAATAAACGTAGGGGGGTTAAATCAGTAGGAGAGAATGAACTAGGGATGTGTTCACCATG
>QJPP01000948.1:0-185000 GCA_003996215.1 Jaltomata sinuosa
TCTTGGTTATGGATGATCTGTGCTAACTCCTTTTGCCTTGCTTATTGCCTCAGTGACTGCTTTCTTGCTATATGTTACTTACTGCTTTTATATCTTATATGCGCTCAGTCGGCCTATGATACCTACTGAGTACCCGTGGTTTTGGTGCTCATACTACACTTCTGCACTTTTTTGTGCAGATATTAGCTGAGCTTTCGCCGTTGATCACGTTGGAGACTCGTGCAGATTTTGGATCTTTGAGACTAGGGTGAGCGCCTGACGGTCGGGGCTTGTCTACATCTCATCTGTTGTACTGTTGCTCCTTGTACTTTTGGAGGCAATTTATGTTGTATTTTGTTACTACTAGCACTTGTATCCTATTAGAAGCTTTTGTACTATTGATACCAAGTCTTGGGGTTGGTGTAGTTTTCTTTATGTATTTATATTCGAGTTATGCTTTTGCTTATTTCTTCTTGCTGGTGCGTTTTGATTAGGTAGTAGCCCATTACTAACCGTTCTGGGCTACGGAAATTGGTTCGCCTACTGAGAATTGTAGGTGCCATCATGACTTGAGAAATCGGGTCGTGACATGCGACGAATATATATCTATGGCAATGATTTGTAACCATTGCTATAGACCTTTATTGCAACGGTTATGAATCTATTGTAACGGTACGATTTATATGACCTATTGCAACATTTTCACAACCTATTACAACAATTCTCATGCCTTTATGATTCTATTATAATGGTCGCAAATTAACGTTCATATATAATAACTTATAATATAATACAAATTATATAAATCACAAAATGAAAATTTTCATTCATAATCCCTCCAACAAACTATAAAAATACACCCATAAAAGCAAAATGTACTCAAACCCAAATAATTCATTAAATTTTACATGATTTCAAGAGTTACAATAAGCTCCAAAATGACCAATAGCAAAAATCTTCTTAAGTAAAGTCAAGTTCTTCACTGCTTTTCTTTTTCATTTCCTTCATTTTTGACACCTACAAAAGAGGATAGATATACATCAATATGCTTTTTCACAACCAAAATAAGTGATGCTCTATCTTAATATTATAAGAATATGACAAGGTAATGCAGTAGATATGTATGTCAAACTTGTTCTGTCCAAAAGAGTTAATGAAAGTTGTGACATTGCAAAAAATTATGACCATTCACTAAAAATCTGCCTATTACATGTTGATCTTGAACCATTACATGCTGATTTTTTCGCACTTTCAATTATGACCATCAGATTAGCACTTTCTACCTAAATCCACTGCTTAATCTTGAACCATTACATGCTGATTTTTTAGCAAAACAATAGCAAAAATACATTTAGACTAACATATTAACACAAAATATAATGAGGGACTAAGTTACTTAAACGGACATATACTCGACAGACCATAGGATCATCGACCACTTCCCTTATGATTCATATGAGACTGATTTATTAATTTGAATTACAGTCATGGTGAAGTAATGCAAAAATAGAATTTTAACAAACATTCACATACTCGACATTATACTCGAAATGGAATAAGAACAAGGAAGATGACTCAATTAAACCTGTACAAAATTGAAACATACAGGAAACTAACACTATGTTTAATCTACAGTGAAGCCTTATACTTATTTTAAAACCTTTAGGACTCAAGTTACTACTTCCACATTCATGTTATGCAATCAAAAGAAACAGTTAACTTTAAACACATAGCCGATCACATTTCAAAGCTTATAGCTCGTAGAACCCTTTTTCATTTCAATTTGGAAACAAAAAATACTTTGTAAGTACACAATCCATCAGAGACATAACTAAGTAGTCGCTACAGTATTCAAATATTCGAGGGAACCGTTACAAGGATTTCATGATGGACAGCCAAACATGCTTAAATTTTGAAGACTTTTAGAGCCCTTTTATCGTGCTAAATTGAAGGATGCTAAGGCCTTGTAAACAGTAACACACATCCAGACAGAGAGAAAATTATAGTGTATTTGGACTTCTAGAAAAATAAAGTAGCAAGTAAAATATTCAATATCTTGCTTTGAAGTAATAACTTGAGTCATCTACAAACATTTAGAGAAAAATCTTTTATAAACTCCTTTTAACAAAATTCTCAAGGCCAATTTCAAGGATTCTTACCCTCTCAAAATTATATTTTCTTACTCTTTGAAAGCTGAATTTTATGTTCAAAGAAACAACACTTTCAAGCACTTAACAATTGTGTTTTTGACTCCAAAAATCTGCACTTTAAAATCTTTAAAAGCCGTGTTTTTTCACTAAAAAAAAATCTGCATTTTTTTACACTAAAAATCTGCACTTTTAAGTTCGCAAACAGCTGCATTTGCACTCAAAAATCTGCACTTTTAGCTATTCGAAAGAAGCTATATTTTCACAAAATTTATATTTTTAAGCTCTTTTAAAAGCTGCCCTTTTTACACTAAAAATCTGCTCCTTTACATTAACATATCTGCACTATTATGCTCTTCAAAGGGTGCGTTTTTACACCAAAAATCAGCATCCTTACTAAGACAAATCACAAGCCTAAGCCAAGTGACAATACTAAATCTAATATATAAAGGGTGGAGAGATAAACGACTTAACTTTCCATCATATTTAACGGTTTATACAAATTCAAACACAAGTCAAGGCAAAACACAAATACATTACCAAATTGGTATAATGTTAGTCAAGGCATAAATATATACATATATATATATATATATATATATATATATATATATATATATATACATAAATAAATTCTAAAGGAAGGAAGAAAGGCACTAGACTCTTTTAACTCAAACGGGGCTGCTAGACACGAGAATAGAAAGGAAGATCAATCCACTATACTAATCTTTGGTCTCCTAAAATGTGAAGATTGACTATCTATGTCATCACCAGGACGAATGTAAATCCATGTATATATTCAGCACATCAGCCTATAAGCAGGAAAATTGTTCTCGGTACTTCAAGTCACGAAACAAAGAAAATCACTAAAGAAAAAGGATCACTGGACACACAATGCATAACAATTCCCTATTTCATACTTTTGTAACTCATAAGCTTAAAGAGGACTCCAAAACACATGTAAACTATTAATCAACACTTTCAGCAGGTTAACAAATCTAAAAAAAATGGACTCATGTATATGATTGGAGTGAGATAAAGCACTACATCATAATTCTGTAGATATAAACTTATTATGTCAATATGACTAACTTTTTCAGCTAGCCCTCCAATTTTAGCAAAAATTAGTTAAGGAAGGGGACAAGTAACTCTACTCACTAAACTGAATCATGTTTATCTTATCTAACCCTTTTTATATCAACTAGAACTTCATGTAGGCACACTTAAAGTAACTAAAGGAAAGACATAACTTCAAACAAACTCTGATTTTAAAACTGGAAAGAGTTACAAGGATTCTATGATGGGCAAATTACTACACTTTAAGTCTTAAGGCTTTTAGAGCTCTTTCCATGCTAAGTTAAGGGCTGCCAACACCTTGCAAAAACACAGAAAGACATAAAAAGTATTTAAAATAGCTACGGCGATGTGCAAACATCCCAATAGATATTATGATAATCCTATAATGGATAGCTAACCATGGTTAAAGCATCAAGCTTTATAGAAATTAATCAAACTAGATCACAAGCCATAAAATACTCCTCAAACACAATCAGTTATAAACATAACCAAATGACCAGAAACTATTTTTTGTTTCATATTTTTACGCCAACAATCAGCCAAACAAGAACGACCAAACTCACACGGTCAATGAATCACAAAACTAAATATAAAGTAATTAGACGGGATAGAATTTATCTTGTATTGTGCAGCGAACTGGGGCTCCGACGTCAAGTATTTCGGCCATAAAACTCGAACTCCAACTCAAGGACGAATTGAAAAAGACACAAAGAGAATGATGAGAAAGGTAGAAGAAGGAAAACTAGAAGATAGCAGATGAATTTTCGTAGTGAACAACCCCACTTTGAAAAAAAATTCTCCTTCTTCTAAACAACCATTCAAGGATGTATTCATAGCCAAAAATTAGGGCTCCAATGGTTCATTTTGAATTCTTGAGAAGCCAAATTGTAGGGAGTAATTATGAAATCAGAGAAAGAAAATGGGTAGATTTTTACCTTTTCAAGGTTGATATGAGGGGAAAAATAACGGTTTGGAAGTTCTAAGTTTGAACCCGCTGGATTGAGTACGTATCCATCGGATAACACCTTGAATCCGATGGGTCTCCTCTTTTCCGAGGTCTACAAAGGTGATGGAAGCTTTTCTAGCTCTGTTTTGAGTAGTCAAAAAAGGTGAGGGGAGACATAAAGCTAAGGGAGGGGCGATGTTGATAGGTATAAGCTGAAAAGTGGAGGGGAAAAGGTGAAGACCACCGGAAATTGCCATTATCCGGTGGTCTGAGCGTTGAGCGGCATTGGAAGGAGAGGAGCGTAGAGGAGATTGATGGGAGAGGGGTCTGGTTGAGATGTAGCGATGGAGGGAGTGTGAGAGTTTTAGTTGGAATTAAAGTGAGGGGAAAAGGAAGGGATTAGGCTGATAAGTTTAGGGGGTTTTGGGCCGGGTCATTGGGTAGTGGGCTAGGTAATTTTTGGCTGAAACAAATAAGGATTTGGCCCAAAATTGGAAAAATTAATTAGTTCGTAAGTAATATCTAATTTTCCCAATTGTTTTCACCAAAAATAATTTAACGATGCTTTTTTTATTTTAATTAATCTTCTAAAATATATATGTATATAAATTATATAAATAGTAATTAGAAATAATTTGATCTTGGTCGTTGATCATACGAGATTAACGGCTGAGAATTAATCTATCACGGATCGGGTCAAAAATTGGGTCAAATGAATTTGGACAATTAAAATTGAAATTGGGATTTAGAATTAGGCCAAATTGGCTTAAGTTTAGGCTAAAATTGAAATAAATTGGGTAGGAACTTGCTAGAATTTAAATAACTTTTTAGAGAAATTGAATTTAGGCTGCGATTTGATTAATAAAATACTGCATATAAATTTAGTAGATAAAAATAATAATTAACGATAATTATCAAAAAAGAATATTATTTAAAATTATAAATAAATTATATATATATATATATTTTATACGTAAAATTAATGACATGTAATATTTTACAAAATTCACGATAAAATAATAGTAAATAGAAATAAATTATATATTTATAAATTACTTATACGAATTCAGAAAGTACCAGGATAACGACAAAACACATAATTTATTTAGTAAATAAAAGTAAAACTTAAAAGAAATTAAGTTATAAAATAATAATAACTAGTAAAAACAGCCCGAGTGAGGTATAGGGAGTTCAAAATTGGTGTCAACAACTTGGACTAGAATTAAAATAAATAAGGCTAAATTTAATTGCATTGTTATTTGATAAGTACCATATACATACTAAAATATAAATAATTAATAATAATTATCATACACAAATAAAAGAAAAATATTACCATTGGCGGGTGACAAAAATAATTGAGGAAAAATATGGATCACACTACTAGAAAATTGCCCTACGGTAATAGATATGCTAGTAACCATTTTCAAACTGTTGCTAAATATAGTTTATTGCAACAGTTATGACCGTCGCCAAAAGTTTTGGATTAATAAACCGTTCTAACAAATAAAAAATTTCAAACAACTATTACAATAGATAGGTAGGCCTATTGCAATAGTTATATTCCAATGGCAACGGTCATATGATTAAGTCTTGTCAATAGCTACCAAAACTTTTGGCAACGGTCATAACCGTTTCAATAGACTATTTGTAGCAACGGTTTAAAAATGGTTACTAGCATATCTGTTCCCTTAGGCCCATTTTCTAGTAGTGACACTATGGGTTGCCTTCCCAGAAGCACTTGATTTTATGTCGCAGCTCGACGATAGTACCTTAATCCTCAATCATCATCGGAGAGCATGCCAATTCAGTTGGTGTGGCCCCATCCCAAGCAAGGGAATTGCTCCATCAACATCTTCATAGTATTGTCTTGTTGTTGCATAGGTGGCAACATTATAGGCTTGGGTACCTCTTCCATTTCATTCTCACCAAGGGCATCTACCAACTTGCCCTCAACATTGATCACAGACACTACTCAAAACTCGTCCGATGGCTTTGTGGGTTGGCATACATTGAAGGTCACCTCTTCGCTTCCCACTCAAAACTTGAGCTCTCCGATCTCAACATCAACTAAGGCTCTCCCTGTATCCAACAATGTTTGCCCCAATATGATAGGCACCTCAATATCTACCTCATAATCTAAGATCACAAAATCGGTAGGATGAGCTTGTCAACCTTGACCAATACATCATATAGAATCCCTACCGGATGTTTGATGGACCTATCAGTCATGAGCAATCACATAGGGGTAGGCTTGGGAGTGCCCAAGACTAACTTCTTGAAGATAACTTGGGGAATCAAGTTAATACTTTCCCCTAAATCACACAAAGCCTTCCGGAACACAAACAGTCTGATAGTGCAAGGAATGGTAAATGCACCCGGGTCTTCCCGTTTTGTAGCAATATTACTTGTCATAATAGCACTACAGTTGTGTGAGATTTCCATAGTACCCACGTCAACAACACGCTTCTTCTTGAGAAGCTCCTTCATGAATTTCATGTACCCAGGCATTTTCATTAAAGCCTCGACCAAAGAGATGTTAATAGAAAGTTTGCTAAACATGTCAACAAACTTTTTGAATTGATTTTCCTCTTTCTTTTTGGTCAACCTTTGCGGGTATGAAGGAGGCCCCTTAGGTAGTGTGGTCGGTACACTTGGAACATTAGGAGTGTCCTCCTCAATATCTATAGCCACTTGAGAAGGAGTATCAACCTCTTTCTCCTCTTCATAAGCATCATTATTCACAAGAATGTTGGATGCATTAAGCTTCACCCCAACTTCTGGCTCTTCATAATTCTCATCATTCACAATCTCAGCCTCTCTCATATTCATCGGCTCCATAATGACATCCACACTAGTATTATTTACCACACCACTCACACTTCCTCTCCTTGTGACAATAGCTATAACATGGCCATCAGTCTTTGGACTTGCTATCGTATCACTAGGAAGTGTCCCCTTCATTCGAGGATTCATTTGGGTAGACAAGTGGTTCATTTTCACCTCGAGATTCTTGATTGAGGCCGAGTGTGAGCTAACCATTTGGTGAAGTATTGACACCTCGCTCTTAAGCTCCTTTACTCCACTATCAGTAGACCCAACCTTTTTTAAGACAAAGGACAACATATCTTTGATTTTTGAGTGTCTGGGGTTTCTCACGGAAGGTTAATAAGCAGCATCGACCTTAGGAGGAGGCACATAAGGATTTGAACTCCAGTGGTTATATCGGTCCCCTTCTTTGTCACGACCTCTCCAATTACCTTTGCGTTCATTATCATTAATCCAACCTTTATTCTCGTCCCTCGAGTGCCAATACCCGAGGCAAGAACCTGCCGACAAATAGAAAATCTTCCCATCCACAATAGTAAAGACCTCCTCATCACTAGCTTTAATCTCCAGAGTACTCATGACATTTACACTCTTAGAATTACCAATCCCCATCATATGATGTCACGCCTCGAGGCTACCCCCTAGGCGTAACACGGGACCTGAGACCACAAGTGCCCTAAGTTAACCCTTGGTCATAGCATAACTAAAGCATACACAAAGAATCATAGCGGAAGCATACATAATAGAGGTCGGTAACCATAACTATATAGGATAAAGGTCTAAGGATACCAAATCTGGAATACAGAATACAAACATCTAGATATGTCTGAAGCCTCTAAACTGACAATAAGAGTTGTTAGGACAAGACCCTAGGTAACTCAAAAATCTGAAAGAAAACCATGATAGCAATAAGTCTAGCACGAGCCCTCGAATAATGAGGACTCACCAACAGAAACTGGATCTCCGGTGATATCTAGCCATAAGTCTGAGGGTAGGAACCTGTATCTACATCATCAAAGGATGCAGCGTGAGAATATACATTAGTACTATAGGATGTATCGAGTATGTTAGTTTATACAATATTATGGTAAAAATATACTTTAAACATGCTTAAAATTGAGATCATGCACATTAATAGAAAGCATGAGTAAATATCAAGATTTAAGCTTAAGACATGAAGTATAAATCAAGTTTCAAAGTACAGTATCATATAACTTCATAGATTGAAAATAGTCATACGAGAGTTTCTCTTAACCGACATAAGCCATGCTGAGCTACATGGAGTCAGTTGTCATGCACCCATACTAAAAAAGGTTGCTCTAACTGGCCAAGGTTAGAACCATGTCATAAGCCATGGAGGGCAACCTACGGTGACAACATAGTTTTGAATTTGGGTTATCTGGAACCCTCATCGCTCGGTGCTAAACATTACTCCCAAAACATAACATGATGCTCACATATATGTGACATATCTAGATGTCAAAGCTTGTTCATAAACATGTTCATAACCCAGATCTTCATACTACTCATGAACCTTGTTTTAGAAAATGATTCATGAGAATTGATAGCACATCGGGTGTCTTGTCTTGCATAATAATTCATAACTTGAAAACTTGCATGGACCTAGTTCAATTTCATAATAACATGTACTTACATAAAACATAGGGACTAGGCATGCACTTGCTTGAAATTCATAAAATCATGCTATCAAATGCCTCAATTTGCTTAAATCAATCCATGCATGCAAATTTGGGTATACTTAGCCTTTAATTCATGAAATAGGAGTTCACTTGTAAAAGCCCATGCAAAATCATACAATTTAGTATTAGTTTGCATAATAAATTCATGAGAAAACAATTTATAGAAAAGCCCATAAGAATTGGGCAAGAACCCTAATTTGAAATCCATGAAAATCCACATAAAAATTTGGGGTTTTGGGCATAAGGGTGGAAGAATCCCTAATTAAATATCCACATACCTGATTTGAAGCTTTCCCTACTAAGAATGAGAATAATGGAGACTTAAAGTTGAAACTCTTGCTTTGGAGCTTGAAACTTGGAGTTGATGAGGTTCTTTCCTCTATTGGGAGCTTGAGATGAGGAATAATGAAAGGCTTAGGCTAATTGGGGTAGAAAACCTACTAAATGTGGCCAAAATGACCTCACTTAAGAGTTAAAAGAGTGGGTAATTACAAAAATACCCCTGGGTAAAAGCTGGAAAAGAACTGATTTAAAACTCAGCTTCAGGTTCTACAAGTGGAGTCTACGACCCGTAGACCCAACCACGACTCGTGGTTTCTGACCCAAAATTCAAGCTGCAGACAACTTTTCATGAGTTAACAAGATGACTCGTGGAACCATCCACGAGTCGTACAAACTATCCGTGGTTTACTGGGGAATTAACTGCCCTCAGTATGAGTTCCATGAGTTAGTTCCATGACTCGTGAAACCATCCACGAACCGTGAAACTCACTAGTGGTTCTCAAACCTGAGGATGATCTGCAGGACTGGTTTCACGAGTCCTTTCCATAACTCGTAGTTCCATCCACAACTCATGGACTTGACTCGTGATCCCTAGAAGTTCTGAATTTTGCAGAGTTTCTAAGTTTTAAAAGGTGAATCAAATTTTGAGGTGTTACATATGCGTGGCCAAAAGATTAATTTGCATTAACATCTTGGACATAGTTTCATCTCTCTCCTCATCTTTACGGTGCATTTCATTTGTCAAAATAAATGAGGTCACCCCCATGGGAATATCAGCCTCCCTCGTGTGCCAAGAACAATTCGTCTTGGTCATCCTTTCTAGAAGAGCTGAGGCAATACCATATTGTTGATCCATGAAGGTACCACCCACAAGGTTGTTTGCCACAGACTTATTCATTGAATTCAAAGCCTTATAAAAGCTTTGGAGAAGGACATTATCTGGCAATCCGTGATTAGGGAACAACAAGAGTTTCTTTTTAAACCTCAGTCACGCCTCATGTAATGGTTCATCTTGGAGTTGGCGTAAATTAGTGATTTTATCCCTCAATTGCATCATTCTTGAGGGAGGGAAGAATCTCACCATAAATGCTTTGACAAGACCATTCCATGAGGTGATTGATCCTTCTGGAAGCTCCTCTAACCATGTTGTGGCTTCTCCCATTAGTGACAAAGGAAATAAGCAAAGCCAGATGGATTCTTGGGGGATGTTGTGGAAGATAAAGGGCTGGCATATCTCAATGAAGTTCCGGGTATGCCTATTTGCATCTTCATGTGCAGCTCCTCCAAATAATCCTTTCATTTGGATGAGATGGAGCATGGTTCTTGTAATGTGAAACACGACATTACCAATCATGGAAGGTAGGAAGATTGCACCAACCCCACCTTCAACTATGTATTCAGGAGCAGCGTCCATGAATCCATCTAAACTTTCATTGTCGCCCACTTCGCTCATGGGCAGCCTGCTTAACAATCAAAAACAACAAAACAAAGTAAAAAATGAACAAAAACTCACTAAGTGATTTCAAATGTCAATCAAAAGGCTACTCAAAAATTATTCATCGTCAATGGCGCCATTTTTGATAATGGTTAGATACACTCTCTAATAGGAGGTGATTATGATCGTTAGAGCAAAACAAAATTTATATTCTCGATGGAAGTCGGGGTCGATCCCACTGAGAATGGTTAGATGAGTCACCAAGAGATTGCCGTATATCAATCATGAATAGAGTAATCATTCAAATAACATAAAAGGTAAAAAGGGGGAAATCAGGGAATTGGAAATCTGTCACAATCGCAATTCAAACAAGACAATAAAGTAAACAGGGGTTTGTATCAAAAGAGAGGACGACTAGGAGTATATTTCCGATGGGATTTAAACATGAGTTAAGGTACTTGCTTAATTATGCAAATTCTTGATAAACGATATGGGTAGGATTTGTTTTAGTCATGAATGTTAATCTTTCGATATCACAAACATTTATTCAATGGTCTCTATTCAAGCACCATGGTTTCAACAGCAACCAACCATTACAAGCTTGAGAAAGTCATACTATTTCTAACTTAGACTCTTAAATGGGTGTTTTGCGTCAACTTGAGCTATTTCTAGCCTCAATCTAGGTGAAAATCCCAAGTACCCATTATTGAATTCTCATCCGAAATCATGAACTCCTCTTTCAAGTAAGAACACAACCAAGTAAGTTCAATCAATGTTTGCAACCATCAATTTTAGAGTTAAAACATGGAGAATTCAATAGATCCATATCAATTTAGCAATTATAAACACAATTAAGCAAGACCCATACCCAATAATTAAATATCCATCATACACATACCCGTAGACAAGGAAACTAGCCACTCATGCTAAAGAAATAAGACATTATACCAATTAGGTAATTTAAATTTCCTTTCATTGTATGCTAATATCCAATATCCCATCTCAATTTGTACAATAATGATGGATTCACAAGGTTAAAGCAGAGAAGTAGCAAGTACACCTCTATCTTACTTGGGAACCTCTCTCAATGGAAAACTATTCAAAACTATTCAGAACTATTGAGTACAATGCCCAAATTGGGTTTTAGAAGGTTCCCAAATCATCACATAAAAGTTGACAAAAATGCCCTTAGGATACATGCGATGTGACATGTAGAGCGATGTGCGGTTGCACCAAACATTGTGCGCGTCGCATGGCTATGTTCCAGCAAACCAGTGACTTCAGTTGATTTCAAGCGTCGTGTGAAATGAGGTGAAGTCCACACCAGATGTTGTGCGCGTCGCACTGCGGCTGCACCTCTCGGCAGATTCTTCTTCTCTTTTCATCACCTTCACACTTCATCTCCTTTTGAGCTCTTTTGGGTCCATATCCTTGTTCTCTACTTGTGACCATGAGTACCTGCATTTGCATCAATAAAGGCAATAAGTACCTCTAAATCGTATCAAAGCATAGCAATAATTCATGAATAAAGGCTCAATGAGTTGGTAGATTATAAACTTATCACCCCACTGGCTGCTGCGGTGGCGGATCCTATGGTACTAACTGTGGAGAAATCTCAGGCTTCAAATCATGCACAAGCTCTAGTGACGGCTCTCTGGCATGGCCCAAAGCTGGTGCTACAGCTCATGCCTGACCTCGACCTCGGGGTCGACCTCTACCTCTGCCCTTAGCTGGGGCCCTAGCTGCTGGCGCGGGGGCCTCGCCTTAGGCCACTGTGGCTCTCGTCCTAAGCATCTGAGAAAGAGCAAAAGAAACAACATTTAAAGGTTGATAGAAGTCAGGAACGTACGATAGTGAATTTCCTAAGAGTGCCCTGTAGCCTCCCGAAGATAGGATACGGACATCATCATACCAATCTGCGAGACTCTACTAGACACTTGCTCTTGTATGAATGATACCGGCAAACCTAGAGCTCTGATACCAATATTTCATGACCCGATTTCTTAGGTTCTGATGGCACTAACTACTCCCAACCAATAGGTAAGCCAAACCCCTAGCCCAGAACCGCAAATAGTGAGCTAGTGAAAGAACAAGGTATAAGCGGGAGAATAAATACATGATAGAGATAATAAGAGCAGGAAACATAATATAACAGAGAAGAAAGAGTAAAGCATACATGAAATCCCCCAAAACCTGGTTCAAAAGCTACTACAATATAGGGAGACTAGATAGATACAAAGATGCATGGTAGTGTCTGAATATACAAATAGGGGACTAATCCCAAAGTACAAGGAGATAAATCAGCACCGAATGCCAGAAGCTCACCATGGATCTCCGAATTAGTAACCCAATACTAGGTCAACATCAGCAGCGATAACTCGTGCTAGGGTCTACATCAGGAAAATATTCAAAAGTGTAGCATGAGTACCAAAACACACAGTACTTAGTAGGCATCATAGGCCGGCTGAGCTCAAATAAGTTAAAAGTACAAAAAATGTGAATATACTAAAGGGAAATAAAGAGGGAGTCAATATAAGGATATAAGTCATAGCTAGACAATACCAAGGCAGAAAATAATTAACTAAGCGAAGCATAAAACAAGTAAGGTAGAACAAGGTGAAGTAAAGTAAAGTAGAATAGTCTAGCTAAACCCTAACGAACCCCCATAAGCCCGGAAGGAACAAACAATCAAAGAATAACCTAACCGGACCCCCATAAGCCTGGAAGGTACAAACAGTAACCAATAAACCCCATTGGATCCCCTATAAGCCCTATGGATACAAACAACATACAATAGTAACTAACAATCAACCTAATAGGGTAATGCAGGTGGAGTCGTGCCATGAGATGCAATATGATATGAGTCAAGTGCCAACAGTACTGTATACTCCTCATCCAACCATAGCTTGCAAAGGTAGGACCCATGGGGAACTCGCAAAATCCATATACCAAATCTGAACCGTATCTCAATGATCATGCCATGATAAGAGTCAGTAAAACCACCCGGAACATGAGTCTCCTCGAGCATGCAAGTTTAAAATACCAGTAAAACCACCCAAAATACTTTCCCTCGGGCATGCAAGTTTAAAATACCAGTAAAACAACACAGAACACTCTCCCTCAGGCATGAAAGTTTACCCAAATCAGAACTTCGAAAATATTCCATGTTTTCACAAGAAAATCTTAAAAGTATCAAATATCCAAATATTAAACCCCTTTTCTAAATTTGTATGAAACATTTGAAATCAAATCATTTATATTCCATGATGAAACAGTTACAACTCGAGAATATAGATAAAACTCATGAAAAATATCATAATCAAGTCTAAATAACAAGCACTGAAGCAAACTAAATCCACAAACTAACATAAAGATCTACATTCTAAAATAAGCACCTAGAAGAATCAAACTCCTAACAACCTCCTACAGGAACTCACCCTAAGGCAACAACTACCCCAAATCTAGACTAATGCAGATACTTCTTACTAAGATGGCTAAGAGGAGAACAAACCAAAATGAGTTAAGGAATAAGTAAACTGACCTGGGGTCCAGCAAATTCAACACACATGGCCTCGGGCCCATAAATACATAAATATGGAGAAATAATATAGAGCAGAGAGATAAAGTGAAAATGAACAACAAATTCATCACCTACTTCAAAAAACTACGAGAATTTATGTACTATGGATTTCTAGATTTAACCACCCAACCGCTCCAAAGTAGACTAACTAAGCTAAGGCAAGCACATATCTACAACTAAAGGCACTACACGGGCTACACTAAAACCTCCAGGAACAAGCAAAGGCAAACCAAGGGATCCAACCCCGATTCTAAACTAAAACCCCTAATTCGGCTACAAGAATCTAGTTCCCTTAAGATCAACTATTCAATCCACAAAATCTTACCAACAATTAGCACAAACAATACAATCACCTTAAAAGAACTAGGTCTAGAAGTTAGTATTGAACACGCGCGCTCGCACCCACTAGACTGGAGCTTTTCCTTTTTAAGAGGCCTCCGACTGCTGCCATGCTATCATAATAATAATTTATTCATTAAAATATAAACAATGATATCCATATTGCAATTTTACAATTCGAGCCAAAAACTAGATGAAAATCACCCATGGGGCCCGCATGTGAATTTTAAAAATGAAATTAAGAAAAATATCCCTCGTGGTACAAGGATTACATGCTCAAAAATTGAGCATGACCCAAGCTAAATTCATTCCCCAAGTCAGCCCATCAATTCAAGAGAAAGACGAGAAATAAATGGAGGGATTCAACGAAATTAGGGTCAGAAACTTATAATATAATGACAGAAAAATTGACCACGAACCAGAAATGAATGACCCCTAAGCTTGCAGAAGGAACCCACAGAAAAACTTGATCTTGAGCTCTCTTTAATGGTAAAAATTCAGGTTTGGAATTCATTTAAAATGAAGAAGAAAACAATTATATATGTAACAGCTACCTCCACAAAAGTGGAGATTTGACCGCAATTGCGGAGGTCACTGTTTACCCGTGCCTCCACAAAAGTGAAGTCGCAAAAGCGATGAGAACTCTGCAAAAGTGGAGATCTTCAGGTCAGGCGCACCTCTGCAAAAGCATAGGATTTTCACAAATGCAAACTCCACAAAAGTGGAGCTTTACTGCAAAAGCGATACATGGCCACAAAAGCAGACATACCAGAACCAGCCCACCTGCAAAAATTTCAAAGTTAGGAATTCTCCAAACGGGTTCTCGAGATTCATTCGGACCCTTGAGAACACAAACTAAACATGCTACCCTATCAAAAATGGAATTCTGGACTCAACAATATCGATAAAATTCTCAACGGCGACTGTTACTATCATGACCTAATTTCTCAAGTCATGATGGTACCTACAACCCCCCAGTAGGAGAACTAATTCCCGTAGCACAGAACGGTTAGTAATGGGCTACTACCTAACCAATACGCACAAGATAAGCAGAAATAAGTGGAAGCAGATATAATATAAAGACAACACGGAAACAATAACCTGTAAATATATATATATAAAGAAACTACACCAACCCCAAGACTTGGTATCGATAGTACAAGAGCTTCTAATAGACTACAAGTGCTAGAAGTAAAAAAATAATAAGTATACACCTGTCTCCGAATAAATAATGAGTAACAGTGCCAAGAGATGAGATGTGGCCAAGCACCGGTCGACAGGCGCTTACCCTAGTCTCGTATAACCAAAAGCTACACGAGTCTCCACGCAATCAATGGTGAAATATCACACTAATATTTGCACTAGAAACATGCAGAAGTGTAGTATGAGCACCAACTTCTAAGCAACGGGTACCCAGTAGGCATCATCGACCGACTGAGCACATATAAGATATAAAAACAGTAATATAGCAGAATGCAAAGAAGCAGTCACAGAAGCAATACAGGAAGCACATGGAAACTAGCACGAATAAAAGCCAACAAGAATTACAAGCATACTATACTAGCCACAGAAGATATATATAACATAGAACACAAGTGAAGGAAAGAAAAACACACCTGGAGTCCTTGCAACAACAATATATATAAGAGAGAGTTGAGAAAATGGCGATATACCGGTAACCTCAAGTAGAAAAGGGAATGAAGGAAAGCATGGAAACATAATCAATCTAGAAATAATATAACTAATGGAAACATGCTTAAACGCCAATTCAAAATTAGAGAATCAGATAGCAACCTTGTAATTACCGCCCTAGGATGGAATAAACTAAGCCACAAAGAAACCAAAACCACTAATCAGCACCATGGAAAAGGGTGTAGGATCCGCTACCCATAAATGCTCAAAAGGCCACATAAACAGTGCCTCAATAATCTAGGAACCACTAGTCCATCAATAATCAAAAGTCTGAGAATCGGAGCCTCAACAGGCTAAAAACCACTAAGCCACCAAGAAACAAAGGCCATAACAAGCTCTATGATACGACAAGAGTAATATAATCTACCTACAGTCCCAACGCCGCCCATACAACTGAGGAATACAATCAAGTGAAAACAAACCCTCCAGTATCCCATACTACCGGAGCGTACACTGAGCAAACAACAAACAAGGGTGGAATTCGAATAAAATATGCATGATGATGTGATATGATAGAACCGGTGATAGTAACCCTATATGCACCTCCTCTGGTGCCCGTAGGCCTTGTAAGAGTACCCATGGTAGCACATACCCGCTCTCCCTTAACTCCACTATATACCCCTCCTCCGGCACACTAGGCCCGTAGCCTTTGGTCCTGGATCGGCAAGGCCTATGGGGGTCCTAGACAACATATAGTAACAAACGTAAAATCTCAAAGTAGGTGCAGATCAGTAATCGAAATCTCATAGTACATGCCCAAAATCAAACAGGGTCTAAAATAGTAATAGTAATCTCAAAACCCCATCAAAGGGTACCTGAAGTGTATCCAGGTCTAAATCAGTAATCAAGTCTCAATAACCCTTATAAAGGGTACCCGGAGCATATCTAGGTCTAAATACGTAGTAAAACATGTCTAGCATTCCGGTATAGCCAACTCTAGTATCAGTGTGGAAACTAGTGATAAAATCATCATAATATCCTCTTTACTCCAAGAGGTTTCATAAAAATGAGTTCCAAAACCCTTTCATAGTCATTTACTGAAAATGGGCCCTCGGGGCCATGCAAAGTTTAGAAAAAAACATTTATAGTAGGCCCAAAGCCAAAACAGTAGTAAAACATGCAAAAAATCCTTTGCATGAATGATATGCTCACAAATAATAGATTAGCCCAATGGCTCACAAACAATCCTATCGGCCTTGCATAGGCATAATCAGCTCTACAACACAGATATCCAACCTAAAGTAATATCATGATGTCTTGGACTCGCATACATTCTCAAATATCCCACCATCTATGGTTTAGAGGCATATACAAAGGCTACACGAGGCCACAAGGTTGATATTACAACCCTACAATGAATACTACAAATAATGCATGAGATAAACGGACAGAAGAGGTAGACAAGGTCTGGGGTACCAACCTATAAAACCAACCAAGGATACTAATTAATGCAGTTATAGCCTATATACGTAGAGTCTAGGTAGGGAAAACCATAACCTACCTGTCATCCGATTACTTGCTGCGGGAATGGTGTAGTCCAAGCTTGAACTACTTCGAGAATCCCCGAATTATGAACACACTATCAAAATAATATTCTATACGTCAAAATGAAGCCAACGATACCCATATTGCTACAAGTGTAGCCGGGTCAAAATTCGGGTCACAAGCGGATCTACAGGGCCCATAACCCGAAATCAAAAATGGAAAGAGGCACGATGACCACAACAAAATCAAGAGAGCATGCTCCAAAATTGAGCAAATTTGTCCAAGAGAAAGGGCTCAAAATAGCCCGCTCAATTAAGAGATAAAGAGGGAATTCCAAGAGAAAAAACCAGAAATTAAAGTAAGAAACTACTTACCATGAAGAGATGAAGCACGCCAAAGAAGTGAATTCTCCGAACCCACGAGCATGCAACCAAAAATAAGCAGCTTCTACAAGGAAATTTCCCTAAGCTTGAGAAAACACAACAATGGAGGTTAAACTATGGGGAAGAAGAAAGCTTACCAAATCAAAGAGGGAGCAAGACTAATCGATAAATTTATGAATTCCCCAAAGCTTATACTGATCAGGAGCAGATTCTAGTGAGAGAAATGGTTTTTAGAGAGGAGAGAAATTGAAAGAATGGTTGGAAAAATGAAGGAAGAGAATTTTACAGGCTTGGGCGCAGGCCAGTGCTGTCGCGCTGAAGGGCAGGTAGGTGCCAAGATGCCATCATGCAGGCACGTCGCCATCACGCAAGCACGGCACCATCGTGCAGGCACGGCGCCATTGCATTGTAGGCGGGTGGGCGCTTGGGTGCTATTGTGCTGGCCGGGCACGAATGTGTTGAAGGCTGGTGGCATGGTTAGCGCCATCGCGCTGCCTGGAAGCCATCGCACTGAAGGCCTGCTGCAATAGAAAACCAGCAATAGCCAAAACTTCTACGGGGTGTTCGGGGCATAATTGAAACCCGATACTCAAAAACCAAATATGATATTGGAGTGGAAATGACATCTGGACTCAACAGAATCGATGAAACTTCCATACAAGGTCATCTCGGAGGAATGTTGACCCAACTCAACACTAGCTAATGCTAACCAAACATCCAAAATAAGCCCGGCTCACCCAGGACTCAAGACAACCAACTACCTAACACAAACTTCGCATTTCAAAGCTAACAATGCTGACGGAATTTCCATCCGATGTTGTTTTCTTTGAATGTTGATCAAAGCCAACCACACAAGCCTAACTAGCTTGAAAACACAGAATGAGAGAGAATTCCAAGATGAAAAGCTCCCGGATCCTAACCAAAGGTCCAACTAAACTAAAGTCCATGCTATGGAGCTAACGGAACTGTCGGAATTTGATTTTGACCAAGATTACCAAAATTGTTGACTGAAGTCAATGATTTCCAAAGATAAGGCTCTAAAATAGGAAAATGGCCATAAAGACCAACAAATGGCTTGGGCACCAAACTACCGGTCCCAGCAAGCCATAAATGACTTAGGGGAGCTACAGACAGGCTCTAACAGTGCACAGAAGGCAAAAATATGAGAATAACTGGAAGGATCATTACAGTTACGACAAAAAATGGGCCCCACGCCCAAAAACTAACTTTTTACTAAAAATAACCCAATAGCCCAAAACGAGTCTGGAAGCCTCAGGACCCAAACCAAATGTCTCTCTAGCCCAAAGTCGATGTTCCGGAGCTAACAACACTGGTAAAATTTCTATCCAAGGCCGTCTTGTTTGAATGTTGACAAAAGTTAACTCTTTTAACTGTAAGAGTTTGAAAATAAGAAAATAGGCTTAAACACAAATGAACTGTCCAAGAACTGAACCGTCAGTCCTAACAAGTCATAAATGACTTGTAGCCGCGGTGGGAAAGCTCGAAACACAAATATCACATGAAAATAGAGAAAATGACCTTAAGAGTCATTACATAAGTGATATCAACCTGCAAATAATGACTCGATGAAAAAATAGAGTCAGGTTAAGTGATTACTCAACTTGATTTCTAGAAAATTCATAGCCCTAGATTGATTTCATCTGATTGATAACATAAAATCTACTCTTCATTTGGTTAGTTGTTCATTAATTAACTTCTTATTTTCTTTTTGGTTTAGTTAATTCGAAATAATATTTTTGAAATTTTATTGGTCGAATAAATGATTAGTACTAATTTAATTTAGTAAATACGTAATTAACAAGTCTTTATGGGTATGATATCTGGACTTAAAATTATATATTACTTGTACGATCGCGTTCACTTGTGTGTTCCTTTTCACACAACAAGTTTTGGGATCGTTGTTGAGGATTTAGAAATTAACTTCTTATCTAGATTAAACTTTTCTTTTATCTATTCAAGTTTTTTATATATATTTTGTTATTTTTGTATGTATATTTTTTGTAAAATATTTTACTACTCTTCTTGACATGGCATCTTTGAATAAAAATGGTGGAATGGTAAGTTTCATGTTTTCTAAATCCTTTTCCATATTATAAAGGATCTCACTTGTGTCAACATTGTCTATATATTTCCAAGGGCAAGTTAATCACACCTCCCCAATCCCTTGTGTTGAATATTTATAATATATGTGGTGATCCAGATGACCATTGGAATAGTTTTTCTAACTCTCATTCCCCATACCCATAGCCCTATTATGATTCTCATGTTATTTGTGACGTTGACAGGAGTAATGAAATGGAGGATGTGAAACTTGATGCTCAGCTTATTGATAGGATGAAACTATTATTGAAGCAGACTGTTAAATGTGGAAAATCCATAGAAATGCTTAGACCCAAACTCATAGAGATGGAAGTTGAAACTTATAATAATCTATAAATTAAATTCTTAGCTAATACTCTAGATGAACCTCAAATAGAAAAAAAGAGTGAGCTTCTAAAAGAAAAATTGTGCAGAAGCAGAGATAATGAGCCAATATGTCTAACAGAACAAGCTCAACTTATACAATTTCATGGGTTTCTTCGTGGTTGTCTTACTAACATGGATAAACAACTAATGGAAAAAAGAACAGAGCTCAGACAAGAAATAGACCAATTTGGCTAAGATATCCATAATCCACAAGCTCAATTGAATAAAATATTTAAGGCGTTTAATTCCCAACCACCATCTATTTTGGATACTGGAGATCTTGTGGAGCAAAAAGAATAATTCCAATCGTTCAACTACCTTTATTTGGTTTATGATGATGTTAAGGAGGTTTATAAAAGTGGAAATATCGATAATAATATGGTTTTTAGAGTTGGGGCAGGTTAGACCTCATTCTAAAAACTTTTTAATATTGTGTCTAGTTGGTGACATGGAAATTGAGCCTTTCAATCCAATGAAGAAATGTGCAGATGAGGAATAAGTCCCTTATATTCTAAATTTTTTCATGCCGAAGAGACAAAATGACATTCCTCACTTAAGGCTTAAGAAGTGCAAGATGCAACATTATTGCTTTATTCCTTTCTTTTTATACCACCGGCCATTGAGCAGAGAAGAAAATTGGAAAATAAATAATAGGTGTAATTCATATCCTTGAAGTGGAAGGAAAATGGTGAACTTGATGGTGTCATACTGCAATATTAAATGAGGCACTTATTGGAAGGCAACCCAATTTGTAATAGTGTAGCTTCTTATTTTTATTTTTATAGTATCACATATTTTATTTTCCTTTTGTTTGTGCAGATTAGGGGAAAACTGAGTACCCAAAATTGAAGCTAAGGAGTACGTTCAAACTTAAGTATAGAGTCATCTGACTCATATGAAAATTATGAGAAAACATGTTATGTAGGTCCTAAGGGGTCTTATGAAGTATCTCTAACCCTTGTTTTTGATTTTTTGATATAAATTGTTTTGAGGATAATGCATGACTTCAAGTTTGGGCTTGCATATCTTTCGATATTTCTAGATTGAGTGTCAGTCCCCAAACTCGGGGGCGCAACTGGAACCTGATGCCAAAACTTATGCCCGATCTAACCTTGCTAAACGATTTTCCAATGGCGCATAGTAGCCACATGCAATCAAGAAAGAAAATAAGTATAACTCAGCTTAAGAACTAGCCATCGGTTGGCGAGGACATTGCCAACAGCTCTACAAAGAAAACAACTACTCCCAATAGTTCATATAAAGCAATATATAGGTAGCACACAGATCTTGTTTGGGCTGTTGAGGCCACCATGATATCTAGTAAAGCATAAATGCTATAGGGCCGTCAAAGCCACCAAGATCTATATATAGAAACTGATATTAGGTATATATAATATAATCTAGGCTAATAGGCCACTAAACTATCAACAACAACAACAAGGCCCAACTGGCCAAGAAGCTACAACTTATCAACATACATGGCCAAAATTGTCACCAACATAGCTATACAACCCAACAGATTACTCTGCAAGCCTCTATGAATATAATACTTGGTAGGACAGGGTTCTGACCTACCCAAAAGTTATAAATAACAAAAAGGAAAACCACTGAGACTCTGATAACCCCCGGAAGTAAAGGAGTAAACTAATTTTCTGAAAACTCGACTATGCTGCCCGACGGGTGTGTCTGGTCATCACTCATGACCTGTAGGGGTGAATGTAGTGCCCCTTATGCAATAGGGCATCAGTAAAAAATAATGTAAAGAGCATGTAAGAACTGAAAATTGAAACTGAAGTATAAGTATTGAACAAAAGCATAGAAGTAAAATAAAAGTACAACACCTTACCTTTCGGCAATAAAATAACATCTAAACATGTTGCAAACAATTACTTGACCTAGCAACCACAAGCCCAGCAGGTACAATAGCACACAATCATAATGAGTCCTAACAGGCATAAATAGTCACTAAATACCCCTATTAGCCCCTTAATCTGGAACCTAATGATAATCTGAACTGACTGTATAAATGTATAAGTGTCGTCAATCAAAATAACTCTTAGTCTATGTGGTACAATATAACTGATGTCTCACAGGTA
Source organism: Jaltomata sinuosa (assembly GCA_003996215.1). Taxonomy (NCBI): domain Eukaryota; kingdom Viridiplantae; phylum Streptophyta; class Magnoliopsida; order Solanales; family Solanaceae; genus Jaltomata; species Jaltomata sinuosa. The sequence continues at coordinate 22,458 of QJPP01000948.1, forward strand.
GAACCTTCCTGCCTTTTAGGTACGATCTTCCTGACCCGTAGGCTTAGTGGTATAATATAACTACTTCCCCATAGGTACAATCTACCCTCCATCTAGGTACGCTCTGTCTGGCTCATAGGTATGGTCTATCAGTCAGCCTCTAGGCTCCAAACCCAGCAGTGTCAGTGTTTGCTGAAGCAAAAAAAAGCTCATAGGCTACACCCAGATAATTAAAACATTACTACAACAACAAGTGATCGCAGGAGACCTCAATACAATCATAACATATTTTTTATGTCACTAAGTAAGGAATAGAGTGTTATTGATAGACACTATATCATGTTGTGATAGCAAACTCAATAGAATAAGTCTACAAGTCGAATAACAACGTTATACATGCTATAACAAGCTTGTGCCTTCAGGGTTATGCCAGAAAGCAAAAAGGAATTCTTAACATACCTTTCAACATATGCCTCAATGGTATCGCTATGAAGCTCAACCAACCAACATAATGCAATAAATGTGACAATCAACAAGGTTTCAAGAACAATCCATAGTTAATCGATAAGGCATTAAGGTCATAATTACAACCAACCCCCTTTAACTCAACAAACGACATCGTAATACCTACCAAACCAATAACTAATAAAAACCACAAGAATCTATCGAGATCTCATAAGAGCGGCAAGCTCCCGAGGTAATATAACAAGGCATACTTTATGTTGGTCAATCTTACAACCATCATACATGACTCTAATAAGAAGCACTTCAACCCTCATGTACCTTCAACACCTTAAAAACATCAATACACATCAGTAATAAACCAACTCAATAAGACAAAGGGTCTGCTTGGAGCCACGATATCCAAAACACTACTTTATGTCTTAGAAATCTATACAATGGATACTAGAACGTGGAAATATGGAAGTCACACCTCACACTAGAGGCTTAGGCCCAAGATGACCCTTTTGTACCATTTGCCAATGGTGCATAGCATCCCCACACAATCAATAAAATAAACAAGTAAATCTTGTCTTAAAAATAAGCTCTTAGACGGCAAGGCCTTTGTCAATAGTTCTACAAGGAAAACAGCTTCTCCTAATAGTTCATATAATGCAATAAACATGTAGCATACAAGTTTTGTTAGGGTCGTCCAGGTGTCACACACCGAGGCTACCCCCTGGACGTAACACAGGACCTGAGACCACAAGTGATCCCAAGCTAACCTTGGCCTTAGCATGACTTAATCTTAAACAGCATAAATACTGAACAAAAGCTTTAGGAGAAGCAATGATCAACTTAATCTGTTGTATAAATAAAAGTCTAAGAATGACAATTTGAATACATCTGAATAGGTGACTCTATGTCTGAAAGCCTATACTACTGACGAGCTGCTGAGACAAGTCCCCAGCTAACTCTAAATACTGAAAACTAAATAAACAAACTAAATTACTGAAATGAAGTTAAACTCCAAGTCCTCGAATGAGGAGGACTCATCAAGAAGGCTGGATGTGCTGCTGATCTACTAGCCACGAGTCTGGGAATGGGCTGCAAGATCTACATCAAAATAGGATGCAGTACAAAGAGGTATGCGATCACTACTATAGAATATATTGAGTATGCGAGCTTATACAAAAATCATGATAAAAAATGTTTGAAAATATTCTTAAAACTAAAATCATGCATTTGTAGGAGAAATCATAGCAAGGACTTCAAGTGAAATCATAAGTAAAAATCATAAAGCAATGAGTAAAGCTTGAAAACTGAATATCATATAACTTAGTAGCTTTAAAACATTCATACGGGAGTTTCTTATAACCGACAATAGACCATGTGAGCTACATGGAATCTAACTATATAACCCTAGTTATCAAAGCTCCCCCGAACCCTGCCAAGGTACGGGGCACCATAATCCAACTATATAACCCTAGTTGGCAAAGCTTCCCTATGCCCCGGTAAGGCAAGGGCACCATGATGTAATAGCATGGAACGACGTTCATAATCCCATTGGGCGATACATAACCTATGCTGGCAACATAGTTTTGGACTTGGGTTATCTAGTACCTTCATTGCTCGGTGCTAAATACTACTCCCAAAACATACATATAGCTCATATAATACTTGTGACATATCTGATGTCAAAACTGTTTGAAAAGCATAAGGACATATCTAATGTCATGCAATTCTCATATCATAAGTCTTAAAACTTATCATAGCCATAATTCAAATAATACTTTTATTTCTAAATTCATAGGTTGAAGAATTAGGCATGCAATTTCATAATACTTGAGGTCATGTTATCTAAACACTCCAATTTTTCACTTGAAACATGCAATTTAAAGGAATCATGCTAGAAATCATTCTTTATGCATGATCTTTTGGAAACACTTAAAGAATCTTAAATAAAACATGGGTAATGAATGAGAAACCATAAAGTGATGCTTTAAAATTGAATACATAAGTTTCCCCCAATTTGTATAAGAACCCTAATTTCATAAATTCATAAATCAAAGTAAAAGATTGGGAGTTTTGGGCATAAGGGTGAAAGAATCCCTTATTGAATACCCACATACCTGAATTGAAGCTTTCTTAATCTAGATCTTGAGGGATGGAGGCTTGAAGATGGAATCCTTAGCTTGGAGCTTAGAGAATGGAGACCCTTTTTTTCTCTTGGAACTTGATTGAGATAGTGTGGAAGAGAACTTAGGCTAAGTGGGAATAAAACCCCTTCTAATTTGCCCAAAATGACTTAACTTAGGAGTTAAAAGAGTGAGAAATTACAAAATACCCCAAAGAAAAGAGTTTGAAAAAATGCTAAAAAATTTCATCACAGGCTTCTACGGACATGAATCATGACCCATGGAATGAAGGTCATGGTTCTCAAACCACTCTTTCAGGCTTCTGGGCAGATTCCACGAGTGGGTTCCACGGCCCGTGGATCATTCCATGACCCGTGGAACCCTTCTGTGGGTTTCAGACAAAAATTTGAGTTCCAAGAAAATTTTCAGGCCTCTGGACTGATTTCCGCGAGAGGAAACCACAGTCCGTGGTTTGATCCATGACCCATGGATCAACCTCGTGAATCTAAGGCCAAAAACTGACCTGAAAGTTCAATTTCAGAGACTCAAACCACGGGTCGTGGTTTGATCCACGAGACTTAGATGGCTCTCGTGGTTTCTGTCTGTCATTTTGACAGACAGACACATTTTAGTAAAATGCTTATAACTTTTTACTCCAAACTCGTATTAATGCGCGGTTGGTGGCGTTGGAAAGAAGATTCGAAGATTCTTAATTTGGTAGCTATTAGGTCACATAATAGTTCATATTCTAGGAGTTATGGGTGTTTAAAGTTGACCCTTTAAAAATCTTACACTAAAACTCAATCAATAAAGAAGATTTCAACTCGACTTTGAGCTAGAGGTTCTTTATGACCCTAATTCATATCTAATACACCTCTAAAACTTAAGAATAGGTCTTAATACTTGGTTACATAGAAAAATTTTATAGTTCGGGTTTAACAACATATGAAAAACGGTTCAAATTTAGCTTAAAATTTCTGGGGTGTTACAATATCTCCCCCTTGGGATCATTCGTCCTCAATTGAAGACTACTAAGTTGAGATTGGAGGGGGAAAGGGTTGCAATCCCATCAACTGAGTTTTAAAAGCTAAAGTACTTTCATGATAACTGATTTCTGACTGAATTATAAAGTGAGCTGAATTCATGAGGCATGTATGCATGCGAAGAGCATAAGAATAACTGATTGGACATGAAACTGAATATATAACATGATAATTGGTTTGGATTAAGAGTAGGGACTCAGATAAAACTCATAACGAATGAACGCAATCTTAGAGATCGTAGTTAATTGAAAGGGACATCAAACTGAGAGGGGTAACTATATGAGAAAACCATTCTCTTTTAAACTGAACTTACTACCTTGGATTGAACTGAATGTAGGGCCTTCTAGCCTTAGGAATGATTATTGATAGGTCTGAACTAATTTGATATGAGTAGTCTAGTTATCTTGCAAGTTGAAGGCAATGGACCAAAGATATGAGCACCATGGGCAAGGAGTAAGAACAAGACTAGTCTTGCCTTAAATACTACGGTTGGAAACTCTTAAACTTAGAAACACCTTTTAACTACACTAACTCCACTTAATACTAAGATCTGAGTCTAACAACCTGCTTTCACCATGTTCATGCCTATCTCGACTAAATCTCTTGCATCTAGAGTTATCTCTAAAGAATGATATTCCTTCTTATCATGAAAAATCAACTAACCTTGAGCTCTAATCAATGGCTCACTAGGCGCACAAAGCAAAACCCCACATGAATTTCATCATGACATTCAAGCCTATTACTATGATCACCCTATGGTTTGTAGCTCATACTATCCAAGAGTTCTCCCCTCTTCCCTAGCATATGTAGGAGATGTAACTTGAAGAACTTCTACAAAGAGACATACCAAAATTTCTCATCTAACTATTTTACATGAATAACCCTCACCTCACTTTTCATCCACGCTTACAACCTACTACTTCCCATCTAGGCTACTACTTAGCTTCCTCTACTAACAGCTATGACAACACAAGCCAAGACCACTAAGATAATAGAGTGGGAGCATGAGCATCACGAATGAAAGAATATTGATCGGTCTTGACTTAAATGTAGCTTGATCTAGCCATTCAAGGTGGGGTTTGAGAAGTCAAGTGAAAAGGCATGAGTGTCTCACATCCTGGACATACAAAGCATGGTTGGAGTAAGAAAATCACAAGCACAAATTATTCAAGAAATCTGGTATGAGCATATACATGATATAGCATGATTTATTAGCCACTAAGGCATGTCTGAGGACTAAGTTTATAGAGCTGAGCATAGTGTGAGACATAAGCTTTCATATATAACGAGTATCATGGCGTAAAGCTGAAATTCATAGAATCATAGAGTAAGATTGGAATCGCTATCTGGAGTAATTTCTATTTGTTCCAGGAACTGAGTAAGGGTGTGAATCTGCATGAAGTTTGTGAATTTGAATTAAGACCATCGCGTAAAGCTGAAATTTGTAGAATCATAGAGTAAGATTGGAATCGCTATCTGGAGTAATTTCTATTTGTTCCAAGAACTGAGTAAGGGTATGAATCCGTATGAAGTTTGTGAATTTGAATGAAGATCATGGCACTGGAATACAAGACATGAATGGGGTGTTATAATGAGGGAAGTATATGTAAGGTGCTAGGATAGAAATAAGTCTCTGCACCCCCTCTTAACTTCATTCTGACACCCATTAGCATCACTACCTGAGTCTCCAAAATCTGACTGATTCTACATCTCACCATCTCCCCTTTAGATTCATGCTATGTTCTATGTCTGTGGACCTCTCGCTAACCTCTAAATGGAACTATGATCATTTTACTCTAACAGAGCAAACACTACTCTAGGAGTTAATCTTAATATACACTTCCTTTTATAGTCTAAGGCTCACCCTTACCTAAAAATCTTGGCCTCAACCTTCCTACCTCATACAGGGGCTGTACATATCACACTCAAAACTTCCAACATATCCCTTGCAATGACATGTCAAACTTAGATTGTTGTAACTCCCAAAGTTCTCTCTTTCTACTGCCTACCAAACCAAATATGTTAACGCCTATACCGAGAGGATCAAAATCATTTATCCTTCTCTGACTCATATACATATATATCATGCCTACACATTTACACTTGCTGCAACTTATCACTTAAACTCTTGCTTACACTTTACCAAGCCTACCAGAAAAATACCACAAAACTAACATTCTCACTCTCATACTACCATCCTTTTGTTCACACCTTATACTTGGTCTATACTAGCGCAACAACTTACTACTCTTTAATCCACACCAAGGGATGTATCAGCCTATTACCTATCTAATAGAATACAACTCTAAATACATACACCAACCAACTACCACTCTCCCGTCTAGGCTACCATACTTCTGACTTTATATTTTTGGTTCTAGGTTCATTCTACTACTAATGGCTTACAACACAATATCTGTCGGGTGGAAACACTACCCAAGGATATAGGTACACACTTTTCCCTCTTACAAAACAATTAGTAATAAGGTTTTGGAAGAGAATATTATAGCACCCCGCTGATAGATAATCTGAGATTTACTACTTCTGGCACCTCATACAAGAGGTATAGACAGTAGAACTGGGAATAACGCATAAATTTGGAGGATAAATAGAGTTAAACTCTATCGCACGATAAAAAACATGAAAGAAGTAAAGTTTTCCTAAAAATGTCTTGTAGCTTAAATGCTATATGGGTCATTGAGGCCACCATGATCTTTATACAAAAACTAAAAATAGGCATATGCAATATAAGCTAGGCCAACTGGCTAACAACATAGCTATACAACCTAACAGACTAGTCTGCAAGCCTCTATGAATATAATCCTTGGTAGGACAGAGCCCCAACCTACCCTAGAGCAATCTACAATAAAAGTTAATAAATCTCAGAAATACTAGCAACTCCAGAAAAGTGGAGCTTGGAACTGACGTCCAAATCCACTCCTCACTTAAGAGAAAGTGTACATATCATCATAATATAATTTACCTAACTATGAATTGAGATCGATCCTATATGGAATAGGGTTAAGGATTTGACCTAAATAGTGTAAAAATCACTAATTAATTACATTCATTATAACACCCCACTCGTTTAAATATTTAAATTAACTCATACATTTGGGATAAGATTAAGAGTACTTAATATGCTAGAAAAGATATTTTATGAGGTATTTTAATTAAAAAATAGTTGTATGTTAAGTTTTGAAGTCAAGCAAGTTGCAAAATAAAAGTTGGAAAAAGTTATTGTAATTTCCTTTAAGAAATTCTCCAGAAAAAATGTCTCAAAGCATTTCTGCAACAACCCTTATAGTGATTTTTGGATTTCCTTGGAATTACTATTTTACCCCTCCTGTAGTTGTATTTTAGTATTTATAGTCTGCGCGAGTGGGTGGCACAATCCCCGAGGTTTTTGGTTGGTTATTAAGAGAGTTTTTCATTTTGAAAGGCTTTCAAGTTCATATGGTTGATTTAGTCACCATTTAGTGTTTGGAGCATCGTATCAGAATTCTGTCAGTTCTGTTAGCTTTGAAATGTCTTTTTTAGGCTAGTAGCACTGTTGGTTCGGGTTCTGAGACTTTTGGATGCATATTAGGTAGTTGGTTGGAAAGTTGGAAATATGGCCTAGTGTTGACTTTAGTCAATATTCTTTGAAAAAAACCTCTATTTGGAAAATTTGATGATTCTATCATGTCCGTAAGGTGTTTTATAATCAAATTGCCTTATTGGTTTATGTTCATAGGGTTTCGAATGAATTCAGGTTCAAAAGCAAGTTTCTGAAAGTTGTAGATTTTGTTGGTATCTGGTATGAGCGCGATCCTACCCTTGTAGCGCAATAGCAATGAAGGAAAATTTGACCAGTGCGATAGTGCTGAGGTAGCGCGATAGTGCTGAGATTCTAGGGCGCTAAAGGAGTTGGCCTCCTTTAGCGCGATCACGCCGCTTTAGCGCAATAGCGCTCAATGTGCTACAGTAGCTTATATCAGATTTTTCCCTTCTATTTTGGTCACTTCTTTCTTCCATTGTTGGACCTATAGAGCTCCATTTTGGGTGATTTTTAGTGAATTTTCTTCGTCTTGAAAAGGGGTAAGTTCTCAAATCTTTGAATTATGTTTTCTCCGCTATTTTACCTCTAATTTTGGATTAGTTTTAGATTAAGGAATTGAAATTGAAAGTCTTATCTTGCTCCATTTTCAACAAAACTTCACCTTTGTGATCCTTAACCATTGAGTAAGCTTTTTATACTAGTTTTACACTTTTCTCAATAATTATTTTATGATTTCACCTTCAAATCTTGGTTTTCCAGCTTGAAAATTTAGAGTTTTCTTGGTAAAGTTAAGGTTTGCTAAATTGATGATTTTAAGCTCGATTCTTACACCATTTTCGATGAAATTTTATATTTGAAATCCTTATGCTTTGTGTAATTAAATTTTCAATAAATTACCGATTATGACCTTTTTAGCTCGGGGTTGAATTTTGGGTTGACCTTTTGAACTCTGTCTAGAACCTAATATCATGACCAGATTTCTCGATCATGATGGCACCTACAACCCCATAGTAGGCGAACCAATTCTCGTAGCCCAAAATGGTTAATAATGGGCTATTATCTAACAAGTAAGCAAAGAAGCATAAAATAAGCAGAAGCAAGGAAAATAAGACAAAGAAATAAGCAACAGAAATGCATAAGCGGAAGCTAAACCAAACCCAAAACCCAGTATCATAGTATAAGAGCCGGAACTACATCAACAGAGTACAAAAGGATCTAAAACAATATATACATATGTCTCCGAATAGTAAGAGAGTACATGATACAAAAGATGAACTAAAAGTTAAGCTTCGGTCGCCAAGAGCTCACCCTCAGTCTCGAATGGTTCGAAAGTCAACCCGCACGAGTCTCCAATGAATCATCGGTGATGGCCCACACTAGGATCTGCACCAGAAGATGCATAGTGTAGTATGAACACCTATTGCTAAGAAACAGGTACCCATTAGGTATCTAGGCCGACTGGATGCGTATAAGATATAAAGGCAATAATATAGCAGAAGAGAAGCAAGTAGTCACAGAAACAACGAATAAGTACACGGAAGCTAGCACAAAAGGATACAAGAAGAAAATAACATATGAGCTAGATACTAGAATATATATATATATATCACACAGACACAGGTGAAGGAAAGAAGTAACGCACATGGGGTCCTCTCAATAACAATATATAAAAAGAGTTTTAGAAATAGGCGGCATACCGATAACCTCAAGTAAAAAGGGAAGGAGGAAAGAAGAATAGTGACAGCATGCTCGAAAACAAGATTAATAACCAAACCATGCTAATAATACTACTCTCAAGTCAGGAAGGAATCAACCGGTAGCCCAAATACAGCTTATCAAGTGAACCAAATGTATATAATTCAACCCTGAATATCAAATCATCATATGAATCACAATAAGGATCAATATCTCGATAGAGTAACAATAAGTCTACCTACAGTCCCAATGGGCACCCATACACTCGAGGAACACAAACAAGTAAAGACAATCCCTCCGGCATCCCATACTACCGGAGCGTACACTCAGCAAACAGCAAACAAGGGTGCAATCTCACAGAAATATATGATATGATATTCTGAAACCAAGTGATAGTAGTGTCGTATGTTACCCCCTCTGTTACCTAAAAGGCCCAATAGAGGTAGGATCCATAGAAGGGATTCCCTCGAGTACCTCAACTCCATCGTACATCCTTTCCCCGGTCACCCTCAGCCTGTAGCTCTTGGTTTGGAATGGTAGGGTCCATGAAGGTCTACTCGTAGACCACATACTAAATCTCATAACCTCATATAATCATCCAAAGCATAGCCAGATCCAAATAAGTCACCAGATCTCAAAAATGCACTCCCGAGGTTCTACTCGGGTCTAAATCAGTGGATCAAGTCTCAAAACCCCAACAAGGGTGCCCGGACATAACCGGGTCTAAAATAGTAGTAAAACCAATATGTGGCTCAGTCCGACCGAGCCTAGTACTATCTCTAATCAATAGAAAATTAAATCTAGAACTATGGCCCAGTCAAGTCTAGTATAAGTATGAAAACAGTGATAAAATCATCCGTTTAACTTTCTTACCCTAAGAAGATCCATGAAAATCAGTTCCAAATCTTTTATAACCACTTTTACCGAAAATGGGCCCTCGAGGCCATGCAAGGTTTAGAAAACCATAAATAGTAGGCCCGAAGCCAAAATCATAGTAAAACATGTGAAAACCCTCTTATATGCATGATAATGGCATGCTCAATCACAAACAATAGCCCAACGGCTCACAATCAACCTATCGGCTCTACACAGGATCCAATCGCTCTACAACAAAGATAACCAACCTAAGATCGCAATATCAATGTTTGGGATTCACGGACATTTCCAAATAACCCACCATCTATGGTCTAGAGTCAAACAAGGCCATACAGGATCACAATGGTGATATAAGCAACTACAATGAATTCTACAACCAAACGAGTAAAACAATACAGACATGAAAGAACGGGAACGGTCTGGGGTACCAAGCTAGTAAACCTCACCCAAGGATGCTAATTAGTACAATTATATCCTATATATGCAAAGTCTAAAAGAGTTAAACCGTAACCTACCTGTCATCCGATGACAAGTTGTTGGAATGACGATGTCCGAGCCCGAACTGCTCTGCGAAGCTCTGAATGGAAATCAAACTATCAAGAACAGAAACTACACATTAGAATGAGTCTAACGATACCCATAATGCCAATTATAGTCGGGTCAAAATTCAGGTCAAAAGTGGCCCCGCATGGCCCAAAACCCAAAATTAGAAATGCGAGGTCGCACGATGAACATACTACTCCATTGAGCGCATGCTCTAAATTTGAGCGAATTTGGCCAAGAAAAAGGGCACAAAATAACCCACTCAATTAAGGAATTAAAGAGGGAAATTCAAGAATGAAATCGGAAATTAAAGTAAGAAATTGACTTACCACGAGAACATAAACAAGCTAACGGACTGCAATCCCCGCAATTACGAACAATCAAAGCCAAATGGGCTGCTACAAACCAAGAAAACTCAAGCTCTAAGGAAGTACAACATTGGAGGTTTTTGATCTTTAAGAAGAAGAACTTAGGGAAGATGGAGACTCACGAAATGACGAGGAAGCAAGATTATCCGACACTTTGAAGAATTCCCCAAGCTTAGAATTGATGGAAGCAATCTGGTTGAGAGAAATATGAGTTTGGAGTTGGGAAATTTAAGAAATGGAAGCTGAAAAATGAAGAAAAGGGGTTTTATAGGGGCTGAACACAGGCTAGCACCATCGGTGCTGGGGAAATGCTATAGCGCTGGAGGAGGTCAGGCACTGAGGCGCCATCACACCAAATGAGCGCCATCGCGCTGCTGGGCAAGCAGGCGCCTAGGCGCCATCGCATAGGCTGCGCGCTATCGCGCTTAAAGAGCAGGCGGCTGATAACGCTCAAATACACTCTCCAATGGAGGTGATTGCGATCGTCAGAGCAAAACACATTTATATTCCCAACGTATGTTGGGGTCGTACCCACAGAGAACAATGTAGTCGCGATCGAGCCAATAAAGAATCCAAGCAACTTATTAAAGTTCAATTAATGAAGAGGGGAAAAGATATATAAATGGGGGGTTTATGAACTACAACTAAAGATAAAAGAAAATCAAATAAAAGATAGATTGATCAATGGCTTTCCTTGCTTTGAACAAGCAAGGACAACAAGGGAAAATTGGGAATGGAAATTCGATTCACAAGACTTACACCCGATTTAACACTTAGGTAGTCTTGGTTAGAAGGATGCCTGATCGTCTTTCGACCAATCAAGCATATATCTCGCGTGTTCTATCGAACCACCACGAGTGAGCAATAAACCAACCAAATCAACTTGGGTAAATTGGGATATTTCTAGCCCCAATTCTTAGATGGGAGTTTTCGGCAACCAAACTATCTCTAGCTTTGATCTAGAGTAGAAACCTCAAATCCCCACTACTAAACCTTCCCTAATTTAGGGAAATCCTCTCTCAAGCAAAAACCCAAATTAGTAAGCTAAGTCAACGTTTGCAACCATTAACTATGAATTCAAGCATGGATGATTTAATAGACCTAAATGATAAATCAAGAGAAAGCACAAGATTTAGAATTAAAAACCCAAAGTAAGTATTATCTCTAACACAAAACCCAAATCTCAATTCAACAATTACACCAATAAAATAGCAATTAAGAACAAGAGTTGAAGAATGGAAACTAAAGATTTTACAATAAAGAGCATCCAAATCTACACTCCTATGGTGTTAGTTGATGAACTTGCTCTCCAAGCTTGCCAAAAGTTGTGAGAATATCCAAAGATGTGTTCCCAATCGGCTAGGAAGAGTTTTATGTGAGGTTTCCAAAAAGGGAAATTTTCATTTCTGCTCCGCAGCTAATATTCCTTCTTCGCCTACGCGTGTGGTCCACTGCGTTCGCGAAGAGTCTTCTGTCTGTTGACCTTCGCGTACGCGGAAAGACTACCATATTTGCGTAGCTTCTGCTCAAGTGGCCTCCGCGTACGTGGAGGTTCTGCCGCGTTTGCACAGGCTAATCAGCAGCCAGTTCTTTATTTCTTCCGAATGGCTCCTTTTTGACTTGTTTTCATCCGACTTCTTCCCGAACACTTCTAAAACACAAAGACCTGCAAAATAGAAGTAATATGTGTCACTTGCACTATTTTTTTCCATATTAAACTAGCAAATGCATAAGATTAAAAGTTAAATAAGTAGGTAGAATACCGACTTATCAAACCCCCAAACTTGAACTATTGCTTGTCCTCAAACAACTAAAAATTCAATTTCAAGAGGCACACAACACAAGTGCAAAGACATCACTGCAAGTCAAGGAAAACCCATTTCAATCACCAAGTATGACTTCGGTTGGTACTAGCGATTAGTCAATTACATGATAACTTAATCTAAACATGCCCTTCATTCAAAACACAATTCAAGGATGCAATGGACTATAAGAATATAAATTTCAAAAGATATTCTCAATCATTTATAATAATACTCAATTCAAAATAAAATTTAAAATCAAGAAAATTAAAATGAAAGAGAGAGAGAGAAGAAGGAGAAGGAGAGAGAGGGGGGGGGGGGCAGTGACGGCGGATCTAGAATTTTCATTTAGGGGGTTCAAAAAATAAAAATATAGTGTTTGGGATTTGAACTCGGAACCTTAAGGTAAATTTTGAACCCCTTAACCATTGAGCCACACTCCAATCTTATATCCAGGAGGTTCAAAATCCATATCTACACATAAAATATTTTTAAAATACCTTTCATATACAGTTTAATTTTTTTCCAAGGGGGTTCAGGTGAACCCCCTGAATACCCTCTGGATCCGCCCCCGGGGGCAGAGACGGATACAGAGAGAGAAGAAGAAGAGATAGAGAACATTATTAAATGCCTAATATCAGAGGATTCTTATTCCCTATTTATCACTAATCGCTAAGAATTGTGAAAAAAAATATGTTATAGATGGTAAAACATGTTCTATTACTATAGGTGATAATTATGAGTTTAATAGATATTATTTATGTAAAAAAAAGTCATAATTAGTCAAATATTTAGCAAGTAGTCTGTGATATTTTTGAAAATGGAATTCCTCTAAAAAAAACCCAAGAAGAAACTTTTGTGGAATCAATTAGTTCTAATGCACTGCACGGAAATAAAAAAGTCAAGACTGCACCATAATTACTATTTCGTGGGGCTGTCTATGTATAAACTATTTACAAATATTAAATATGAAAGAAATTTTGGAATATTGGTTTAGAGTGATGTTCTAATTTTCATTCTTAAATCTTTCCAAAACACAACTAATCCCACAAATTAAACTTTTTCTTTTTAAATTTCTCTTTTAACTTTCGTTTGTTTTAATTTCAACTCAACTATTGACTTTAATCTCTCTTATGCCATTTAGCGTGTGTACGGAGGAAATATTTCAATTTTTTCGTGTTTGATTGTTTAAAATGTATTGTAAAATATTTTCTCGAGAAAAACAAGTCGCTTAAAAATGAATAATCACCTTTCTAACAGAAGTGGTGAAAACAAGTTTTATAAGTAATATTTCAAATTCATTGTCCCCCCACAATGCCTCCAACCCTCACCCCTTGACCATCCACTCCCCACCACCCCGGAACCCCACTCCCAACTACATCCATCTCATCTCATTCCATAAGATTTTGTTAGGTTACATATAAATATTTTTGGAGTAATATTTTTTTGTTTATTTACCATACACTATAAAATAAGTAAGAAATTCATTTATTTTTCAAAGAAATCATTTTCCTTCCTACCAAACACACCTTTAGAGAAAAAGTTGAAGCTAGAGAAATTAAGACAATGTGTGGTGACAGTATCAAGAGTAAATTTTATAGATGGTCATTACAGTGAGTTTTATTTTCACAAAAGTCACTTAAGTATGCTTTCTAACACAAGAATAATTAAACTTTGTCCTTATTATCACAAAGATCACATATGCCAGAAAATCTAACTTTTGAGGAATATTCTTTTTTACTATTTTTTATTTTTGATTTAATAATACAAATTTAACTAAAAAATATTGATCCGATTCAATTCAAATCAAATCAAAATTCCATGGGTAATAATCTTTTTATTCTTTTTATTTTATATTTTTAGCTGAATAAATACAAATACAATTAAAAAGAATCAATCCAACCCGATTCAACCAAAATTCATATGCAAAAAATTAAAATACTTTTACTCGTGCTTAGAGTACTGTTATATAAGGAACATCTCATATGTTATATCAACCACATTTATCAATAAAATATAAAATTGTATTTTGCCTTATATAAAAAGAATAAATATATATTTTTTCTCTTTTTAATTTGAGACTCCAAAGTTTCACCTAATGAAATATTATAGTTTAAATACCTTCATTAAATTATTATCTACTTTACTGTAAGTATCTAATGGGAATCAATATATATATATATATATATATATATATTATATATATATATATATAAAAGAAGGTTTTAGGAATGGTGACGTGGCGCTCTCTATGGCCTTCATTCCTATTTATCTATTTTTTCCTTTTTTTGGTCTTTTCTCTCATTTCTTTTAATTATTTTATTTTATATAATCATCTTCTTAATTCATACCTCAATCAAATAAATCCTACTCTTAATTAATATTAGTAATGTCCATAACTCTCAAACCTTTCATTTTCATAACCCTGAATTATTTAATGCACAAGAAGATCATTTATATTTTTTCTCTTCTTTTAGTTTTTTTAATCTCTAAATATTTTTGTTCATTATTTTTTCTTTTTTTATAATTAATGTGATTAATTTGTATTAAGTTAAATCTATATCTATATATAAAATAAAGCTAGATATTAAAAAAGTGATGTGGAACCTCTCTTTGAAAGGATGCCTTTTTTTATTTTTTAAAATTATAAAATGATAATATCTAATATTTGAATATATATTTTTTATTTAGTGTCTTTAATACAAATAACTACTCATAACTTACACACCTCTTTAATTTTTACTCTTAATAATATTTATAACTCTCATTTTCTAATCTTCATAACCCCCAAAATTAATTTGTAACTTTATGAAAAACTTATGGTATTCCTCCACTTTGCCTATATAAATTCATGTTTCGTTTCATGAAAAATTATCATTCAAGGTTATTTTTTCTTTTCTCCATTACAATACCATACATAAAAGTGAGGAAGAATATGAAGAAAATGTTAATCACCACATCATATGATAGTTTTATTTGAAGAACCATGATTGGCAAAATCATAAAGAATCTATGGGTAGGAATGATTTTTTTAATTTTCTAAATTTTACTCCTCTTATTTTAATTTGTGTGATTTTGAATTCTCGTATTATGTTGTAATGCTTAATTTTTCTGATATGAGAATTTTAGTTCCTAAACTTACTATGACTGTCTTTAGATTTTTCTCTGTTTTTTTTCCTTTTAGTTTTTAGAAAGAAATATATACATATTTTTTTTTTATCAAATATATACATATTTAAATTTGATATTTCTCTCTTTTACAATTTGGTGGAATTGCGTAATAAGTCTTTTAACTAGCTTAGTGAATCGATTTAAACTAGTAAATATAGTATGTTTTTGTTGGCAGCGAGTAAATCTTTGATTCAGAGGGTGGAAGCTGTTATGAATCTGAAGTGGGCTTTTGTTGGACGTGACAGTCAGTTACAGTGGGTAAACTAACGAAGAGAAGAATTTGATTTAATCACAGAATTGAATCGGGTCTCATCCCTTCGATTCCTCGTTGCATACTTCAATGAGAAAGGAAAAGAGCTTTGTTGCGCGCTTCTTCGGGTGTGGTTGCAAGATCTCGCTTTCAGTTCTCAAATATGTTCATTCTCCGCTTGCAAGTCAAGCTTTTCAAGAGAATCTTTCAGGATGTTCTGATGATCCTAATCAGGGCCAACAAGCAGGTCGAGCTGACATAGGCGGGAATTTGAACCCTTTTGGACTGGAGGGCTGGGTCAGAAGGACCAAGATTGATCTCAGATTGAGGTTAGTAGAGTTTCATTTATCGAATTTGCAGATTTACGGAGAGAAGATTGAATCCATGAAATTACAAGTTTTGGAGAAAGAAAAGAAAGTGGGAGTTAGAAGAGGAGGTTTCATTTACAAGTTTGATTTTTATATATGTTTGAGCCTTTGAAGAAAAAGCAATATATGACCGTGGTTGAGACTTAGGAAAAATTATATTTTTTATTTATTCATCTTCTTTTTCTTTTATAGTTTATATATGATTTAGTTTTAAAAGTATTTTACTGTAGTTTCTTTGTTTAATCTATTAATTAATATAAATTATTTTATATTGTTGATTTTAAGCATATTGCAGATGAAATTTTAAAAAGATTTCAGAAGAATTTAATACCAGTTATTTTGTGCATTTAGATTTATCTATTTTTTCTTTTCCTGTTAATCTATTTTTGTATTTGCTTTATTCTCTTCCTTTTTCTTTTTATCTTTTTATTTTTTCTGTTTTTCAATTAAATGACAAATTTGTTTTATAGACTTGCAGATTGATTTTTTGGATATATGAATATTTTGGTTGAGATTGAATATGATATACAAAGAAAATAAAATATATTAATAGATAACGAAGTAGAATTTAATGAATAAACACTATTTTTTTTATTTCTCTTTATTCTCTTCCTTTTTCTTTTTATCTTTTTATTTTTTCTGTTTTTCAATTAAATGACAAATTTGTTTTATAGACTTGCAGATTTATTTTTTGGATATATGAATATTTTGGTTGAGATTGAATATGATATACAAAGAAAATAAAATATATTAATAGATAACGAAGTAGAATTTAATGAATAAACACTATTTTTTTTATTTCTCATTCGGTGTTTGATATTCGCATTGAAAATTCCTCTAATTCAGATTCGTGCCAAATAGATCATTCACAAATTCTATTTATTATTTTTGAAAATAATATTACTATTAATTAATCTATTAATTAATATAAATTATTTTATACTATTGATTTTAGGCATATTGCATATGAAATTTTGAAAAGATTTCAGAAGAATTCAATACCAGTTATTTCGTGCACTTAAATTTATTTATTTTCTCTTTTCCTGTTAATCTATTTTTGTATTTGCTTTATTCTCTTCCTTTTTCTTTTTATCTTTTTAGTTTTTCTACTTTTCAATTAAATGACAAATTTATTTTATAGACTTGCAGATTAATGTTTTTGATATATGAATATTTTGGTTGAGATTGAATGTGATATACAAAGAAAATAAAACATATTAATAGATAACGAAGTAGAATTTAATGAATAAACACTATTTTTTTATTTCTCATTCGGTGTTTAATATTCGCATTGAAAATTTCTCTAATTCAGATTCGTGCCAAATAGATCATTCACAAATTCTATTTATTATTTTTGAAAATAATATTACTATTTTTCTTGAAAGTTTCTTTTCATTTTTAAGAAACAAAAAAGCTAATTTAATTTAGAAATATATATCATCTTTTTGTATATATATAGCGAATTTAAAAGTTTGAATATTTGCATGTCCTCATAATCAACTTGTAGCCATATGTATCATGTTTGAAGTGCTGAAAACACACTTAGATAGATATACTGAGAATATTTATTGGTGATTTAATTAACTTATATATATATATATATATATATATACATAAGAAACTATTAAAAATCTTCTATCCCAATTATATTTTCAAAATAAATTACTTTTTATTATCGTGCGAAGCGCGGCTAATTTCACTAGTGACAATATAATCAGTCCATGCATATACAGTTTGGTTTACAGTAAAAAATATGAAAGTTTCAGTAATAACAATAAATAAAATTTATTTTAAAAAATATTTTTAATCTGTTGAAGAACAAACCATCACTCAGCTTTTAATGAGCAATTTCGTAAATTAACTTTTAACTTGAATAGTAAGAAATTAAATTTTTCTACTTGCAACGAAAGTAATAATTTTGTGATTTTTTTTTTTGTTATAAAGAATTATTATTATAGTGAATGTCCATATTTATGTTTCTTTAGAGAAAAGTTAGGAACTTAACTTTGGGTCCAAGTTAGTTTTCCCCTATAAATAAAGGGGTTTACCTACATTGTAATTCATTCCTAAATCTCTCAATTGATGAGTAATAAGAAGATCTCTCTCCCTCTCTATTCTTCTTGTTCTTTGTTTAATATTTCATAACACGTTACCATCTCGAGTAAATACTTTGAAAAGATCTGTGTAACAATGCTACAGAGAAAGCAATAGATGTCAGGTAGTATCTTTCTTTTATTATTCACTTAATTTATTTCGTGGAGTAGTTAGTAAAGATTGTAATATTGCCGAAGCTATTACAGGTCTTTACTTGCTATGCTACTGTCACCTTAAAATAAAGGATTAACATAGGCATATGCATATATATAAGATAAATCATTGGCAATCTGGTGAAGTGAAATCATTAATTGCATATGATTCTTTATTAATTTATAAACTCTTAAATATTATAATAGTATTGAATTTATGGGTCTCAATTCTCAATGTTTGGTTTCACGCTTACAAAATTTCAATATCCTTAATTGCTCTTGAAGAGCAGTACGTGATGAAACATCAAAGTGGTTTGGAGAAATTAATTAGTACTATATTTGTTAGTACAAAAGGCTATATCTATTCTTATCACACGGTGATAACTTGGAATTGAGAGGATTTTTTAAAATTGTGACAATAAAGAGTCACTGTATCACAAGGTGATACTTGGAGTTAGAGAAGATTTATCAAAATTCTCATCACACGGTGATATAATATATTTGGTGTGATTATAATTGAAAGATATGTAGAGAAAGATTCTATATATCATATGTATGCCTCGATTTGCTCCTGAAGTAGTTATATCTTGAAAGAGATTCTAAGTTATCATAATTTAAAACGCTTAAAGCACGATTATATTCCATTCCTGGGGGATGAGAATTTCGATTATTATAAATATAGATCAATTCGATGAAGTGAATATGATAATAGTTAGTAATGCATATAAATGCAGACGTACACTTGATTGTGACTACATCACAACCCACCTTCGGATGAGGTAGAATAATTGGAAGATTGAATATCTCCAAATTTACTATAGTAACACGTATGTGAAAACATATCCGAGCATGATGAGATCACATGCCACAATAAACTTAGTTTATTGATATGAAATTCATGCAAAAGTAAAGTTGAAGTTTACTAAAGGAAATAGCACATGTCAAGATAAACTTGGAGTTTACTAGTACAAATTACTTTATTTGTTGGCATGGAGGATTCTGTCGTCCCGAAGATGTGCATATTGAGTATTAGACATATACTGAAGAGTTAGAAGATTATTCAAGAACTCTCTATGTTGTTTGTTCTCATGATAAGTTAATTGGATCAACTAATGTTGGGATTGAATTCCCTAAAATCTGAAAAGTATAAAAGGTGAATATGGGCCCGTTCACCTGCCACGTGATATGATGCATCTATAAAGTGGTCACATGTGCGTTTATTGTCAACCTACAGTTTGACATTTGTAAAGTTGCTTGCTCAATATAAACTGAGTTAAGAGCATAATTTTCAGATTGTGTAATCAAGACGATTGATCTTGATAATGCTGGTTTGGTGTTGAATGCCTTCAATAAAATAACTGAACCATTGCTTATGAGAACGAAGCTTCATGTATTTGTCTGAATTATGTCAGACGAATAAATTATGACTAGTTTTTCTCTCTCAATTGGTTCACAGTCAGGAATCAAATATTTTCCATCTAATTGATTTTAATATGCGGTATATGATGAAGGAATATACCATGATGCACAAAGATGGATTCCTCAAAGAAAATAGAGGATGTATGTTAGTGTTTCTAACATAAGGGGGAGAGAATAAGCATCTATGAAATGTGTTGTGAATTATCATCAGTATGATCCTCATTCACAAGATAATTCAAGTCAAATGCTAGAAGCATTTGCTGACCCAAAGATAATTTCATAGTTAGCTGCAAATGCTCCTATTGAATGTCCCTGAAGGACAAAGTCTACGTCATGCATGAAGCATGATAGACCAATCGGTTCCAATTCACTAATCCTTGAAAATGAAAGAGGAGCAAATGATCATAATAATGTGGCAATGTGCTCTTGAAGAACCTACGACATAACACTTCATGAAACCTCATGAGAGGTTTAGGTACCTAAGAAAATAATGAAGTGATGAGATCTCAATAAGTAGGGGTGGCAAATGGTGGATTTGGTTGGATTTGGATGGGTTGAAAATGATTTGAACAAATATGGGTAATTACCCAATCCGCCCATATTCTATATGGGTAAATATGATTTGGATAATTAATGGACGGATTGGATATGGATTTATCCATATTTCATCCATATTGATTGGAGAATTAAAAAATAAATTTAGATGTTTTAAGTTTCTAATGTAATTTTTTATTCTACTCACTCCCACCCCTACCTCCAACTCGCCCACCCCTCCCCCCAATTTTTTTTTCTAACCCCCACCCGCCTTCACCCCCCTCCACCCCCTACCCCCTACCCCCTCACCTCCACCCATCCACCCCCAATTGTTTTTATGTTTTTCAAAAAAATATTAAAAAAAATTCTACCCCCCACCCCCACCCCCCCTCCCAATTTTTTATGTTTTTCAATTTTTTTTTAATGTTTTTCAGAAAAATTAAAAAGTTCTACGCCCCGCATTCACTCCTACCCTCCCAAACCTTCCACCCACCCCCAATTTTTTTTTATTTTTTCAAAAAAAAAAATCTACCCCCAACACTCCCCTGCCTCCTTCCCCCCGCCCCGCCCCCAAATTTTTTTGTTTTTCCAAAAAAAATAAAAAATTCTACCTCCCCCACCTTCCACCCACCCACCCATAATTTTTTTTGTTTTTCCAAAAAAAAATTATGTTTTTCAAAAAAACAATTCTACCCCCAACACCTCTCCCTCCACCCACCCTGTCACGCCCCGAGGTTACCCTTTAGACATAACACGGGACTCAGGAACACAAGGATCCTAAGTTAACTCTTGGCCATAGCATTCTCAAGCATAATAAAAGATAAGCGGAAGCATAATACGGAAATCAACTAAGGAAACATCAATAAGGGTCTAAGAGCCACATAACATACAATATCCAAAAAGGGAACTCGAATACAAACTATGTCTGAAAGCTTCTAGTCATAACATAAGAGTTGCTAGGACAAGACCCTAGCTAACTCGAAGTATAAAAGTAAAGCTAACATAAGGAAAAGCATAACTAGTCCTCGAACCATGAGGACTCACCACAGCTGACTAAGGAAGTGGCCTGAGACTGTAGCCACGAAGCTGAGAAGGGGTACCTGAGTCTGCATCATAAAAGAAGCAGCGCAATATGCGTTAGTACTATGGAATGTACTAAGTATGTGAGAGATGCATAAGTAAGGAGAACATGCTTTAAAATGGTACTTAAACATAATTCATACATAGTAGAGTATCATGAAAAGATATCAACATGAAAAGCTAAATCATAAGGCAAAAGCCAACTTCAAGATGATGTTTCATAAAAAGGTTCATAAAGCTTAGAAAACTTGAAAACATAACATACGGGAGTTTCTTATAACCGACATAAGACCACTGAGCTACATGGAATCTAACTGTATAACCCCAGTTAGCAAAGCTGACTTTGAACCCTGCCAAGGAACAAGTCACCATACCCAACTATATAACCCTAGTTGGCAAAGCTGTCCTATGCCCCGCTAAGGCAAGGACACCATACATAAAGACGTGGATCCAGTCTCATAAGCCTTTAAGGCACATATCATATCATATCATGAACTACGCTGGCAACGTAGTTTATGAGACTAAGGGTACTCTCACCCCGTCCTCTCGGTGCTAAATACTACTCCCAAAACATGCATACATATAGCTCATAATCATGAAGGCATACTCTCATGACAAATCTTATTCATAAGGGCATACTCTCATGCCAAATCTTATACATAAAGCATGAAAACACATCGGGTATCATGCAACTTTCATATCATAGTTCATAAGCTTAGCATAGCCATAATTCAAAAATATTCTTTTCTTTCTAAATTCATACTTGAAGAATTAGGCATGCAATTTCATAAATACATAAAGGCCATGATATCTAATCATGCCAAGTTTCTCTTGAAAACATGCAATTTCATAGTTTCATGCTAAAAATCAACTTTCATGCTTGGGCTTTTAAAACCAACAAGAGAATCATACTTAAATCATGAGTAATCAAGAGGAAACCATGAATTTAAACATAGAAACTGATTTCACAAATTTTCCCCAATTTGGATCAAAACTCTAATTTCATAAGTTCATATTTCAACATAAGAATTGGGGATTTTGGGCACAAGGGTGAAAGGAACCCTTTGTTAAAAACCCACATACCTTGGTGGAAGATTACCCACTTGATTGGAAAATAATAAGGAGACTTGACTTGGAGCTTGGAGACTTGAGCTTGAGAGCAACTTTCCTTTTTGAGTGAAGAATGATGAACTTAAGAGGGACTTATGGTAATATGGGTGAAAACGCTTCTAAAAGTAGTCAAAACGACTTCACTTAATACATAATAGGGTGAGAAATAACCAAAATGCCCCTGACTTAATTTAAGAAAAGCTGGAAAAAATTGTCGAAGTCAGTGACCACGGGTTTGATGATGGTCTGTCATCCAGAAGGACTGACCGTCTAAGGGAATCGTGGTTTGACTGAAAGAGTCTGGGGATACTGGACCTCAGGGATTACGGTTGGAATGACGACCCGTCATCCAGAAGGACGGGCCGTCCTTCGACTCGTCATTTCTGGCACTTGGAAGATAGGTTTCTGAACTTAGGACGACGAGTACCAGATTGCTGAGAAGACGGTCCGTCGTCCAGAAGGACAGACCATTCTTGGACTCGTAATTTCTGGTACACTCTGAGGGGTCTTCTGGAGATGGGACGACAGGAGCACAGGACGGACCCGTGCTTCCAAATGACGGATCGTCGTCTGAGCCGTCGTCTCTGAAAACTTGAAATTTTCTGAGATTTTTAACTTAGATAGCTGGATACGTGCACGGGGTGTTACACCCCCCCCCCCACTTTCTACCCACCCAATCCCAATTCTTTTTGTTTTTCCAAAAAAAAATAGTTTCTTTTTTATGTTTTTCAAAAAAATAAAAAATACTAACCCCCCTCCCCCCTCCACCCCCACCTTCCACCCACCCACCCACCCATAATTTTTTTTGTTTTTCCAAAAAAATAAAATTTATGTTTTTCAAAAGAAAAAAATCTACCGCACCCCACCCCTACCCCACCTACGCCTATGTAATGACCCTTCCGTTCATGTACGCATTTTCGCCTTTCTTGTACCGTTAGAACTTATCTGTAGCAGCCCCAAGTCATTTATGGCTTGTCGGGACCGATCGTTCGGTGCCCGGGCCATTTTGTTTGGACTTTATGGTCGTCCCTCATTTTAGAGATTCAACTTTGGAAATCGTTGACTTCAGTCAACATTCTTGATAATATCAAAGAATTAAACCAAGGTTCTAGGTCAAAGGAATCTCTTAAACAAAAGTTCGAGTTAAAGAAATGCCTCGTGTAATATCTCGTCCATTTGGAAGGTTTAAATTAACCCATACCTTCGGGATAAGACTAATAGTGTCTAATATACTAAGAAGGATGTGTTATGAGGTATTATAATTGCAAAATGGTCGTATGATAAGTTTTGAAGTCAAGTAAGTTGCGAAACAAAAGTCGGAAAAAGTTATTGTAAATTCCTTTAAGTAATTCTCTTTAAATTTGGGTTAAATGTCTTGGGGTATTTCTTCCAATCTACAAAGAATTAGTGGTCCCCCAATACACCAAATCTAAGGTCTACGAGTCTAGTTTTTAACGCACTAAATCGTTCATCTATACAACTTCAGAATAGAGAGATATTCGCATTTTTGTAAGACTATACAAGCAGACACGTCAAAGTGGGGCCCTATCCTAAGTCAGTTTTGCTTTATAAAGGTTGTTTCAGCTTTGTTTTAACTCATAAAAATCAATAAAAATTCATATATAATCAGAGGGAAAGCCCCTAAATACTCCATGGACTTTGATTCTTTCAATTCGGAAGTTTAGCGGAAGTTACTCTACAGAGAAAGCTCGTCATTTTGCTATAGTTTTCTCCGCCGATTTCAAAGTGTATCTTCATGGGTGTTGTGTCAGCAAGCTAGTAGGTGTTTTCTGAGTATTTGGCAGTAGCTACAGAGTTATATTGGCTTGGTATGGATCCCGTACACTTATCTAATTGTTGAATCAAGATTTTAAGCTTCTAGTTATGAAAAGTTATTGTTGCCGATATCTTGTAGTAGTTTCTTGTTGAATTTGGATATGGTTTTTGTTCCTGCAAGGAGGCAGGTTGTTTAGCATGGGATATTGAATATTTTTGTCTAGGAAGTTTCTCCCCTACGATCCCCCTTCGTATTTACATGTTCTAGTATTATTTTTACAGCTTTTCGAGCCACGAAGTGGTGTTTTAGATATTGTGGCTTTGGACAGCCCTTTTATCTTATTATGTTTGGTTATTGTTGTGGTGTACTGGTTGTGGTAAGGTTCTGGAGGGATTGGGAAATTGTGCGATTCTTTTTGGGATCGCAAACGATAGTGATTGGATTGAACAACGTGAAGTATGCTTTGAAATAGTGCCTCAGGAGCTCATCGCTTCTTTGAGATGTGGTCAACATATTGTTATTGGATTTAGCAGCCATTTATTATTGTTATTGGCCTCATTTAATGCTTTGGAGTTGGCTGGTCGTGAGTGTGACATTAACACCTTATTAATTGACTATAGCTCATTCTTGCATCCTCGTCGATTCTAGCAATTGTTTTATTACCTTGATTGGTCAGGCTTCATAGAGACGCCTTTGGGACTTCAGTTGAAAGTGTTTTTGTGATTCGGAGCTTCCCGGAGCAGTTCAAGCCTAGACGACGATGTTCCCGCAGCTAGTCATCAGATGACAGGGAGGTTATGGCTTCCCCTATCTAGACGCTGCGTATATAGGCTATAACTACATTAATTAACACCCTTGGATGGGTTATTATAGGTTGGTACCCCATACCTTGTCTCCCTTGTTCGTTCGTTTAATTTATACGTTGTTTGTAGTATTCGCGTAGTATTGTATATTACCCTCGTTATCCTATGCGTACTTGTATTGACTCTGGAACATAAATGGTGGGTTATTTGGGAATGTCCGCGTGGCCTGGACATAGAGATTATCCTTTTAGGCTGGTTATGTCTGCTGAGTAGCTGCTTGGCCTATGCAGGGCTGATAGGAGTTGTTGTGAGCCATTAGGCTACTTTTATATTTGTGTGCGAGCATATCATCCATGCAATAGATTTTCCCCTGCATGTTTTACTACACTTTTGGCTGCGAGCCACTATCGATAGTTTTCCTAAATTTGCATGGCCCCGAGGGCCTATTTTTGGTACTGTTGATGATAGAAAAGGGGATTTTTAGATGTTTTCCAACTGATTTTATTACTAGTATTAGTCTCTGCCGGGCAGAGCACCAGACTTGATTTTATTACTGATACTAGTCTCTGCCGAGTGGAGCACTAGACTTGATTTACTACAGTTTTAGACCCGGTTACGCCTGGGCACCCTTGGAGGGGTTTTTTAGGCATTTTCTACTACTTTAGTCCTGGATAGGGTCTGGGCATGCATATTCGAGACTGGGTCTCTATCTTGATCACAGACTTGATTTCGAATGACATGTATTGACAATGAGTTTTAGTATGGGGTATGGGACCTTCATGGACCTTGTCGCTTCGGGCATGGGGCTTCGGGCTGCGTGTGCCGGGGGGAAGGGTATACGATGGAGTAGGGGTATACAGACTGAGTCCTTCCATGGAACCTTCCTGCTGGGCCCGGTCATCACTGGAGGAGGTACATACAGAGGTTCTATTTCACACATCATATCATATCATATCATATCATGCATTGGATTCCACCCTTGTTTGTTGTGTGTTCAGTGTATGCTCCGGTTGTATGGGCGGTCGGAGGGTTTGTATTCACTTGATTGCATTCCTCTGTTGTATGGGCGGCCGTTTGGACTGTAGGTAGATGATATTTACTACTGTCTTTATATAGAGCTTGTCTTGGCATTCGATTCTTGAAGGATTAGTGATGGTAAGCCTGTTGAGGCTCCGGTTGTGGGATTTTCTGATTATTGAGAGGGCTAGGGAGCCCTATCTTATTGAGGCACTTTTTTGTGGCCTTCCGAGCAGAGTGTGAGATTCTGGTTCCATTCTTATCGAGATTTGAGTAGTATCTCTCAGTTGTTGTGGGTTAGTTATTCCATCCCAGGGTTTGACTTGTGAGGTGGACTTCTATTATGCTATCTTGTAATTGGATTGGTGTTGTGATTTTCTTATACTTGTTGATTTCATTTTTGAGTATGATAGACTGCTTCCCTTCTTTTCCTTTACTTGAGGTTACCGGTATACCACCACTTTCTCAAACTCTCTCTCTCTCTTTACTTACTTATATTGTTGTGCGAGGACTCCAGATGCATTCTCCTTTCCTTCACCTGTGATTCTGTGTAGTTATATCCTCTATGCTGGCATGTGTTACTTGTAGCTCTTGGTTATGGATGATCTGTGCTAGCTCTTTGTGACTTGCTTATTGCTTCAGTGACTACTTTCTTGCTATCTGTTACTTACTGTTTTTATATCTTATATGCGCTCAGTCGGTCGATGATGCCTACTGAGTACCCATCATTTTGGTGCTCATACTACACTTCTGCACTTTCTGTGCAGATATTAGTTAAGTTCTTGCCGTTGATCGCATTGGAGACTGATGCAGATTTTGTGGATGTTCGAGACTAGGGTGAGCGCCTAACGGTCGGGGCTTGACCACATCTCATCTTTTGTACTGTTACTCTTTTTATATTCGGAGACAGTTGTACTTATCATTTTTTTACTTGTAGAACTTGTATTCAATTAAAAGCTTTTGTACTGTCGATACCAAATCTTGGGGTTGGTGTAAATTCATTATGTATATATTCGGGTAAATTGCTTCCGTATTATCTTATCCTTTACATTGCGCTTCCGCTTATTTCTGTTTGCTGGTCCGTTTTGGTTAGGTAGTAGCCCATTACTAATCGTTCTGGGCTATGAGAATTGGTTCGCCTACTAGGGGGTTGTAGGTTCCATTATGACCTGAGAAATTGGGAGGTGACAGCTTGGTATCAGAGCTCTAGGTTCACCGGTGTCATGGTACAGAAGCAAGTGTCTAAGTAGAGTCTCACAGATTGGTACAATGACGTCTGTATCCAATCTGCGGGAGGCTACATGGCATTGTTAGGAAAAGTTTCATTTTCTTGACTCCTTATCGTGCGTTCCTGGCTTTATTGACTTTTAAAACTTTGGTTGTTCATTCATTCTCAGATGCCTTAGACGAGTGTGATAGCGGTTGGTGCCGAGTCTTCTGTGCTTGTTGCTTCAATGCTTCTGTCAGCGCCAGGACTTCAGAGTAAGGGTTTACCGCACTAGATAGGGGGTGTGGGGTCAGCCCAACCTCCGATTGGATTTATAGTAACCTCAGCGCTTCAGGACACTGTGGCTAGGACTCTGAGTCCTCTGGTAAGTGTTTCAGAACCTGGTTCTGCGAGTGGTGCTTCAGTTAGGGTTGAGCTTCCAGTTCTTCAGCAGGGTTGTCTGTCGGTATTGGAGTACGAGGTGAGATTTTACCATCGGACTTCATCTGGTAGAGGCTGTTTTTGGTGTGGTGAGCGTGGGCACTTTTCTAGGAATTGCCCCACGATTGTGTATCCGGGACAGCCTGGTTGTTATCATTGTGGAGAGATTGGTCATCCTTATAGAGCTTGTCCCCGGCGAGGGCCGGTTGGGCCTTCAGTTTTGACCACTCAGTCCAGAGTTAGATCCCGTCAGCTTGATGCTCCTCTTGGTGGGCCAGAGGTAGAGGCTCCTGACACCGTTGCTCCAGGTCAGGCCTTTGCTACCTTTGACTTGTGTTAGTCCCGCTCGTGTTGCGATTCTATCCCTTCTATCGTGTAATTGCTTACATGCTTACCTGCTACTTGTTTAGTTGTTTGGCTACCTGAATTATAGTATCTACGTGTTGTTTTATTGGTAGTTTATTCTTTAGTAGTGTATGGGGGTGAGTTAGCCCTGCGAGGTGTTTTACCCAGAGTTGTAGCTTGTGAGTAGGTTTTGTAGAGCTCACTTCCTGTTTGTTGTGGTTCTAGGCTTGCTTTGAGTCTTCCTTTCAAGCGGTCTTAGATGGTTGTTGCGTTATCTAGCATGGCTAGAGATCTGTGTGATGGTTTGATATATTATCGGTAGTTGGGCCGGAGTTGAGATTTTGCCTTAGTTGAGAGATATTGGTTATGCTAGTGTGAATAGATCGGTTTGGCCTCCCGAGTGTCTAGAGTCAACCCTCTTTGTTGATTAGTTTAGGAGGTTGGAAGGTATGTGGGTTGTTCCCATAGTCTCCTCCAGTTCCTGTTCCGTTGGGTGTTTTGTTGTATCCCCAACTCCAGTTGGAACGAATCCTGATCGTAGTTCTTTGGATAAGCTCTTGATGTTGACATCGTGATTGGGTTTTGACTTTAGCACTTCCGACTAAGTATTGATTGTAACCTCGTGGTTGGGTTGTATTCATAAGCATTTTGGGTGAGTTGGGCATCCGGCCCATTCTTCTCCTACTTTATTGAATTTGACGTGTAGCTATGAGAAGTAAGGTAATGGCTTCAGGTTCTTATTCAAGAAAGGATTTGTAAGGTTTGGTATGTGCTAAGAAAGGATTTCTGTTTAGTTGAAAAAGAAGCGAGATGACTCTTTGTTTGTGTTTATGTGTCCTAGTAGTTGCCTGAGGTGTCGATGAAGGTTTGCTTTGGGATTGTGTGTTGGTGATTCGATTCAGCCGTCAACACATTGTTGTGGGTTTCTATCGATTGGTTTTTGTTTCAGTAGCAACTGCGGTGTTGGCAACTTGCATATTCAGGCCTAGTTGGCTTGGGTTCTTAGGGGTTCATTGGCAGCATACGGGTTCGACCAAGGTTTTGGTTGGCAATTTTGAAAGTTGGGGTTAAGAATCATGGCTTGACAAGTTACATTGGATGGTTCATGGCAGTTTCTATTTGGTTGCAGCATCCTAGTGCCTGGAGGCAGTGGGTGCGGGCAACTTAGCTTCTTTACTTCAGTTGCGGATGCAGCTATTGGCCTTGGACACCTAGTCCTTGACTAACCTCTGCAAGAGGCGGGATATTCCAGATTTCAGCAGTGTTCCAGTTAGTACGAGGTCCTTCTACCATGGTTGGACAGACTCAACGATGTAAGTTTGAGCTTCAGCAGTGGTGTATGCTTTATGTGGTCAGCTTATGCGGGTTGAGACTAGCGAGGCTATTTTGAGTTCTGATGATACGTAGAGACTAGTAATCACCATTCGTTTGCCGAGGATTTGAAAGCTGGTTTAATTGATTCCTCCGGAGTTGTTGTTTATGTGGGGTTCCAGTGTTGGTTAGACTTGGCCAGTATGGACTAGAAGTTCATTATGATATATGCTTCGAAGTGGTTGGTTTTTTGCAGAACCAGTAGAGCGGTTGATTCGAGCCAAAGGAATGAGTTAAAAGTATATGCAAAAGTTTCTATGGCTAGATGGTAACTTTGAACCCCAGGCACCTTTTTCCTTTGCCTTCGGGGTGTTTGGACTTGATATTCGTGGCATGGTGGACTTCTTCCTGAGATGAGATTCGTAAGGAGATTTCACATCCAAATGGTGTTCGAGTGTTTGGAGTAGCAACAGTGTTTTCTAGAGTTGGGAGCTTAGCTCATGGTTACAGACTTTGTGGTAGGCTTACCACACTTTTTGCAAGATCGTGGTTTTGGTTTGGGTCTTTTGGGCAGGTTTTCCTGGTTCATTCACTTTCAGTTGATTCAGACTTAGCATGGTTCAGCGAGGTTGACTTTGTTCAATCTACAGTTTGGAAGTTTCTCCGTCAACACAGGGTGTTCTTTCATGCTTTTCCTAACCCTGGTGTGCAAACTTCAGTAGGGTTCATATGGGTTGTTCTATTAGGTTTAGTTAGCGAGTTTGATGTTAGCAAAAGTGTTCATTCGTTGGTTGATGGTCAGTCAGGGCAGGTAAATTTAGTTTTCAACGATATGCTATTGGTTGTTATCTTGGATGGCAAAGGCTAGTAGCCTATATCTTTGCTTGAAACAAGTTTGAATAAAATGGGTGACTTCGTTCGTGGTAAAGTATAAGCGGGAACTATGGCTCTCCGGTGTGTCAGTTGATGCTTCGAAGGTGGTTTGGGTGTTTGACTTGTATGCAGCTTCCTGTTTGTGGTGCTAAAGGATTCAGTTCAGAATAAAAAAAAAAGGGTTTTGCGGAACAGCGGGTTCATGAGTTAGAGTTTTGGGTTGATGGATTTTCTGGTAAACTTGGTATTGTTTTGAGGATTCGAGTTCTGTATGTTGATATCCTTGGTGCTCTGGTTTCAGTGTTGTGTCCATGCTTTTCGGTTGAGATTCTCGAGGTTCAGTTGGGTTGGAAGATCTTTGGAGGTTGAAATCTAGCTTGGCTAGTAAGAAATTAAAGCTTGGTTGCTTTCTTTGGTTCTGTTCTGTTGGGTGTCGCCCGATCGTGGAGGCTACCCGGGTTGTCCGAGAGAGTAGTGCGGGTGTTGTATCCATTGTTCTTAAATATATAGTATTTTCTTATTTCCTGACTTTCGGGGATGAAAGTCTTTTTTTTAGTAGTAGATGATGTAATGACCCTTCCGGTCATGTACGCATTTTTACCTTTCTTGTACCGTTAGAACTTGCCTGTAGCGGCCCCAAGTCATTTATGGCTTGTCAGGACTGGTAGTTTGGTGCCCGGGCTATTTGTTTGGTCTTTATGGTCGCCCCTCATTTTAGAGATTCAACTTTGGAAATCGTTGACTTCAGTCACTATTCTTGGTAATATCAAAGAATTAAACCAAGGTTCTAGGTCAAAGGAATCTCTTATACAAAAGTTCGAGTTAAAGAAATGCCTCTGTAACACCTTGTCCGTTTGGAAGGTTTACATTAACCCGTACCTTCAGGGTAAGACTAATAGTGTCTAATATGCTAAGAAGGATGTGTTATGAGGTATTATAATCGCAAAATGGTCGTATGATAAGTTTTGAAGTCAAGTAAGTTGCGAAACAAAAGTCGGAAAAAGTTATTGTAAATTCCTTTAAGGAATTCTCTTTAAATTTTGGTTAAATGTCTTGGGGTGTTTTTCCAATCTACAAAGAATTAATGGGCTCCCATATACCAAATCGAAGGTCTACGAGTCTAGTTTCCAATGCACTAAACCGTTCATCTATACAACTTCAGAATAGAAATATATTCGCACTTTTGTAAGACTATGCAAGTAGACATGTCAAACTGGGGCCCCTATCCTAAGTCAGTTTTGCTTTTATAAAGGTTGTTTCAGTCAGTTATGGCTTCCCCTATATAGACTCTGCGTATATAGGCTATAACTGCATTAATTAACACCCTTGGGTGGGTTATTATAAGTTGGTATCCCAGACCTTGTCTGCCTTGTTCATCCATTTAATTCATATGTTGTTTATAGTATTCGCGTAGTATTGTATATTACCCTCGTATTCCTATGCGGCCTTGTATTGACTCTGGA
Source organism: Jaltomata sinuosa (assembly GCA_003996215.1). Taxonomy (NCBI): domain Eukaryota; kingdom Viridiplantae; phylum Streptophyta; class Magnoliopsida; order Solanales; family Solanaceae; genus Jaltomata; species Jaltomata sinuosa. The sequence goes on from QJPP01000948.1 coordinate 54,299, forward strand.
ACATAGATGGTGTTATTTGGGAATGTACGCGAGTCCCGAACATAAAGATTATCCTTTTAGGCTGGTTATGTCTGCTGAGTAGCTCTTGGGCCTGTGCAGAGCTGATAGGAGTTGTTGTGAGACATTGGGCTACTTTTATATTTGTGTGCGAGCATATCATCCATGCAATAGATTTTTCCCTGCATGTTTTACTACACTTTTGGCGGCGAGCCACTACCGACAGTTTTTCCAAATTTGCATGGCCCCAGGGGCCTGTTTTTGGTACTGTTGATGATAGAAAAGGGAATTTTTGGATGTTTTTGCACTGAGTTTATTAATGGTATTAGTCTCTGTCGGGCAGAGCACCAGACTTGATTTTATTACTGATACTAGTCTCTGCTGGGTGGAGAACTAGACTTGATTTACTACAGTTTTAGACCCGGTTATGCCCGGGCACCCTTGGTGGGATTTTTGAGGCATTTTCTACTACTTTAGTCCTGGACAGGGTCTGGGCATTCATATTTGAGACTGGGTCTCTATCTTGATCTCGGACTTGCGTCCGGATGACATGTCTTGATACTGAGTTTTAGTATGGGGTCCGGGACCTCCATGGACCTTGCCGCTCCGGGCCTGAGGATTCGGCTTGAGTGTGCCGGGGAGAAGGGTATACGGTGGAGTAGGGGTATACGGGCTGAGTTCTTCCATGGAACTTGTCTGCTAGGCCCGATTGGCACCGGAGGAGGTACATACAGAGGTTCTATTTCACACATCATATCATATCATATCATGCATTGGATTTCACCCTTGTTTGCTATGTGTTCAGTGTATGCTCCAGTTGTATGGGCAGCCGGAGGGTTTGTATTCACTTGATTGCGTTCCTCGGTTATATGGGCGGCCATTGGGACTGTAGGTAGATGATATTTACTCTTGTCTTTATATAGAGCTTGTCTTGGCATTCGGTTTTTGAAGGATTAGTGATGGTTAGCATGTTGAGGCTCCGGTTGTGGGATTTTCTGATTATTGAGAGGGCTAGGGAACCCTTTCTTATTGAGACACTTTTGTGTGGCCTTTTCGAGCAGAGTGTGAGATTCTGGTTCCATTCTTATTGAGATTTGAGTAGTATCTCTCAGTTGTTGTGGGTTAGTTATTCCATCCTAGGGTTGGACTTGTGAGGTGGACTTCTGTTATGCTATCTTGTAATTGGATTGGTGTTGTGATTTCTTTATACTTGTTGATTCCATTTTTGAGTATGATAGACTGCTTCCCTTCTTTTCCTTTACTTGAGGTTACCGGTATACTTCCACTTTCTCAAACTCTCTCTCTCTTTACTTACTTATATTGTTGTGCGAGGACTCCAGGTGCATTCTATTTTCCTTCACATGAGATTCTGTGTAGTTATATCCTCTATCCTGGCTTGTGTTACTTGTAGATCTTGGTTATGGATGATATGTGTTACCTCCTTGTGACTTGCTTATTGCTTCAGTGACTGCTTTCTTGCTATCTGTTACTTACTGCTTTTATATCTTATATGCGCTCAGTCGGCTGATGATGCCTACTGAGTACCCGTTGTTTTGGTGTTTATACTACACTTTTGCACTTTCTGTGCAGATATTAGTTGAGTTCTCACCGTTGATCTCATTGGAGACTCGTGCAGATTTTGTGGATGTTTGAGACTAGGGTGAGCGCCTGACGGTCGGGGCTTGACCATATCTCATCTTTTGTACTATTACTCTTTGTATATTCGGAGACCGTTGTACTTATCATTTTGTTACTTCTAGCACTTGTATTCTATTAGAAGCTTCTGTACTGTCGATACCAAGTCTTGGGGTTGGTGTAAATTCTTTTGTGTATATATTCGGGTAAATTGCTTCCGCGTTGTCTTATCGTTTACATTCCGCTTCCGCTTATTTCTGCTTGCTGGTGTGTTTTGGTTAGGTAGTAGCCCATTACTAACCATTCTGGATTACGAGAATTGGTTCGCCTACTGGGGGTTGTAGGTGCCATCATGACCTGAGAAATCGGGTCGTGACAGACTATCCACTCCCAAAATTTCTGTATGTTTTTTCAAAAAAAATTAATTTTTTTCATGTTTTTTTTTTAAATTATTTTTTTCTGCCCCCCCCCCCCCATATCAGCCCCCTCCCCTCTAATTCTTTTGAAAAATAAATTAATATTAGTATTTTTAGCACAATTAAGAATTTTGAATAGAAGTGAGTGATCTATTATGGGTCTATATGGATTCCTATATTTTACCCATTTTAATCATATTTGTAAGAGCTCTTAAAATAGCTTGAAGCCCATATTTACTCAATTAAATTATGAGTGATCCAAGCTATTAAATATAGGTTAAATGGATTCATTTCATTAATATGGACTGAAATTTCCACCCCTATCAATAAGTTATGTCGCATTGCGAACCGATACAAATGATATATAACCAATAATATCTTTTGATACAATATAGCACAATATTGTAAACGATTATGAAGATCTGAATTCTACGTTTATTAAAGAATGCTAGCATAGAAATATTTATCAAGTGACATGGAAGTATGCATCTTGGTAAGCGTAAGCTTATTTGACTTGCAATCTAGACACTAGAAAATGTCGTTTTGTCATTTGACAAATTTGAGATGAAAATTTTTATAGAATTCAAAATGCTTGAAGCATATATAAGTTTTTAAAAAAAACTTGTTTATAATCCCCATATGGATTAAATCAATCAAGATCGATAACTTGATTTGAAACTCTTGGAGAGTTTTCAAAAATAATAGATTATCCGCTTAAAGAAGCTGAAATGAGAAACATGCAAAATTGGATTGGTCATGAAGTACCATATCTTGTACAATTATTGTATTTATATATCTTGCTATAACTATGAGCATGATATAGTTTCACTTCTAAGATCAATTGTAAGTTTTGATATGAATGTGTTTATCATAACAAATATTATCAAGATTTTGTTGGTAATGAAATGCAGGGCACTTATAGGATATATATAAAGTTTGATCTCAAGTAAATCAAGTCATTTATTGACGATCTACAAAGCAGTCTATTGTAGCTACTTTATCAAATCATGCTGAGATAAATATGCAACATACATAGCACAATTGAAGGAAAGATTCATAAAAGGAGATAGAATGAAGCATATTTCTTCAATGCTGATTTTTTCACCAAGTCTCTACCAACTGCAACTTTCAAGAAAATGGTGCACAAGATTGGGATGAGAACGTTTAAGTCCTTAGATTGATGTTTTCATCAGGGGGAGTTAATACGCGTTGTACTCTTTTTTCCTTACAAGATATTGTCCCACTGAATTTTCCTTGTAAGGTTTTTAATGAGGTAGTCAAAATGCGTATTGTAGAGATGTGTACTCTTTTTCCTTCACTAGAATTTTTTCCACTGAGTTTTATCTAGTAAGGTTTTTACGAGGCATATTATCTATCAAATAGACATTCAAGGGGGAGTGTTATAAAGAATTATTATTATAGTGAATGTCCATATTTATATTTCTATGGAGAAAAGTTAGGAACCCTAACTTTGGGTCCAAGTTAGTTTTCCCCTATAACTAAAGGGGTTTACCTTCATTGTAATTCATCCCTGAATCTCTCAATTGATGAGTAATAAGAAGATCTATCTTCTCCCTCTCTATTCTTCTTATTCTTAGTTTAATATTTCATAACATTTTTCAAATTCATTTACGCTTTTAGTATTTTAATTTTTATATATGGGTTTTGGTCAATGAATTGCTTAATTCTATTATTGTTAAATAGCAATCCCCGAAATTTCTTACTAGATTTTGTGACTTCATCAAAATCTCCAACTACTAGTCATGGACCTTCAAAGTTGTTGCTTACATTTTTGAGATTATTTCATAATATGAGTCTTTCATTTAGCAAATTACTAGCATAGACTGTTAGGGTTTTTGCCCTGATTTTCTTACCAAATTTGAGTTTTACTTTTCTTGAAAGAAAAGTAAAAGTATTATCATAATTGCTTTTACTTTTTCGAAAAGGAAAATATAATTCTCTTCCATATATGGCTAACCTCTTTCTTGGAGGAAAATTTTTGAACCTCTATAAATTTAAGATCCCTCTTCTCATTCCAAAACATAATAGCATCCACAATGTAGTCGTTTAGAGAGTTTTATTTAGGGGGAGATTTTCTCTCAACAATTTTATGCTTTTCTTTTATATTAGTTTTTCATATGTAGGCCAATTGGCCAAACCATATCAATAATATATTTTTAGTATATTTTTCTTTGTCATCTGATTTATCGCCTTGATGGTTTGCAATCAATAGCTTCCGCATGACGCCCTCTCGATTTCGAACCCAATAAGTGGTATCAGCGCCGGAAGATCCAATGGGTTCAACAATCCAACGATCCAATGGGTCCAACAATTCAATGGGTTCAATGAGCCGATGGTTCAGATGGAAGACATGTTAAGATCAAATTTGCAACCAACTTGGCGATAGTGAAGATTTTTTGTCAAAAAAAAAGAGTCCAAAATACTACATGTGGAGACTTTTTTCAATCATATTTTCAACAATCCTGCTGCTACATTTTTAAAAACAAAAATACTTTTAACCCTGCAAAGGGCTCACTTTTAACCTTACAAAGGGCTCACTTTTAACCCTGCAAAGGGCTCACTTTTAACCTTGTAAAGGGCCCACTTTTAACCCTGCAAAGGGCTCACTTTTAACCCTGTAAAGGGCTCATTTTTAACCCTGCAAAGAGCTCATTTTTAACCCGAAAGGGCTCTAATATTATCAACCCAAAAGGGCTCCAATATTTTTAACCCAAAAGGGCTCCACTTTTAAACATGACAAGCAGCAGTGATGAAGATTATGTGAAGAACGAAGATCAAGCATGTGAAGAAACGGATCAAATTTTTGTCAAGAAAATCAAGCCAAAAAGGGGAGAGTTGTTAGTGTTTTTGCCCTGATTTTCTTACCAAATTTGAGTTTTACTTTTCTTGAAAGAAAAGTAAAAGTATTACCATAATTGCTTTTACTTTTTCGAAAAGGAAAATATAATTCTCTTCCATATATGGCTAACCTCTTTCTTGGAGGAAATGTTTTGAACCTCTATAAATTGAAGATCCCTCTTCTCATTCCAAAACACAATAGCATCCACAATGTAGTCGTTTAGAGAGTTTTGTTTAGGGGGAGATTTTCTCTCAACAATTTTATGCTTTTTTTTATGAGTTTTTCATATGTAGGCCAATTGGCCAAACCATATCAATAATATATTTTTCTTTGTCATCTGATTTATCGCCTTGATGGTTTGAAATCAATAGCTTTCGCATGACGTCCTCTCGATTTCGAACTCAACATAGACTACTATTAGCAGCCATGATAAAGGATTATTTTGTACTTCTATCATTGTGGGGATGTCCTGATCTGTAGAGCTAATTTTATCCTCTATGACTTCATCACTGTTCCACATAATCACAATTCCCCTTGAGTTGTTTTGGGCAGGAACTTGAATTAATTAAATTCATGAAACCAAATGATGGTCTCCCTATTTAGTTTCCAAAAGAGAGACTAGACCAGGTATGTTGTAGTCAAGCACGGACCCAAAAGCCTTGTTGAATTCATCATTTCCGGCCCCACGATTATTCCAGACAACTATAGTCATGTTAGAGTTTCTATTGGGTCCCCTCCCCTTCCTTGGGGAGTTCTGCTAGCTTGCTGACCCTTCCCCATTCCTCCAACAGTTGGTGACCATGGCCGAGACCATTACTACACAACATATTGGTATAGTCCAGTGAGTTCAAGGTTTTTATAGTGATTGAGCACTTCCTAATTTTTCTAGGTAGCGTAAGATGTGTCCTCTTTTTTTCTTGCCTCGAACACCATTGTATTGGGTTCTATTAACATTCCATATGGACCACATTTTCTATTTTGAAAATACCTGTGGTTGCCAAGAACAAGGAGGAATTGGAGCAGCTTGTTGCATTGGCCTCCGTCGCTGTACTGGCTGTGGGACATATTCCCGGACTTGTGGTGGAATTGCACATTATTGTTGGTCTGTTGGATTCCTAGTGTGTGGATCATCACAAAAGGATATTGATTCATTTGGTGGATCCCATCCTGATGTGGTTCTAATTGAATTATTTGAGTTGGCATAAAGTAACATGTTGGTTTGGAAAGAGTGGGAGGTTCATGTTTAGTAATTTTTATGAGGTTTAGTGGATTCCAAGCTTGATTAGGGAAGAATGGGTACATTGGAGTTTGTTGTGTCGAGTTGATTAGCCATGGCTGGTTCACAATGTTGTTCAATCCTAGTCTTAGTCTTTTCCCTATGATTGTTGCTAGGTAACGAGATTTCTCGATTTGGATATCTATGTCTTGACCCCTAATTTAGAGACTCATTCTCAACATATGCTTCGACAGGCAGAGGAGCAGTGGTGAAGACTAGTTGAGCTTGTGGTATGGAAACTTCTGGATTGGGATCGCTGTTGTTGTTGGTTTCTTGATTTGGATCCCATATACAAACGTTCATCCTCATTCGATTGGTTCTCCTGTAAAGACTTGGCGGTAGTCTTGTCATTTTTTTCTTTTTTCCTTGAAGATGATTGGGTTTTTTTTATTGGTAATTAGTACCAGATTTTGTGTCTATGGTGTTTATATTTTCTCCCAGAATTGGTCCTTATGTTGGAATGATGAGAAATCTGTCACACCCCTTTTCCGCAAGAAGAGCGAATGAGGGTTTTTCCAATTTAAGTGATGGTATTGAATAAGAATTATTTTATTTATTTAACAGAGTCGTCACTTGGAATTGAATTATGGTGTTCCAAGTCACCTATTTGAATCCCTAATCAAAAGGAAATGACTGTTATTATTGGTCTGCGAAAACAAACGACCGGGTAAGGAATTCTATTGATTGAGGGGAAGGTGTGAGACACCCCTCGAGTCCCGTGGTTCTAGCACGGTCGTTTTTATCAACTTATACTTGACTAAATTAACTCAAATATTAATTATGCCTATGGTATGCTTTGATAATGTTGAACTTTTATTGGTCTTGGCTAAGACGCAAGATTGCGACCTCAGCTTTGACATACGTCAATCAAGACGCACGAATGTGACCTCGACTTGCGTATCGCACCTAAAGATTGAGTCTAACTAATCATTTTAGTTGAACCAAAGATTTATTATTTTTAAGAGGGTTTGGGTCAAGACGCAAAGTTGCGACCTTGCCATTTTTCTTTATGTGTCCTTATCCAAGACGCAAAGTTGCGACCTCGGTGAAGACGATATATTATTCGTGCTCTCACTAGAGCTTATTGTTTGGAGTATTTATTCTATCAAATCGGGACAATTATTTTGTCCCTTTTTTGCTCTTTTCCCTCAATTTATGCGACGAGTTTCAAAATAATCCACAACTCGTCTCGCCCCCTAATAATTAGTTTTTTCTTTCTTTTCTTTATTATTGCAACGGAATTTAGAAATAAACCACATCCCATCTCGCTCAAACTCACATTAGATTAAAAATAATTAAAAATTAACGTAGATACTAATTCTAGGTCTGAGGTAATCTTATGATCAAAGGGTTAAATCGATACTCATAACTACCATTCAAAATAATATATTAATCAAAATTAATGAGTGATCCATAGTAATACACCGCGCGCGAGAGAGAAAAAATGGAAAGACGAGGTTTTACGAAATAAAGGTAATTAATTGAAAATATATACATCACGATACTACAAATTGCTTACTGGAATATTAATCTTCTACCCAAGCATATAAAGGACCACTTATTTCAACTACGAGAGTCTACTTAAATAAGCCTAAGCAAATGCTTATGACAATTATCTCTACTAATCCTAAAACTGAAATTCCTCGAAAATAAGTTTATCCTACTTTTCGAACTTATTCTTAGCCTGCTATAACACTACTGTGGCATTGAGTGGCTGTACATATTTTCTTGCTTTTCCTTCCAGTAATTAAAATACCCATCAATAGTACTTATATCAATTACTAGTCAGCATAAGTTGTCTAAGATAATGGACCTGAGAATTACAACTCAAATGGCTAAATCAAGGAGTAACCGTTCAATTAATACAATAAGTGAAGCCATTAACTACATTTGATAGATAAACTTTAAGCACAAAGGCAAACTGAATCATGCTCCAAAATTAATCAAAAAAGATCCTTATCACAATGTCAATTCTCTTGATTAAATCTAGGAAAATTTCGATCTCACGCGATTAATCAATTTATATTAAACAAACCCCGTTCAAACCTACGTTCCATTTCCGTTCTCATGATGAACATTCAAACACACATCTCATATCTCAACATAAAACAAAACTAACAAGTTAAATTATATAAGAAGAAAGAAAACTTTTCACTTAAACGGAGATATATTTACATTTTACATGAATAATATCACCCAAATTTACGTACGAACATACAAGTACCCGGATAACTGAACATACAACTCTCAATCAATTTCACATATTAATCAACTTTACATACCAAATAATACATGAAAACATTTACGTAACATTGCTCATGCTTTGATTCACAATAAAACTTACAAAAAAATATAAGAAAGGAGTTGAGTAAGAACCTGTATAATGAAATAACTAAGAATAACAACAAGAGCATTGTCACCGAAAACTGGAAACAGGGATCCGAAATTCAAACTTCAACCTACGATCCTTGAAGAATACTCTCCCTTTTTACTATTTTTGCTCTCTTTCTTTTTCCTCCTCTCTTCTCTAGTCTTTTTTCGTCTGTTCACTCCTATATGTTGCTGCGTTCTTCCTCTCTATATGTTGTGTGCCTATATATAGAATATATGGTGTTTATGTGCATGTGTTGTGTATGTAGTAGTGTAGAACGCGTGTGTGTTGTGGTGATATGGGGAATGAGGGAAAGGGTGTGAGAGATGTGAGGGAGTTGGGGGTGGGGACGTGCGTGTGTGCTGTAGGTGTAGGGGAAAGTGGGGGGGGGGAGTGGCAGGTGGGTTTTGGGGTAGTTTAGGGAATGAAATTATTAATTTTTTTTAGTAGTTTAAAGATATAAATAAAAATACAATCATAAAAATATTAGCCTACTATTTTGGACTCACACACAAATATAAGAAAAGTTAAATAGCTAGATAAAAATGTAACGTAGAACATATTAAAATTACTAACTTATTTATAAAAATTTAAATTAAAAGAAAACATATTTTTTTGAAAATTTTCTCTTTTTTTTTTAAAAGTAAAAACAAAACTTATCCTAAAATGTGATTCTATTTTTGAGTTTTCAAATTCTTTAAAAATAAAATCTACTAAAAATGAAATACACTAAAAATAAAAATTAGACTTAAAATAAATATTTAAAATTAAAAATAGGTTAAAACTCGAGAAGGGTCAAAAATCACGTGTCTACAAAATTTTATGGTTTTTTTTATCTTACTCCTGCAAATCATGATCAAGATCGTTAATGTGCAAATGATTGGAAAAGCTCTGGTTGTCAATTTTATATGTATCGGGGATGCTTTTCAAAGCACTAAACTTGTTTGCCAGGTGAATGATTTCCTTTTGCTTGGGTTGATGTCCATTCGAATTTAATGATGTTGGTACTTGGACGTTTGTCACGATTCAGATCGTAGTGAGTGGTACCCACCCAATACTTCGGGTGAGCGGATCAATGCCGACCCAACATTTAACCATTCTAGCAGCTTAAAACCAATGCATAAAATAAACTAGCAATAAAATCTCAAACACTATATCATAAAACTGCAGAAATATCCTCCCTAGAACCTGAAAGTCATCATACCAAAACATTTTATCAAATTGTCTAGAAAAAATATGGGGATGCAATCCCTAAATATGCAAGGTCTAAGCCCGAAACAAGTGAGCTACAACTAACAGGAAGACACCAAGGTAGCTCGATTGAAGCAGCTCACCCTTGATGTTTGAAAGCGCTGGGACTACAAGTGAGGTCGCGTGTCAGTCGTCGAAAGATTGCCTATACTCAAAAAGAAAAGCAAGTGCAGAATCAGTACACAACCACCATGTACTGGTAGGATCATCAGTCAGCTCCAATAAACATAATATGAACAGTAAACCATGACATAGTAAGGTACATGAAACATGTAGTAAGTCATCAAGTAACCAGATATTAAGTCCTTCTCTTAGCTTATTAACACATGAACCAAGTAACAACTATTGACCACACCCACAAGCAATAACATGCACCTTGTTCACATAATCCGGACCCACCAAGGATCCCTCTAACATCACCTAAGTATTAGACATGCAATCCCATCTACCCTAAGAACAACCTCACATTTACGTAAAATCACCCGGCCTCTTATGGACCGTATGCAAAATTCACAATTCAAGAATACAACCCGGTCCACTCATGGAACCATTGAAAGAATATAATAATGCAATTAAAATAACTCGTACCAGGCGTGGTACCCGAGCTAACCATTATGAATTCCCGTACCAGGCGTAGTACCCGAGCCAACGGTTGGTATACCCATACCAGGCGTGATACCCGAGCCAACCGTTAGTAATTCTCAAACCAGGCGTGGTACCCGAGCCAACCGTTAGTAATTCCCGTACTAGGCGTGGTACCCGAGCCAACCGAATGTCATAACAAGTTCAATCAATCACAACCAATGAACAAACATACTTGTAAAACAAACAAGCAAACAAAAAAAGTTCATTTCACAAGACTGATTACCGGATAACTAGACATTCACAATTCATTCCCTAAACATGCAACTCATACCCTACTACGAAATAGTACATGAACACATAATGCATATTAGAAATCAATAACCATCACCTACCTCGAAATATTCCAAGCTCTACTCAACTGGAGCTTTTCCATTTCTCGAAGTTCTTACCGGTTCTTGGTCTAAAACAACACACAATAACCAAAAATCAATCCTTGTGGCCTACTAGTTACCCGGATTATGCAAAAATCTCAAAGCTTAGGCCAATTATGATCATTTTACCCTTTTTCCGGGCTTTCCCACCATTAATTCACCTATTCCTACCATTTTTATGGGTACATTTAGAGAATTAAGGTCACATGATCATAATAAATGAAAATAACAACACCCAAGAACTTCTACACCCTAGAATCCCCTTTTTATCCGAATTCTACCATTCCCTAGGTCATTCAAAACCATACCCCAAGCCCACCCCTAGCAATTCTATAGCGTAGGAAAGATAGTACAGAGTTTGGGAAGTAAAATCTTTACCTTTAGGATGAAAAACGATAAAAAATTGAAGGAGTTTGTCCGAAATCGCCCTTGCCCTTGCCCTTCTCCAAAACGTTCTTGATGAAAACTGAACTGTTTTGGGGAAGTGTTTGCATTAAATCCTGTCACGCTCTACTATAGAGGTCCACGCTCCGCTATAGCGGTACCGTCGTAGCGGAATCACCCGCTATAGTGGTGCTGACCGACGTTGACTTCCGCTATAGCGATAATTTCTCTGCTATAGCAGAGGTCGCTATGGTGGTGCGACAGTGGTTGAAATGGGACAGAATGTCATAAAGTTCCCCAAAAGTGCCCATTTTACAACATACTTGATTTCCTGACATCTTAGAACAATCCCTTCACGTCAACCTTCATACCGAGAGTTCTACTTACCTGAATTCAATTCTAAAAAGTCCACCAAACTCCTTTATGTCTTAGCTACAAGGAAAACTAGCTCAAATCAAGATACGTTTCTCAATCCTTACCCAGATTTTCCTAGACTCCACCTTGCTCCAAAACTGGCCGAGACTAGCCTAGCCCAGAATTTCCAACTCCCAAACTCGGAAGTTTTCTGACTCAAAACTTGGCACGAAAAGTTTACCCATAACGACGAACCCGATCGTTACAATAAATCAAACCCAAAAATACAGAGAATAAAAGAGAGAAAGTGTAGTACCTGGATCCTCAAACAAGTGAGGGTATTTGTCCCGCATGTCCTTCTCATTTTCCTAAGTGGCTTCCTCAATTAGACGATGCTTCCACTGAATCTTTACCACACCAATCACCTTTGTCCTCAATTTTTGGACATTCCGATCAAGAATCACAATTGTTTCCCCTTCATAGCTATGGTACGTATCTAGAAATACCTCATCCCACTAGATGATGTAATCTCCATCCCCATGGTACCGCTTCAATATGGAGACATGGAATACCGGATGGACACCCGACAAACTAGGAGGCAGTGCTAACCTGTAAGCCACTGTCCCTATAATTTTAAGAACTTCAAATGGACCAATAAACCGGGGGCTGAGCTTGCCCCTCTTGCCGAAACGCATAACCTCTTTCATTGGTGACACTTTCTGCAATACTTTTTCACCAACCTGAAAGTCCACATCTCTTACCTTGCGATCCACATATTCTTTCTGCCTGCTCTGAGCTGCTAGCAACTTGGTTTGAATGCCCCTTACATGTTCCTGCACTTCTCTTACCAAGTCTACACCCAGAGGCTTTACATCGCCTGCCTCAAACCACCCTATGGGTGATCTACATTCCCTACCATACAGTGCATCGAATGGTGCCATATCGATGCTGGAGTGGTAGCTATTATTGTATGAGAACTCACAAAACGGCAGAAACTAGTCCCAATGTCCTCCGAAGTCAATCACACATGCTCTCAGCATGTCCTCCAATACTTGGATCGTTCTCTTCGACTGACTGTCAGTCTGAGGGTGGAACGCTGTGCTGAAAGTGAGTTGAGTGTCCAACTCCTCATGTAACTTACCCCAGAACTTAGAGGTAAATTGCATACCCCTGTCTGAAATGATAGACAGTGGTACCCCATGCAGTCTCACGATCTCTTTAACATAGATCTTAGCCTACTGATGTGAACTATAATCCACCCTGACCGGAATGAAATGAGCCGACTTGGTCAGCCTGTCCATAATTACCCAAATCGAGTCACACCTTCCCAAGGTCCTTGGAAGACCCACCACGAAATCCATGGCTATCTTTTCCCACTTTCACTCAGGAATGGGCATCCTCTGAAGTAGTCTTGCAGGTAGGGGTGTACAAAACTGAACCGCAAACTGAACTAACCAGCAAAAAAATCCGACTAGTGGTTTGGTTTGACTTGATTTGGTATTGGAAAAAAACCCTGACTATAATTGGTTTGATTTGGTTTTAACTATAAAAAGTCAAACCAAATCTAACCAACCCGATATTACATGTATACTATTTTTTAAAAAAAGTTTATACATAAATATATTTATTGTGATGTAATTTATAAATATTTCTTCAACTTTTTCATAGTTTTTATCTTTCAATACATCATTTCATGTTTAAACTTAGAAATTTAAATGACCCAATAAGTCTTTTTACAACTCATAAATATTAGTAACTCAAATAAAGCCCAAATCAATACGAATGTTAACAAAAGATTATTCAATCCAACACTAGAAATGACAATCATGTTAGATATTTATTCTTTAATTTTACATAAATACATAGACTAATTTATTTTTCTGCTTAATATTTAGTCATATAGTTAATACTTATTAGACTTATTTTAGCATGACTTAATAATTTTAAATTACGATTATTTTTATTATGACTTATTAATATGCAATATTTATTCTATGCGATTTCATTATTTTTTTGATTGAATATTTTATTATCATCACTCACTTCATAAATTCTAAATAAAGTGAATATATTTTGTGTTATTTTTTTAAGAAATACCTTAGATAGTTGTATTTTGCTCAGACTAAAGAAATATTTGAAGCACAAGTTAATTATATATTTGTGTGAAGACTTTACCGGAAAAAACCCAAAAAAACTCAAGGAAGTCGAAAAAACCCAAAAAAATTCGAGGTTGGAAAACTCGACTTTTATTGATTTGGTTTGGTTTATAAATTTAAAAATCTGACACTAATGGTTTGGTTTGGTATTTAAAAAATCCAAACCAACCCGGTCCATGTACACCCTTACCTGCAGGCCTTTGGTGCTCATATTTGACCTGCTGACAGTTCTGACACTTGGACACAAAATCAGCTATGTTCCTTTTTATTCAAGGCCACCAATAAAGTTACCTCAAATTCCTGTACATCTTGGTTACGCCCGGATGAATTGAGTACCACAAACCATGAGCCTCTGTCAATATCTTCTGAATTATATAATCAACCTGAGGGACACAAATCCTCTCTCTGAAATTCAACACCCCGCCAGAGTCCAACGTGGCATCCCCGGGCTCTCCGGCTATTGCCTTGCTCCGAAGCTTGCTCAACTGTGAATCCTGAAACTTCTTGGCCTTTATATCCTCTATGAATGTGGATTTAACCTCCATACTAGCCAACACTCCACCCCTTTCTGAGATACCCAAGTACATGAACTTAGCTTCCAAATCCTGAAGCTCCCTTGCCAATGGTTGTTTGGACACCCCTAAACAAGCCAAACTGCCCATGCTGTCTGTCTTCCGGCTCAATGCAACTGCCATCATATTAGCCTTAATCGGATGGTACTAAATGGTCACATCATAGTCCTTTAATAACTCCATTCACCTTCTCTGCCTCAGATTCAAGTCCTTCTGAGTAAAACATGTTGCAGACTGCGATGATCAGTGAATACCTCACACTTGACACCATAGAGATAGTGTCTCTAAAACTTGAGTGCAACCACCACCACTGCCAAGTGTAAGTCGTGGGTTGGGTAATTCCTATCATGTACCTTCAACTGCCTAGATGCATATGCTATCACATTCCTGTCCTGCATCATCACAAAACCCAAACCCGAATGTGAAGCATCACAATAACTAATAAAATCCTTGCCTTCAACCGCCAATGAAAGGATGGGAGTCGTGGTAAGGAATGTTTTGAGCTTTTGGAAGCTCTCCTCACACTTGTCTGACCACACAAATGGTACCTCCTTCTGAGTCAACCTTGTCAAGTGAGTAGCAATAGATGCAAAGTCCTTGACAAACCTACAGTAGTAACTTGCAAGTCCCACAAAACTTCTCACCTCAGTCACAGAGCTAGGCCAGACCCAATTCTTGACTGCCTCAATCTTCTGGGGATCCACCATTACCTCCTTTTCTGACACTACATCTCTAAAAAATGCGACTGAAGTCAATCAAAATTTGCACTTGGATAATTTCTCATAAAGTTTCTGGTGCCTCAATATTTCCAACATAATATGGAGATGTTCAGCATACTCCTCCCTACTCTTGGAGTAGATCAAAATATCATTAATAAAAACAATGGAAAACGAATCCAAATAATATTTAAACACTCCATTCATCAAACACATGAATGTTGTCGGTGTATTAGTCAACCCAAACGACATCACCATGAACTCATAATGCCTATACTGAGTTCGAAAAGCAGTCTTAGAAATGTCCTCGGGCCTAATCTTTAACTGATGATAACCTGACCTCAAGTTGATTTTCGAGAATACAGATGCACCCTGTAACTGGTCAAAAAGATCATCTATACGGGGTAAAGGGTACTTATTCCAGATGGTAACCTTGTTCAACTGCCTGTAATCATGCATATTCGCATACTACCGTCCTTTTTTTTCACAAATAATATCGGGGCACCCCAAGGCGAAGCACTGGGACGGATAAATCCCTTATCTAGGAGTTCCTTCCGCTTAGTCTTAAGTTCTCTTAACTCTGTCGGAGCCAGATGGTGTGGAGGAATGGAAGTTGGGAGAGTGCCCGAATCCAAGTCAATACAAAAATTAATATCCCTGTTCGGTGGCATACCAGGCAAATCCACCGGAAACACCTCCTGAAACTCTGAAATAACCAAAACTGACTCAATATATGGGGACTCAACACTATCATCCTAGAGATGATCCAGAAAGGCCAAACACCCTCTCCCCGCTAGCTTCCTAGCCCGAACAAAAGATATGATCTTAAATGGCTTAGGCCTGTACACACCTTCCCACTCTAGCCTATCCTTACTCAAAATTTCTAGAGCCACAGTCTTAGTGTTACAATTCAGTACAATATGTAAGGAGATAACCATGTCATGCCCAAAATGACATCAAAGTCAACCATATCCATAATTACCAAGTCTGCCTAATTATGCAACCCCACAAATATTACAGAACAAGCACGATAAAGATGAGTCACAATCACGGACTCTCCAACCGGGGTGGAAACATGTATAGGGGAATCAAGAATATCACAAATCAAGTCCAGACCCAAAGCAAAATTCATAGACACATAATAGTAGGTAGAACCTGGGTCAAAATGTACCGAAGCCATCCTATCATAGATAAGAATTGTACCTGTGATCACTGCGTCTGATGCCTCTGCCTCAGACCTCCCTGGAAAAACATAATACTGAGCCCAGTCATCAGTCTGAGCTACTTTCTTGGCTGGTTACACCACACCCTGCTCACGCCGCCGTTCTCCCTGTCTCCCCGGCCTCCCTGAAAGTTACCTCGTCCACCCTGTGGACGACCTCTAGCATGGCCACCTCTACCTACCGGGACCACAGCCTTAGACTGATGTTGATCCTGATTACCAGTCTGTCTGTGAGGGCACTCCCTCTTAAAGTAGCCCCGATCACCATAATGAAAGCAACCACGATCAAGCAAAGGCCTGCTGGTAGATGTGTAAGAAGCTCCCTGGCCCCGAAGAGCTGAAAACTGTTGATTAGCTCCCGAACGACCACCTACTGATTGTGGTCCCTAGAGTGCGAGCCACTGAAGTTTCCATCATTCCGGGGCCTCTTGGCTAACACTTTATCCTGCCCAACCTGCTTGACCCCTTCTAACTTCTTAACATAATCTATTACCTCATTGAAGCCCTTCCCTGTTGAAGTCATGTGCACAGATAACACCTGTAAATCCATATTCAAGCCCTTCACAAATAACCGAATCCGCTCCTCCTCAGAACCCAACAACTACGTAGCAAAATGAGGCAAGGCATGAAACTTAGCCTCATAAGCTGAGACTGACATGTTACCCTGTTCCAGAGCCAGGAACTCATTCTTTTTGCGAACTCTCAAAGTACAAGGCACATACTTCTCTAAGAAAAGAGCGTGAAACTGCTCCCAAGTCAGTGGGGGCAAAACAGATGACCGACATTCCACA
Source organism: Jaltomata sinuosa (assembly GCA_003996215.1). Lineage (NCBI taxonomy): Eukaryota > Viridiplantae > Streptophyta > Magnoliopsida > Solanales > Solanaceae > Jaltomata > Jaltomata sinuosa. The sequence continues at coordinate 71,316 of QJPP01000948.1, forward strand.
TGAAACCTCCACCACTGCTTAGCATCACCCTGCATCTGAAAGGTGACAAACTCAACCCCATGTTATTGCACAATGCCCAGCTTGTGCAGCCTATCATAACAGTCCAATATGAACTCATAAGCATCTTTTTTTCAGTACCCTGAAACGTGGGAGGTTTCAGCTTAAAGAACTTGGTCAGCATCTCATGCTCATTCCCAGTTATGACCGGACCTAGCATTGGTCTGAAGAAGTCATCTATGCCCGACGCCATATCTATTTTAGGAGCTGTAGTAGTCGCTAGCTGAGTACCCAAAACCTGATCTGTAGTCCCCGTGAGGTTGGATCCAGCACCGACCATCCCACTCAGGAAGGACCACACTTGCTGAAATACTTCGAGTGTGATAGGGAGAAGGCCTGCACCTCCAGTCGGTGCTGCCTCCGCCTACTCTACACCTCTCTCAACAGCAACCTCAACTTCCTCTTCAATATGATCCTGGGGTAGGGGAGGGGTTGCCTCACATGCTCGTGCAACCGCTTGAGCTCCACCCCTGGCAGGTGTTGCTCTACCTCGGCCCCTGCCCATGACCCTTCCTCTACCTCTAACAGTCGATTCCGCTGTTGGGACCACTACTCTTGCTTCGTTGTTCCTTGTGTTAACCATCTGCGGACAGAAGAGTGAACAAAGTCAGATACCAATTTGTATCACCAGAGACAAATTGGAATCAAGTTATAGCACGAAGGATAAAGAAGGGATAGTTTTACTAAAGTTCTATAGCATCTCCAAGAAAAGTTCATAAGTCTTCGTACCGTTCCGCAAGACTCTACTAAACCTATTTTGGTATGACGAGATCAATGAACCTAGGGCTCTGATACCATCGTTGTCATAACCCAGTCTGCCGTGAGTGGCACCCACCCAATACCCCCGGATGAGCGAACCAATACCAACCCAACACTTAACCATTATAGCACCTTAAAACCAATGCATAAAATAAACTAGCAATAAAATCTCAAACACTGCATCATAAAACTGCGGAAACATCCTCTCTAGAACCTGAAAGTCATCGTACCAAACATTCTACGAAATTGTCCAGAAAAAATACGAGGATGCAACCCCAAAATATGCAAGGCCTAAGCCCGATATAAGTGGGCTACAACTAACAGGAAGAAACCAAGGTAGCTCGATCAAAACAGCTCACCCTTGATGTCTGAAAGCGATGGGACTACAAGTGAGGTCGCGTGTCAGCCGCCGGAAGATTGCTTGTACTCACAAAAATAAAAGTAAGTGCAGAATCAGTAAAAAACAACCGTGTACTGGTAGGATCATCGGCCAGCTCCAATAAATATAATATGAACAGTAAACTATGACATAGTAAGGTACAAAAAACATGTAGTAAGTCATTAAGTAACCAGATATTAAGTCCCTCCCTTAGCTTATTAACACATGAACCAAGTAACAACTATTGACCACACCCAAAAGTAATAATATGCACCTTGTTCACATAACCCGGACCCACCAATAATCCCTCTAACATCACCTAAGTGTTAGACATGCAATCCCATCTACCCTAAGACCAACCTCACATTTACGTAAAATCACCCGGCCTCTCATGGACCGTATGAAAAATTCACAATTCAAGAATACAACCCGGTCCACTCATGGAACCATCAAAAGAATACAATAATGCAATTAAAACAACCCGTACCCAACGTGGTACCCGAGCTAACCATTATGAATTCTTGTACCAGGCGTAGTATCCGAGCCAACCGTTAGTATACCCGTACCAGGCGTGGTACCCAAGCCAACCATTAGTAATTCTCATACCATGCATGGTACTCGAGCCAACCGTTAGTAATTTCTGTACCAAGTGTGGTACCTGAGCCAACCAAATGTCATAACAAGTCCAATCAATCACAACCAATGAACAAACATACTTGTAAAACAAACAAGCAAACAAAAAAAGTTCATTTCACAAGACTGATTACCGGACAACTAGACATTCACAATTCATTCCCTAAACATGCAACTCATACGCTACTACAAAATAGTACGTGAACACATAATACATATTAGAAATAAATAACTATCACCTACCTCGAAATATTCCAAGCTCTACTCAACCAAAGCTTTTTTGTTTTCCGAAGTTCTTGCCAGTTCTTGGTCTAAAACAACACAAAATAATCAAAAATCAATCCTTGTGGCCTACTAGTTACCCAGATTATGCAAGAATCCCAAACCTCAGCCAACCATGTTCATTCCACCCTTTTTCCGGGATTTTCCACCATTAATTTACCTATTCCTACCATTTTTATGGGTACATTTAGAGAATTAAGGTCACATGATCATAATTAATGGAAATAACAACACCCAAGAACTTCTACACCCTAGAATCTCTTTTTTCCCCAGATTCTACCATTCCTAGGTCATTCAAAACCTTCCCCCAAGTCCACCCCTAGAAATTATATAGCGTAGGAAAGATAGTACAGAGTTTGGAAAGTAAAATCCTTACCTTTAGGATGAAAAATGATGAAAAACAGAAGGAGTTTGCCCAAAATCGCCCTTGCCTTTCTCCAAAATGTTCTTGATGAAAATTGAACTATTATCGGAGATGAAAAAGAAGACCCGAAATTTAATGAACAATGCGGAATCGAAGGAAGTTTTTGTATTAAATCCCATCACGCTCTGCTATAGCGATCCACACTCTGCTATAGTGGTACAACCATAGCGGAACCACCCGCTATAGCGGTGCTGACCGACATTGACTTTTGCTATAGTGGAGGTCGCTACGGTGGTGAGGCAGTGGTTGACAAGGGATAGAATGTCGTAAAGTTCCCCAAAAGTGTCCATTTTATAACACCCTTGATTTTTTGACATTCTAGAACAACCCCTTCACGTCAACCTTCATACTGAGAGTTCTACTTACCCGAATTCAATTCTGAAAAGTCTCTCGTACTCCTTTATGTTTAGCGACAAGGAAAACTAGCTCAAATCAAGATATGTTTCCTAATCCTTACCCGGATTTCCCTAGACCCCAACTCACTCCAAAATCGACGGAGACTAGCCTAGCCCAAAATTTCTAACTCCCAAACTCGGAAGTTTTCTGACTCGAAACTTGGCACGAAAAGTTTATCCATAATGACAAACTCGGTGATTACAATGTTAATATTGAGGATTTTGATATCAATATGCTCTTTAATTAGTGGTTGTCTCGAGATTTAGAAGATTAGGGGGTTGCTCATGCTCTTGTCTTTTCACTGTTATATTGTCTGAGAGCTAATTATTATTTTCACAGTGTGTGCTATAAAATATCTTAATGATTGAGTCTTTAATTGAATTTAAGCTACTGGGTCTTGTTATACTAGGAGTAAGGTCATGTTGGTTTTTTTATGTTCTTGGGCTCTAGGTTGTTGTCCCCTTGAATTGTGGATTGCACTAGCTTTTTGGGTTAATCAAATCCCTTTATAGGGTTTTTCTAGTTGTATTTTTTGTATTAGCATTAAGTGGGAGCTAGAAGAGGTTCTTAGGGGGTTATGTGTGTGTTTATTTATTTATTGAGGAAAGTTGACTAATGTTCAGGAGACTGATACTTTGCTTATACTCTTTTTTGGAAGGTACTGACCTTTTTTTTCCAGTATCCTCTTTTGCAGTGTCCATCTCATGTGGTGGTTTTCCTCCATTATCGAAGGTTGAAGCTTTTTCGGAGTTCATTCTTATCCCTTCATTTGAATTTGAATTTTTCTTCTTTCTCTAGGGGGATACAATAGTCCATTGATCAACTTTCTTAACCATTTTGTTAATATTTTGACTTTCTCTATTACCATCCTTGTTGCTGATTGCTTGTCGTTTAATTAGGTTTGTTTAATTTGGGTAATTTTTTAGATTATGACCTAACCGCATTACAGAGCATGTTGAACCCCTCATATGTTACCCTTTGGATGTGATTTCTGATACGCCCAAATTACACCTCAATTAAGAAGCATAAGCGGTCGTTGTCAAATATATAACCCAACCAAGATTGGGATCGATCCCACAGGGAATAAGGTGCAAATTAAGTCGTTACTAATTTAGATGACTAATAATCGATAGTTTACGGTAATTGGAGGGGTTTGAAGTTTTCAATCTTCGAATAATGCAAACAATAATTTACGAGTTTCAATGAGTAAAATTCAGTAGAAGAGGTGAACTAGGGAAGTGTTCACCATGACTTCGTAACGATCTCGAGTTAGGGCTCAATCGGGTTCTTTTCATATGCTTAACACGAAGAAATTGGAATCATGCTTACATCGAAACGTTTCTCAACCAAATAGACGCATTTTCTTTTCAATTCTTTCAAACTTGAAAAGATACAATTATGCAATTCAATTAAAACTTCAAGTAGATTAATCTCGCTAAAGCATCAATCATTAGATGGGAGTTTGTAGTCCCGAATCCTCGTTGTTAATCTAATTTACTCTATTTTAATCTCTTAGTTCAAGCAAATTAAACCTAGGCTTGTTCTAATGTTTACAACAATTAGAAAACGTTAAGAATACAAGATTAATAACGTGAATAGCATACGAATCGAACCCAACATCACCCAAAATCTATATCATCACTTTTGCCATGGCTCCCACAACCCTAGTTGTGGGAGTTTTAGCCACTCATGCTTGCAAAATGAAGGAAGAAAGCAATACTATTCATTATAATAAGAAGATGTTCTTACAATATAAAATTGCAAGCTTCACTTTAAACCTTGATAAAATCCCAGCAACAATGGTGAAATCACAAGGAGGAAGACGATAGTAACGTTTTCTCCTTGTTGCTTCGTTCAAAACTCATTCAAGAAAACATCAAAATTTATCCAATAATGAATGCATAAAATAACCCTAACACTGGGTATTTATAGTAGTCTAGGAAATAAAGTTCCAAAATAGAACTCGGACTGCTCGCTTTATCTTGACGGATTGACTTGGAGATTCGTCAACCTTGTGACGACTCGTTAGGAGAGTCGTCACATGGAACTAGTAAGTTGCCTTCTCTGCTTAACCTTGGCGAGTCGTTATGATGACTCGTCACCTTTGTGACGATCTATCAGTGCTTCCGTCAGCTCTAACCAGTGAACTGGGCATCTGCACCTCTGCTTGACGGTTGGTTATGGCGATTAGTCATGGTTGTGACGACTAGCCATGGTAGTCGTCACAATTATCCAGTGGCCTCCTCTTGAATGTCTTAGCTTGGAGGTTAAGGTGATGACTCATCATACCTTTGACGTCTCGTCAGGTGGAGTCATCACACCTAACAGTGAGTACCATTTGGTGCAAATCCTCATCTATTTTATCCTTGTTCCCTTTCCTGCAATTTAAACACATTAACTATCAAAACTAACAATGGTTGCTTGAAAACTGACGGTTATTCTTAGTTAAAGGAGTCAAATATGCCGTAGAATGTTGGCACATCAACACTCTCAACTTAGAATGTTCACTTGTCCTCAAGCAACAAGACAACAAAAACAGATCAGACGACTCAACTAAGAAAACACACGTCTCTAGCAACCCATATCCATTCAACAGTTTAAATCAATTCAAATCCAGTCCCCCTCCCCGGTACTACACAAGTGTTTGAAAAATTAACTTGTAAGGATCCAAGAATGTCATTCCGATGTGAAGGAATATTCTACATAAGCACAAACAACTATCCCAACAATCAGTGACTGATACAAAAATCCCGATGCCCTCACCACAAAGAAGTCCCACACACAAGATTTGGGACTAGGCAAGACGCTCTGTCACGACCCGATTTCTCGGTCATGATGGCACCTACAACCCCCGGTAGGTGAACCAATCCCTGTAGCCCAGAACAGTTAGTAATGGGCTACTATCCAACAAATAAGAGAACAAGACGAATAAAATAGATAATAGGTATATAAATATATACATATGCGGAAACTAAAACAACCCCAAGACCTGGTATCATAGTACAGAGCCAAACTACATACATGGAGTACAAGTAAACCAAAACTATATATACAGATGTCTCTGAATGGAAATAGAGTACACGAAGCAAAAGATAAACTAAAGCTAAGCTCCGATCGCCAAGAGCTCACCCTCAGCCTGAAGTAGCCCCCAACAGATCTCCAAGCACGAATCACAGCGATCTAACGGCGATGGCCCACGCTAGAATCTGCACCCAAAGATGCAGGGGGTAGGGGTGAGCACCAAATGCGAAGCATAAGGTACCCAGTAGATATCATAGGCCGACTGGGCACATATAAGATAAAAATGTAGTAACAGACAGAATAGAAGCAAGTAGTCACAAAAATCAACGAAAGGTACACAGGAACTAGCCCAGAGGGAAATCAACAGAACCACATATGAGGCTAGCAAGCAGAATATACACACCAAAGGCACAGGTGAAAGTAAGCAATAACGCACCTGGGATCCTTGCAATAACAGTGTATATAAAATAAGTTTACGAAGTGGACGGTATACCGGTAACCTCAAGTGTAAGAAGAAGAGAGGAAGAGTAATAATAGGCATGCTCAAGACATGAATCAACCCAACTAATCATAACAATCTCAAATCCAGAAACTAACAGTCTAGCAGTAACCAATCTCATACTCATCCCTAATAGAGAACAACTCTGTAAGTAAATATCGAAAATCTACCTACAGTCCCCCGGCCGCCCATACAACCGAGGAACACAAACAAGTGAAAACAAACCCTCCGGCATCCCATACTACCGGAGCGTACAATCAGCAAACAGAAAACAAGGGTGGAACCTCGAACCATGAATGATATGATGCCTATGAAGATCTCAAGTGCCATGGTATCTCTGTATGTACCTCCTCCAGCGCCGATCCGGCCCAGCAGGTAGGTTCCATGGAAGGACTCTGCCCGTATACCTCTACTCCACCGTATACCCCTCCTCCGGCACACGCAGCCCGTAGCCCCTAGCCCGGATGGCAAGGTACATGGAGGTCCCAGACCCCATACTAAAACTCAGTATCAAAACATGTATCAAGATAGAGACCCAGTCTCGATATCAAGATAGAGACCCAGTCTCGAATATGCATGCCCAGACCCTGTCCAGGACTAAAAATAGTAGGAAAATATCTCAAAAACCCCTCCAAGGGTGCCCGGGCGTCGCCGGGTCTAAACAGTAAAAAGTCATCTCAGGTGCTCGGTCCAACCGAGGCTAAAAATCATCTCAAGTAGTAAGAAAACTCAACTAGCACTCCGGCCCTGCCGAGTCTAGTGATAATCGTAAAACTGATGATTTTAAACCACAAGTGAAATCAACCATTTCCAAATCATTTCCATCAAAAACGGGCCCCCCGGGCCATGCAAGGTTTAGAAAACAGTGCCAGTAGGCCCGAAGCCAAAACCACTGTAAAACATGGATAAAACCTCTTTATATGCATGGAAATGGTATGATCACACATAATTGCTGCCCCGCAGCTCACAATCAACCTATCGACCCTGCACAGGCCCACAGCTACTCAGCAAGCATAACCAGCCTAGAAGGATAATTCTATGCCCGGGACTCGCGGACATTCCCAAAATCCCACCTTCTATGTTCCAGAGTCAACAAGGCCTCACAGGACCACAAGGGTAAATAAAATATACCGGCAAATACTACAAACAACGGAGGAACAAAAGTAGGCGGTTATGAATAAAGCGGTCAAGGTCTGTGGTACCAACCTAATAAACCAACCCAAGGATGCCCATTAATACAATTTTATTTTATATATGCGGAGTCTAGGGAAAATAAACCGTAACCTACCTGTCGTCCGACGACAAGCTGCTGGAACAACGATGTCCAAGCTCGAACCACTCCGAGAAAATCCAAAACTAAATCGGAATCGGATTCGGATTTGGGACGGAACAACTTGACGTAGATAATTGACTTTCTTTTCGGTGCTCAATATAAGAGCAAAATAGGAACAATAATATTTTCTCCACCAACCATCCCTTTATCCACTGCTCGCATAAGCAAATGTTGGATGGAAAGGAAATGAATGTTTGTGGTAATGGAACTGTAGCATACGAGTAAGTGGAAATGTTTTCTATATAAGTCCATATTGCTGCCAACTCAATATGCCACCATTCACTTGTAAGTGTTGTGTTAGCCCTCCACTTCCACGTGGAAGTGGAGGTGGCAACTAACTCGACCCGTTAAGTATATACTCGGGTATTGCATAAATTCGTGGTAAAATAAATATAGTATTTTAAATATACCGTAATTCATAGAAAATTATTTCGAATAAAACCTACTATATTATAACAATAAATTTTAACATAACTAAATTTACTATCTCCGTTAAATATTACGGAGTATAAAAACTTTATAAAATAAATACATATATACTTATATCGTATCAAAGATATTTTTCATAAACCTTTAAAATATTTGAAAAGGTAATAATAATATAAATTTTACCAAATTCAACTTTTAAATAACGTATTTTCAAATACACGCACGAGGCTAATAAAGTTCTTAAGTTTATGCTCGTAATTCGCCTACGCACGATTTCGATATTCAAGAATTCTCTCGGGATCCTCCCTTATATTTTATCACTATTTTGGAACTGAAATGGCATTTTAAAACGTGAAATTGAAGCTTAAATCGGGTTAAACCCGACCCGATTCACGACCCGGTTCGCAACCCATTTTCTGCCAGACAGTCCGCGGTAAAACAGTCATAACTCTTTGCTCCAGAGATTATTTGGACGTGCGGTTTTGTGCGTTGGAAACTAGACTCGTAGACCTTCGATTTGGTATTTCGGGGACTTCTAACTCTTTATATATTGGGAGAAAAGTCCGATACATTTGACCCAAGGTTTCAGAAAATTTGTTAAAGGTCTTACGATATCTTTTGTCGATTTGCTTGACTTCAAAACTTTATACGATGGAACATGACCGGAAAGGGTATTACGGATCATCCAACTACTAAAAAAGGGCTTCGTCCTCAGAGATACAGGAAATACAAGCGGCTACCTGAAGGCCTAAAATAGCTGAGGATACTGATCCCGCATATCTCTCCCGGTCTCCCAAGTAGCCTCCTCGACTGGACGGTGCCTCCACTGAACCTTAACAACCGGGATCTCTCGAGACCTCAATTTCCTGACATCTCTGGCCAAAATAGCTGCCGGCTCCTCAACAAAAGCTAAACCCTCATCCAACTGAACTGAATCCCACTGCAACACGTGAGACTCATCTGGGACATACCGACGCAACATCGAAACATGAAACACAGGATGTATAGCCGAAAACATCGGAGGTAAAGCTAACTGATAGGCAACGCTACCAACCCTCTGAAGAATCTCAAACGGCCCAATGTACCTGGGGCTAAGCTTGCCCCGCCTACCAAATCTCATCACGCCCTTCATGGGCGATACCCGGAGAAACACCAAGTCACCGACGCTAAACTCCAAGGCACGAAGCCGACGATCAGCATAACTCTTCTGCCTGCTCTGAGCTGCCCGAAGTCTGTCCTGAATCACTCGGACTCGGTCTAAGGAATTTTGAAGCAAATCTGTGCTCTGTGGCCCAGCACTAAAATCATCAAACCAACCTACCGGTGATCTGCAACGCCTGCCATACAAAGCCTCAAAAGGTGCCATGCCGATACTCGAATGGAAGCTGTTATTATAAGCAAACTTTGCCAAGGGAACAAACTGATCCCAAGAACCTCCAAAGTCAAGAATACAGGCCCGAAGCATGTCCTCCAGAATCTGAATAGTCCTCTCGGACTGGCCATTTGTCTGAGGGTGGAAAGCGGTGCTAAGATGAACCTCTGTACCCAAATCTCGTTGAATAGCCTCCAGAACTGAGATGATAAAACTGGGGTGCCGCGTTCGGAAATGATAGAAGTGGGACCCGTGCCAACCGAAAACAATCTCACGAAGGTAGATCTGAGCTAACCTCTCTGCACCATAAGAAGTCTGAACCGGCAAGAAATGGTGTACTGTCAGCCTATCAACAATCACCCATCATGGAATCAAACCCAGCGAGAAGTTACGCGTGGGCAAAACCAACACGAAGTCAATAGTATCCCTTCCCACTTCCACTCAGGAATGGGAAGTCGCTGCATCAAACCGCCAGGTCTCATGTGCTCGAACTTAACCTGCTGACAGTTCAAGCACCGAGATACAAACTCTGCTATATCCCGCTTCATACCACTCCACCAGTAAAGCTGCCTCAAGCCTCTATACATCTTCGTTGTGCCAGAGTGAATGGAATATCTAGTACAATGTGCCTCACGAAGTATCAACTGAATCAAATCACTAACCCTCGGAACACAAAGGCGACTATCATACCTCAGAACCCCATCTGGATCTAGAGTAGCCCGACTGGTCTCACCCTGAACAACCCGATCACGAAGGTCACACAACTGCTGATCCTCAAACTGACGGCTCTGAATCTGATCAATCAAAGTAGAACGAACCTCAACACTGGCGAGAACTCTGCTAGGATCCGACAAGTCAAGCCTAACCAAACGGTTAGCCAAGGACTGGATGTCCCAGGCCAACGGTCGCTCTGAAACTGAAAGAGAAACTAGGCTACCCATACTCACTGCCTTCCGACTCAAGGCATCCGCTACCACGTTTGCCTTGCCCGGATGATACAGAATAGTGAAGTCATAGTCCTTCAGTAACTCGACCCACCTCCTCTGCCTCGAGTTCAACTCCCGCTGACTCGTGATATACTGAAGACTACGGTGATCGGTGAAGATATCACAGTGAACTCCATATAAATAATGCCTCCAGATCTTAAGCGCGAAAACTACCGCCGCCAACTCTAAGTCATGAGTGGGGTAGTTGCGCTCGTGAACCTTCAGCTGCCTCGACGCATATGCTATTACTCGACCCTGCTGCATCAACACACAACCAAGACCAACCCCAGAAGCATCACAATACACGGAGAAGCTCTGACCCTCAACCGGCAAAGTCAAAACTGGAGCTGAAGTCAATAAGGCCTTAAGCCTCTGGAAGCTATCCTCACACTGATCTGACCACTGAAATGGGATATCCTTCCTAGTCAGCATAGTCAATGGTGCTGCTATGGAAGAAAATCCCTCAACGAACCGTCTGTAGTAACCTGCTAACCCAATAAAGCTGCGAACCTCAGTAACAGTAGTAGGTCTAGGCCACTCACATACCGCTGAAATCTTTCCCGGATCAACCCTAATCCCATCCTTAGACACCACGTGCCCTAGGAATGCAACTGACTCAAGCCAAAACTCACACTTTGAGAACTTGGCATAAAGCCGATGATCTCTCAAAGTCTGGAGTATAACCCTCAAGTGCTGCTCATGCTCATCTCTACTACGCGAGTATACCAAGATGTCATCTATAAAAACTATCACAAATGAGTCCAAATACGGGCCAAGAACCTGTGCATCAAGTTCATAAAGGCTGCGGGGGCATTAGTCAACCCAAAAGACATCACCAGGAACTCATAATGGCCATAACGTGTCCTGAATGTTGTCTTAGGGATGTCCTCCGCCCTAATCCTCAACTGATGGTAGCCGGACCTCAAATCAATCTTCGAAAACACGACTGAACCCTGAAGCTGGTCGAACAAATCATCAATCCTCGGCAACGGATACCTATTCTTCACTGTCACCCTATTCAGCTACCGGTAATCAATACACATGCGCATCGACCCATCCTTCTTCTTCACGAAGAGAACAGGATCACCCCACGGCGACACACTAGGTCTAATAAACCCCTTAGCTAACAGATCCTGGAGCTGCTCCTTAAGCTCCCTCAACTCAGCAGGAGCCATACGGTAAGGAGAAATTAGAAATGGGCCTAGTGCCCGGCTCTAGCTCAATAGCAAAATCAATATCTCTCTCAGTGGAAGGCCTGGCAGGTCGTAGGAAATACATCGAGGAAGTCTCTAACCACAGGAACAGACTCAGGGGAAGTGGGGTCAGCACTAACATCTCGGACATATGCTAGATAAGCTAAAACACCAACGGGCAATCAACTTCCTAGCTCGAAGACAAGAGATGATCCCAGATGGTGCATGGCTAACAGAACCCTGCCACACAACCGGGGATACACCGGGCACAGCTATGGTAATGGTCTTGGCATAACAATCCAAAACCACACGGTGAGGGGATAACCAGTCCATGCCCAGTATCACATCAAAATCTAGCATATCCAGAATCATCAAGTCACCCCAAGTCTCTGAATCACCAATAGATAACATACAGGATCTCACAATCCGATCCACCTACTAAAAGAATCTCCTACTGGGGTCGAAACAGAAACAGGAACAGATAATGGCTCACTAGCCAACCCCAAACAAGGCACAAAGTAGGCAGATACATATGAACAAGTGGATCCAGGATCAAATAAAGCCATAGCAGACTGATGGCACACAGAAATCGTACCTGTAATCACAGCATCTGAGGCCTCTGCCTCTGGTCTCCTAGGGACCGCGTAAAACTGACGACGACCTTCACCTGCCCGACCGCCATCCCTACCACCTGCTCTGCCACGCGGAGCACTACCTCTACTCTGACGACCACCCCCTCTAACCGGGGGCTGAACTACCCGTAAAGGCTCGGCCAACTGAACTGTACCCTGCTGAGGGCAATCTCTAGCAAAGTGACCTATCGCACCACAAGTAAAACAAGCCCCTGACGGCCTGCTCAGTCGAGATGAACCCGCAAATCCCGAATGACCACCACGACCTGATGCCCCAGAAACTGTACCCCTCGAAGACTGGCCGCCATAGCCCTGATGGCTGCCCTGACCCTGCTCGAACTGGGTACTACCGAAAGTCTGAAGTGAAGCCTGCACCGGTCGGCTGGACTGACCCTGATACTGCTGTGGCTGATAACTCCGGCTCCACTGGCCAGGACCTCTACCGCCATATCTGGAACCACTATAGACACCCTGATGTCGAGGCCTCTTATCTCTGGACCCCTGATCATGTCGATGTAAGTCCTCCACAGTGCGCGCATAATCTACAATAGCCTGAAACGACCGACCACTGGCAATCAATATCTCAGCTGGCTGTCTGATCTCTGACCTCAAACCCCATACAAATCTGCGAATCCTATCAGCCTCAGTAGGAATGATCATAGCTCCGAACGGTGCTAGCTGATGGAAACGGGTCTCATACTCTGAGATAGTCGTAGATCCCTGCACAAGGTGAGTAAACTGCTCCCTGCGACGCTCCCGATCACTCTGGGGTAGGAACTTGGCCATAAAGGCCTCATAAAACTCAGACCAGGTCAAAGGAGGTGACGACGGTGGTCTACAAGCAACCTGAGCCCTCCACCATAACTTCGCTGGGCCCTCCAACTGGTAGGTAGTATAACCAACCCCGTGAGTCTCCAATAAACCCAGATGATGCAACATCTCCTCACAGGTGGTAATGAAGTCATGTGGATCCTGTCTAGAAGTACCCGCAAATCTCGGAGGTGCTAACCTCAAAAACCTACCCAATGCCTTCTGCTCTGACTCTGTCATAGCTGGGCGAGGAGCAAGAGGCTGTGCAACAGATGGGACCGGAATGACCTCCGCACGGGGAGCCATAGTAGCCGGTGCGCTCCTAAGCTCTGTGCACCCAGGGCTGCCCCCTGAGCGGATGTCTGCGCTACCTCAGAAGGCCGCTCTCCAATCACACCCAAAAGCTGTAACAGTAATCCCCGAATATCCGGAGACTGAACTGCAGCTGGAGCTGGCCCAGAGATGGGCACTGGAGCTGGTACTGGAGTAGGCACTGGGGCTGGTGGTACCTGGGCTGCCCCCTGAACCACATGCTGCTCGGGCTCTATCTCCACGCTAGCAGCTCTAGCAGGTGCCACTGATTGAGGGCGTCCTCGACCCCTAGCTGGAGTGGGAGGCTCATCCTCGCGTGCTGCCGATGATCTCGTACAAACCATCTGCGGAAGAATGAAGTAGAATAAATGAGATCTCTAGAAACTTCAAGGGTTGTACGCACGACACGGAAGGAATGAAAGAGTCAAATTTCCTAAAATGCCACTGTAGCCTCCCAAAGATTGAGTACGGACGTCTCCGCCCCGATCCGCAGGACTCTACTAGACATTGGCTCCTATACCGATGACACCGGTGAACCTAAAGCTCTGATACCAAGTTGTCACGACCCGATTTCTCGGTCATGATGGCACCTACAACCCCCGGTAGGTGAACCAATCCCTGTAGCCCAGAACAGTTAGTAATGGGCTACTATCTAACAAATAAGAGAACAAGACGAATAAAATAGATAATAGGTATATAAATATATACATATGCGGAAACTAAACCAAACCCCAAGACCTGGTATCATAGTACAGAGCCAAACTACATACATGGAGTACAAGTAAACCAAAACTATATATACAGATGTCTCTGAATGGAAATAGAGTACACGAAGCAAAAGATAAACTAAAGCTAAGCTCCGATCGCCAAGAGCTCACCCTCAGCCTGAAGTAGCCCCCAACAGATCTCCAAGCACGAATCACAGCGATCTAACGGCGATGGCCCACGCTAGGATCTGCACCCAAAGATGCAGGGGGTAGGGGTGAGCACCAAATGCGAAGCATAAGGTACCCAGTAGGTATCATAGGCCGACTGGGCACATATAAGATAAAAATATAGTAACAGACAGAATAGAAGCAAGTAGTCACAGAAATCAACGAAAGGTACACAGGAACTAGCCCAGAGGGAAATCAACAGAACCACATATGAGGCTAGCAAGCAGAATATACACACCAAAGGCACAGGTGAAAGTAAGCAATAACGCACCTGGGATCCTTGCAATAACAGTGTATATAAAATAAGTTTACGAAGTGGACGGTATACCGGTAACCTCAAGTGTAAGAAGAAGAGAGGAAGAGTAATAATAGGCATGCTCAAGACATGAATCAACCCAACTAATCATAACAATCTCAAATCCAGAAACTAACAGTCTAGCAGTAACCAATCTCATACTCATCCCTAATAGAGAACAACTCTGTAAGTAAAATAGCAAAAGTCTACCTACAGTCCCCCGGCCGCCCATACAACCGAGGAACACAAACAAGTGAAAACAAACCCTCCGGCATCCCATACTACCGGAGCGTACAATCAGCAAACAGCAAACAAGGGTGGAACCTCGAACCATGAATGATATGATGCATGAAGATCTCAAGTGCCATAGTATCTCTGTATGTACCTCCTCCGGCGCCGATCCGGCCCAGCAGGTAGGTTCCATGGAAGGACTCTGCCCGTATACCTCTACTCCCCCGTATACCCCTCTTCCGACACACGCAGCCCGTAGCCCCTGGCCCGGATAGCAAGGTCCATGGAGGTCCCAGACCCCATACTAAAACTCAAGCATAGAGGACCCAGTCTCGCATTATCAAGATAGAGACCCAGTCTTGAATATGCAATGCCCAGACCCTGTTCAGGACTAAAGTAGTAGGAGAATGTCTCAAAAACCCCTCCAAGGGTGCCCGGGCGTAACCGGGTCTAAACAGTAAAAAGTCATCTCAGGTTCTCGGTCCGACCGAGGCTAAAAATCATCTCAAGTAACAAGAAAACTCAACTAGCCCCCCGGCCCTGCCGAGTCTAGCGATAATCGTAAAACTGATGATTTTAAACATAATTTTACTTTCTTGCCCAAAAATCTCCACAAGTGAAATCAACCATTTCCAAATCATTTCCATCAAAAACGGGCCCCCTGGGCCATGCAAGGTTTAGAAAACAGTGCCAGTAGGCCCGAAGCCAAAACCACTGTAAAACATGGATAAAACCTCTTTATATGCATGGAAATGGTATGATCACACATAATTGCTGCCCCGCAGCTCACAATCAACCTATCGACCCTGCACAGGCCCACAGCTACTCAGCAAGCATAACCATCCTAGAAGGATAATACTATGCCCGGGACTCGCGGACATTCCCAAAATCCCACCTTCTATGTTCCCAGAAGTCAACAAAGGCCTCAACAGGGACCACAAAGCGGTAAATAAAATATACCGGCAAATTACTACAAATTAACGGAGGAACAAAGTAGGCGGTTATGAATAAAGGGTCAAGGTCTGTGGGTACCAACCTAATTAAAACAACCCAAGGATGCCCATTAATACAATTTTATTCTATATATGCGGAATCTAGGGAAATTAAACCGTAACCTACCTGTCGTCCGACGACAAGCTGCTGGAACAACGATGTCCAAGCTCGAACCACTCCGAGAAAATCCAAAACTAAATCGGAATCGGATTCGGATTTGGGACGGAACAACTTGACGTAGATAATTGACTTTCTTTTCGGTGCTCAATATAAGAGCAAAATAGGAACAATAATATTTTCTCCACCAACCATCCCTTTATCCACTGCTCGCATAAGCAAATGTTGGATGGAAAGGAAATGAATGTTTGTGGTAATGGAACTGTAGCATACGAGTAAGTGGAAATGTTTTCTATATAAGTCCATATTGCTGCCAACTCAATATGCCACCATTCACTTGTAAGTGTTGTGTTAGCCCTCCACTTCCACGTGGAAGTGGAGGTGGCAACTAACTCGACCCGTTAAGTATATACTCGGGTATTGCATAAATTCGTGGTAAAATAAATATAGTATTTTAAATATACCGTAATTCATAGAAAATTATTTCGAATAAAACCTACTATATTATAATAATAAATTTTAACATAACTAAATTTACTATCTCCGTTAAATATTACGGAGTATAAAAACTTTATAAAATAAATACATATATACTTATATCGTATCAAAGATATTTTTCATAAACCTTTAAAATATTTGAAAAGGTAATAATAATATAAATTTTACCAAATTCAACTTTTAAATAACGTATTTTCAAATACACGCACGAGGCTAATAAAGTTCTTAAGTTTATGCTCGTAATTCGCCTACGCACGATTTCGATATTCAAGAATTCTCTCGGGATCCTCCCTTATATTTTATCACTGTTTCGGAACTGAAATGGCATTTTAAAACGTGAAATTGAAGCTTAAATCGGGTTAAACCCGACCCGATTCACGACCCGGTTCGCAACCCATTTTCTGCCAGACAGTCCGCGGTAAAACAGTCATAACTCTTTGCTCCGAGATTATTTGGACGTGCGGTTTTGTGCGTTGGAAACTAGACTCATAGACCTTCGATTTGGTATTTCGGGGGACTTCTAACTCTTTATATATTGGGAGAAAAGTCCTGATACATTTGACCCAAGGTTTCAGAAAATTTGTTAAAGGTCTTACGATATCTTTTGTCGATTTGCTTGACTTCAAAACTTATACGTGGAAATGACCGGAAGGGTCATTACACGCTCACACTCACAAACAATTTCAAATAGTGCACATGCGATACCATAGGCTTGCCCTTGCTATTCTATTTCAGTTGTTCAGAAAGTTGCTCAGGATCACTACAGGACTTGTTTCAGTTTGTAATGAGGCTTCGGGTGCAGGTGGGATACAATTAGGGAATAGTGACTAAGCCCTCCTTGAAACCATCGACCTACTATTTCCACTCAAACTTATTTCATACACCCTCATTCACCTTTGACTTCCTTATTTATAGCTACAGGTGCAGCCTCCTTATTTTGACAATTATTTTTCATCTCTTTTTCGTTTCTTTTTCTTTCTTTTTCTTTCTTTTCTTAGGCACACACCCGCAATTTTCATTCTATCCACAACCAATCTTATCCATCCTATTTTTCTTATCATTTACCTCTACAGTAGCCACTCTCAACTTAGGTTGATTACCTGAGTTGAGGTGCACGATGTCTAAGGAAGGACCAGGGAAAAAATAGGGATTCAAAGTTAAAAGGAACGGTGACAGGTTATTGAAAGGATAGGGTCAATTATGTCTCTAACAGGGATCAAAGGGATTATTTACATTTGGATGGTCTTATAAGCTAAGTGGACTGCACACAAAAAGGGCCTGTGATCCTTTCCTAAGCAACTAACTTCCAACTTAACATAATAGACCGGGCAAGTTCTAGATGCATGCACAGAGTAAGAATTAATAACAATTATCCTTACACATACTTGGCACCAGGAAACCATACCACTACCAACTATCTAAGCAACAGTTCAGCCTAAACAAGATTATTTCAATCACATGCACTCAAATACATTCAAAGATCCAGAACAGTTATTTCTTCCACACACAAGTACAAAAATCAACTTTTTCAGAGAGGGCTCCTTTTTATTTCAGTTATCAAACAACCATGCTTTCTATGAAAGACAACATAACACAAATGAAATTTAAAAACAACCTAAATATGTTGGTTCTACTAGATAGCACACCGAGGGAAAAGAAACGTGGCAACAAAAACCCTCGTCGGTGACTCATAAATACCCCTACCCCCTAACAAAAGAAACTAGCATTGTCCCTAATGCTACTGCAGTCAATAAGAAAATAAAAGGATAGAGATACCTGTGAAGCCTAGGCTTCATAGTCTGGAATAGTGGCAGAAACCGCAGGAGTTTCTGAAGTAGGGACAGTAACGCCAGTGTCGATCAGCATGCTCAATTCATCAACATCCGCAGTCTCTCTAGACTCCAGTACTGCACTAGAGGATGCCCCACCCGCTCGGGCACTCACTATCTCCTGTCGTAGTCGCTCATCAAGAATAGACTGCTGCCTTGCAGCCTTCAACTCTACATTCTCCAATGATTTCTTCTTATTCTTTTTCCTCCTTGATCTTTTCTCCTTACCTTCACCCAACTTGGGTTTATTTATCTTCAATGGTCTACTTATCAAATCCACTATCGTGGCAGCTTCCTCTAATTCCATGAAATCTGACATCTGAGAATAGGGTGTTTGCCCTTGTTGAAGAGTGGTGACATCAGCCTTTACTTTCTTCAACTCATCATCGACCTTTGCTAGGTCCAGGATACTCATTTCATTCAGCCTAGCATCTATCCGGGTCTCCATAGCATCGATTCTAGCACGTAACCCCTCATATGGTTTCAATGCTTCCTGAATAGCAGCATCAATTATTGGCTTGAACAAGCCAGTCCATGCCTCAATCTGCTTATCAAGCTGCTTTTGGTTTTGCACTATTTTTGCAAAATTCTGAGGATTCTGAGGCCTCGGGGAATGACTAGAGCTTTCAGCAGTAGCTCTAGTGGTTTGTGTCATCTGAGGGTCAAAAATAGCCAGAGGTAACTCCGTACCTGAAGGGGTGTCAGCTGCTTCAGATGTACTCGGAGTTGAAGCCTCAAAAGCTTGTGGCTTATGGACCCTTAATTTGAACTTTGTGTCATCCTTTGTTCTATCAATATTTTGCTTGGAAGTGGCTTTCACTTCATTGTCTATGCCATTCAACATTGGCACCTCTGCAACTTTGCAAAGTTCAGTAACTAGGCATGGGAATGGCAGTGAAGAAGTGATCTTGGTGGCTCATATATGCATCTCATCTTCAATCACCTTTACGAAGTCTATGTCATATACAGCCCTCAAACCCGCCACTATAACTACTCTCGCTTCATCTAAATTAGCATCACCACCAGTGGGTAACAACCTGTACCTCACAACAGCCCACCAAAAGTTTGCAATGAAGCTCAATGACTGCTTCGAGATTCTTTCCCTTGAATTTAGTAGCCACAAGGGTGAGCCCTCGGTTAGCATGCAAGCTAGCCACGGCCTTTGCTGCATTTTTATGCTCATTCTATCTAGAAGCTCAGGCATACCGGCCAGAGGTGTGTATTATGGACCAAAGAGGACTCTATTAATTATCCTGGGAGGTATACTTGATTCCCACAGACAATAAATTTCTCCATGATTGGTGTGTCCCTCAGCTTCTTCCCCTTCTCTATTCTGTTCTCTAGACAAACAAAGTAGCTGGCATAGAATTCACGCATAATTTTTGGGTAGTACATTCCAGGAGGCGTGCTCATCCACTCTAGCTAGTTCCTTTGAAATTGAGTTTGGATGATGGGGTATTCAGGTAGGTCAGAGGTTACAATTTGCACCTCTTCAGCAATCGGTCTCCGGTGGCTCCTTTTATTGGTTGGGAGAAGGCCCTCTAGATAATGTTTCCTGATATCCTCAACCTCCCACCGAATTGATTCTCTAACATTGGAGGTCTTGCAATTGTAGGTACTAGTGTCAATGGGTGCTTTCTCTGGGTTCTTATTGGCCTCAGTACCACTCTCATCATCTGGGCTGGAGCTGGCGCTACCACTCCCATCACTAGCACTAGCACCAACAGATTCCTTGCTAGACGACCCACTCTTCTCTTCATACTGGGAGACTTGGGTCTTTTTCTTTTTGGACTACCTCATTTGATAGGATGGTGCTTCAATTGTTTCCCCTTCGTGGTCCAATTCATCTAACAATCCCTGTGTAGGGGCTGGCCTTTCTTTTCTTTTCTGTGATCGACCATGACTTGGTTGTGGTTTTGGAGCCATTGTACCTGTAAGGAAAACAAGTTCGATCACCTTTGGATAAGAAAATCAAAGCAACAACTTCACTATTTTGGAGTGACGAGTTGAGTGACGAATCACCATAGGTGTGATGACTCGTCACACCACCCGTCAACCTTATCCAATGGCATCAGGCATACTGCCTCTTGTGACAGTTTGAGTGATGAGTCACCATAGGTGTGATGACTCGTCACACCAACCGTCACCACTATTCAGCTGATGCTTCCTTTATTGGATCATGTGGTGGCATGCCTGACGACTTGTCATGGTGTTGACGAATCACCAAGCAAGTCGTCACCTCAAAACAGTCCTTTTTTAGCAATTTTTCAAACACTTTGTGTTCATAATCACTTTTCCAATCCTTGTTGGGATATGATTCAATTCCCATCATTATAAACCGATTTTTGCACCCTTTAGGTTACTCAGAATTCACCTAGTTGTTTTAAGTATCAATTTTCAAACCACATGACAACAACAACCACGACAAAAACTCATACCACCAAAAATCCACAATTTCAAAATATCAACTTTTCGCTCTTCTTTTACTTCAAAATTTAATGAGCAAATTCAAGAAAAGAGTTAGCATCATACTTTGGTTTTGTGATTGATCAAGAAAACTCTTTTCTTTCACTTTGAGTCCCAAGAAACAATAAAAACTCAATCCCCACCTTCTTAGGCTATGTTGGATCCGGTAGGGCATTGTGATGTTCGGTGAAGGAGGTGATTAATATGGGAGGATTAATCGGGTGTTTTGGGTTTTTTATGGGAGATGGAGGAACTTGGGTGCTTGTAGGGAATTTACTAAGATAAGGAGAGGAACAAGAAGAAGAAACCATTTCAATTTGAAACGGGTTTCTTTTTTTGGGGTATTAGAACTTAATTGGGTCGGATCGGGTCATGGTTTTAGGAATTGGGTCGAACCGGGTTTGGATTAAGGAAAGGAAATAGTATACTTACCTGGCCTGGTGACTCTTGTGATGATCCATTTCTAGGGTGATGACTCGTCGTTTGAGCCATCACCACTAATTAGTGAAGCCAATTTTGGCCATCCAACATGGTGGCTCCTGTGATGGGTCGTCACACTCTTGGTGGTTCATCACAGGACCCGTCACCATAACCCAGCAAATTTTTTTACTTTGTGATGGTTTGAGTGATGACTCGTCACCACTGTGATGACCCACCAAATGGACCTGTCACTCTTAAATAGAACACCACCTTCACTTCTACCTTTTGTCCATGCACACTCAACAAACAAATTAACCAATTCCCACAAAAACAAACTACCCTAAAGCTATTGTACAACAACAAAATATGGGTTGCCTTCCATCTAGCGCCTGATTTAACGTCACGGCATGATGCGCGTATCTTGATTACTCAGACTTCATCAAGATACACTACATACAAGATATTTACCTCCTCTGGGAGGCTGATATATTGCTTCACCCTCTTCCCGTTAACTTTGAAATGTTCTCTATCCTTGTTTTCAAGTTCAACAACTCCGGATGGGAACACTTGATTTACTTTGAATGGCCCGAACCATTTGGATTTGAGCTTTCCAGGAAATAGTTTGAACCTAGATTTGAACAATAACACCAAGTCCCCTACTTTGAATTCCCTCTTCTCAATCTTCTGGTCATGGTATGACTTTATTCGCTCTTTGTAGAGAGTGGATCTCTCGTTAGCCCGCAACCGAAACTCATCCATCTCATTCAACTGCTCAAACCTTAACTCCGATGCATCTTTCCAACTAAGGTTCAACTTCTTGAGCACCCAAAGGGCTTTGTGCTCAAGTTCAACAGGTAAATAACAAGCTTTACCAAAAACAAGTTGGTACGGGGACATACCTATTGGCGTTCTGAATGCTGTTCGGTATGCCCAGAGTGCGTCATCAAGCTTCCTTGCCCAATCTCTCTGATTGACATTTACTGACTTTCCAATATTTCATTGATTTCATGATTTGACACTTCAACTTGTCCACTCGTTTGTAGGTGATATGGAGTGGAAACTTTAGGTTACTTTAAATCGTACTTAGCCAGAGCAGCACAGAATACTTTATTGAAAAAGTGTGACCCTCCATCACTTATAATTGTGCGTGGAGTGCCAAACCGAGCAAAGATGTTTCTCTTCAAGAAAGCCACCACACTCTTCCCTTCATTATCGGCCAAAGCGACCGCTTCTACCCACTTTGAAACATAATCAACTGCTACTAAGATGTAACGGTTACCATAAGAACTGTCAAACGGGCCCATAAAATCTATGCCCCACACGTCAAACAACTCAGCCTCTAGGATTGTGGACATTGGAAACTCTTGCCTCTGAGATATTGCTCCTCATCTTTGGCATTGGTCACAAGATCTGGCAAATTTATGTGCATATTTATGAATCGTTGGCCAGTAATACCACACTGTAAAATTTTCTGGGCAGTTCGATCACCTGCATGATGACCTCCAACTGGGGACGAATGGCAAGATTGCAGGATGCTTATCATTTTCACCTCCGGTACACACCTCCTGATTATACTGTCAGCACACAGCCGGAAGAGATAAGGCTCATCCCAGTAATACTTACTTGCATCATGGAGGAATTTCTTCCTCTAGTGGAAATTCAGCTCTTCCGCCATTATGTCACTTACCAAATAATTGGCAAAATTAGCATACCATGGTACCATATCAAGTGAAGAAGCCAACACATACTCATCCGGGAACGCATCATCAATCTCCAACTCATCTACCACTTTCTCTTTATTCTCGAGCTTGGAGAGATGATCCATCACTTGGTTCTCACACCCCTTTTGGTCTTTGACTTCAAAGTCAAATTCTTGCAACAATAATACCCATCAGATTAGTCAGAGCTTTGCATCCTTCTTGTCCATTAAATACCTCAAAGTTGCATGGTCAGTATGCACCACTACTCTTGTGCCAAGTAAATATGCTCTGAATTTTTCAAAGGCATAGACGACTGCTATCAATTCTTGCTCTGTCACCGTGTAGTTCTTTTGCGCTCCATTCAATGCCTTGCTAGCATAATAAATAGGGTGAAAAAGTTTATTTCTCTTCTGGCCCAAGACAGCTCCAAATGCAATACCACTTGCATCACACATTACCTCGAATGGTTCAGACCAATCTGGGGCAACTATAATAGGTGCGGCGACCAACTTCTCTTTCAGGCACTCAAATGCCTTCAAACAATCTTCGTCGAACACAAACTTTGCCTCCTTCTCTAGAAACTTACACAGTGGGTTAACGATCATGGAGAAGTCTTTAATAAATCTTCTATAGAATCCAGCATGACCAAGAAAGCTCCTAACACCCTTTACTGATATGGGTGGAGGTAGTTTCTTGATAACTTTGATCTTGTCTCTATCCACCTCAAGACCTCTCACAGATATCTTATGTCCCAACACTATGCCTTCTTTACCATGAAGTGGCATTTTTCCTAGTTGAGAACAAGATTCGTACCTTCACATCTCTGCAAGGCTTGACTCAGATTAGTCAAGCAATCCTCAAAAGCATCATCCACCGCAGAAAAATAATCCATAAAAACCTCCAATGTATCTTCCACTATATCAGAGAAGATGGACATCATACATCTTTGGAACATTGCAGGGGCATTACACAACCCAAAGGGCATGCGTCTGAAGGCAAAAGTTCTATACGGGCAAGTGGAGGTGGTTTTCTCCTGATCTTCTGGTGCGATGGATATTTGGTTGTAACCCGAGTATCCATCTAAAAAGTAATACCACCCTCTCCCGTCCAGTCTGTCAAGAATCTGGTCCATGAAAGGCATAGGGAAGTGATCCCGCAGAGTCCATGAGTTAAGTTTCCTGTAATCCATACAGACCCGCTACCCTGTGACCGGTCTTAATGGAACCAATTCATTCTTCTCATTTTCCACCACAGTCATCCCTCTCTTTTTAGGGACACATTGAACCGGGCTTACCCATTTACTATCAGAAATTGGGTACACCACTCCTGCATCAAGCCATTTGATTATTTCCATCTTCACCACCTCTTACATCGGCAGATTCAACCTTCGCTGATGTTTAGTGGTTGGTGTACAATCATCTTCCAACTGTATTTTATGAGTACAAATACCTGGTGGAATGCCGATAATATCTGCAATGGTCCAGCCAATAGCTCTTTTGTACCTCCACAATATAGACAATAAGGCCTCAACCTGCCATTCCACAAGATCTACCACAATAATCATGGGTAATATGCAATTATCACCTAAAAATGCATACCTCAGATGGCCCGACAATTCTTTCAACTCTAACACCGGTGCCTCTTCAATAGATGGCTTTGCAGGAGGTGTCGGTCGGTTCTTCAAGTCAAGATCCAATTTCTTTGGGGGGTAGGAATATGACCCCGTTCCTACCAAAGCATTTACTGTTTCCTCATAATCTTCAATGTCATCACTATCGAAGTTCATCATAACTGCTGCCAAAGTCTCCACAACAAATCTCTCCTCAACAGATTCTTCCATATCAGAATCAACAACTACATCAATAACCGAGACGACACTCATGTCCTTTGGTTGCTTCATCGATTTACACATGTTGAACTTAACTATTTCATCGTTCAATGTGAAAGTCAGCTCGTTGCTCTCCATATCCACCAATACTCTTCTGGTTGCTAAGAAGGGTCGCCCCAAAATGATGGGCACTTCAAAATCTACTGCGCAATCCAAGATTATGAAGTCTGCCAAAAATATGAACTTTCCAACCTTCACAAGCACATCGTATAATATACCCACCGGTCTCTTAAACGATCTATCTGCCATCAGTAGCCTCATAGTAGTCGGTTTGGGGGCTCCCAAGCCCAACTGCTGATAAATAGCTAATGGCATCAGATTATGCTAGCTCCCAGGTCGCAAAGTGCCTTAGCAAAATTAAACTCCCTGATGGTGCAGGGAATAGTAAAGGCACCTGGGTACTCTTTCTTTTGGACTAGCGACCTTGATGAGATGGCACTGCAGTGGTGGAGGTTATCTTTCAGCTCGAAACTTACCGACCTCTTCTTAATGATCAAGTCCTTCATGAACTTGGCATAATCGGGCATCTGTTCAAGCGCATCTACAAGAGGGATGTTTACTGATATTTGCTTCAACATAGTAATGAATTTGTGGAACTTGCCGTCTTCCACCTTTCTCTTGGTCCTATGAGTGAATGGAGGAGGGAGCTTTGGTATTTGCATTGGAAATTTTTCAACTTCCTTGCTTTTCTCCTTAAGCACTTGAGTAGCATCCTCTACCATGGTGGATTTTTACCCACACTATCATCGACCACATTCTCATCATCTACTAAATCATCATCAGCAGCAACACTACCTTTCTGAGTCTGAATTACCGGATGTGATTCCGATAATGTTTTACCACTTCTCGTAGTGATTGCCATATAACTCCCGTCATTCCTTGGGTTTTGTATGGTGTCACTCGGAAAGGTACAAGTCTTTCTTTAATTTAGGGACGCCGAGATTTGACTCATTTTCTGCTCCAACTATTTGATCAAAGTGGAATGTGAATCTACCAACTGACCCATGGATGATAATTCAGTTTTCATCTCCTTCACTCTAGAGTCAGTCGATTCTACTTTCAACAATACATTGGCCAACATGTTCTCCATTTTGGACATCCCTACCTCATTACTAGCTCTTTCTTGATTCCCAGGTGGTACATACAACCCACCTCTATCATCTTTATTTTTCCAGTTTCCTTAATCTCGCTCCCTGTATATAGCCTTCTTATAATAGTTGTCCTTCTGGTAGTTCCGACCTTGGTTTCCTTGGCCATTAGCCTGGAAACCCCCCAAATAATTTGCTTTCTCATCGAACTCTGACTCGGCTGCTCTACCTTGAGAACTAACGGCTTTCACTTTCTCAATTCCTCCTCACAACAAATGTTTTGTCAGCAGGTCCATTTGTGTCTTCAAATGGGCCATGTCTTGGTCCCTCTCTTCCTCTTTTATGCACTGCTCAGCTGACATCACACAACATAAGTTCTAGCAGCTACCTATGTATCTTGTGTATGCCAGGATCTATTTGTTTTGCCGGTTTAGAATAGTAGTGGCTGCAATAAAAGTGAGCCCATGAATGCTCCACCTGCAGCATTATCAAGTGTCGGCTTGGTAGCCGAATTCAGCGCTCTGTAGAATGTTTGCATCAAAAATTCATCTGTCAACTGGTGATTCGGGCATTGAGTCAACTTTTTCTTAAACCTCAGCCAGGTTTCATGTAAAGCCTCATGAGGTTGTTTCCTGAAATTGTTAATCTCATCCCTCAACTGTATCATCCTTGAGGGAGGAAAGAACCTTTCTAGGAAAGCTCCTTTCAACTCACCCAGGTTGTTATAGAATCCAGAGTTAGCTCTGTCAACCATAGTGTTGCCTCATCAGACAGAGACAACGGGAACAACCTAAGCCTGATAACTGTTTGGCTCACACCCGGCAGTTCAAAAGATTTGCCGATCCCCATAAAATTCATCAGATGCCTATTGGGGTCATCACCAGCTACACCTCTAAATAGTCCCTTCAGATTCAGTAATTAGATCATCGTGCTGGTGAAGTTGAACTTAGCACCAACTGCTAATGGGGGAGAACAATGGCGCCCGTAGCACTAACTCCATCCAAGTCAAGGTCCTTCTCATCATCCAAAGCAAAGTGCCTTGGCTGCTGTCGACCTCTACCTCTCTGTTGCGGCCTTTGATCGGCAAGAGCATTATTATTAACACTATCCGCCTCTCTACCATCACCCACTGCAGCCTCATCATCCAATGCAACGTCATCCTCAATATCATCAGTATTCAAGTGTTGTTGGGCCTGCTGAGCTGCAACGAGTCTTGCTGCCTCTTATTGTTGTGCATTTATGTTTCGCCTTAAAGTTCTAGCAAGCTCGGGGTAGTAGGGTAATGTTGGTTCACCCGAGCATCGGGTACTTGGCATGCACAACTCTGTACCCTGTAAAAATCAAAAACAGTAAATAAAAGTAAATCAGGAAAATATGACTAAGAGACAAATAAATACACCGGACTTAATGAACAACTGTATTCCCCGGCAACGATGCCAAAATTTGATACGCCCAAATTATACCTAAATTAATAAGCGTAAGCGGTCGTTGTCAAATATAGAACCCAACTAAGGTTGGTATCGATTCCACAGGGAATAAGGTGCAAATTAAGTCATTAGTAATTTAGATGACTAATAATTGATAGTTTTCGGTAATTGGGGAGGGGGGTTTGAAGTTTTCAATCTTTGAACAATGCAAATAATAATTTATGAGTTTCAACGAGTAAAATTCAGTAGAAGAGGTGAACTAGGGAAGTGTTTACCATGACTTCATAATGATCTTGAGTTAGGGATCAATCGGGTTCTTTTCATATGCTTAACACGAAGAAATTGGAATCATGCTTACGTCTAAACGTTTTCTCAACCAAATAGACGCATTTTCTTTTCAATTCTTTCAAACTTGAAAAGATACAATTATGCAATTCAATTAAAACTTCAAGTAGATTAATCTCGCTAAAGCATCAATCATTAGACAGGAGTTAGTAGTCCCAAATCCTCGTTGTTAATTTAATTTACCCGATTTTAATCTCTTAGTTCAAGCAAATTAAACCTAGGCTTGTTCTAATGTTTGCAACCATTAGAAAATATTAAGAATACAAGATTAACAACATGAATAGCATACGAATCAAACCCAACGTCACCCAAAATCTATATCATCACTTTTGCCATGGGCTCCCACAATCCTAGTTGTGAGAGTTTTAGCCACTCATGCTTGTAAAACGAAGGAAGAAAGCAATACTATTCATCATAATAAGAAGATGTTCTTACTATATAAAATCAAAAGTTTCACTTTAAACCTTGATAAAATCCCAACAACAATGATGAAATCGCAAGGAGGAAGACGATAGTAACGTTTGATAAAATCCCAGCAGCAATGGTGAAATCGCAAGGAGGAAGACGATAGTAACGTTTTCCCTCGTTGCTTCATTCAAAACTCGTTCAAGAAAATGTCAAAAATTATCCAATAATGAATGCATAAAATAACCCTAACACTGGGTATTTATAGTAGTCTAGGAAATAAAGTTCCAAAAATAGAACTCGGACTGCTCGCTTTAACTTGACGGATTGACTTGGAGATTCGTCAACCTTGTGACTACTCGTCAGGAGAGTCGTCACATGGAACCAGTAACTTGCCTTCTCTGCTTAACCTTGACGATTCGTTGTGATGACTCTTCACCATTGTGACGATCCGTCAGGGCTTCCGTTAGCTCTAACTAGTGAACTGGGCATCTGCAACTCTGCTTGACGGTTGGTTGTGGCGATTAGTCATGGCTGTGACGACTAGCCATGGCAGTCGTCACAATTATCCAGTGGCCTACTCTTGACTGTCTTAGCTTGGGGTTTAAGGTGACGACTCGTCACACCTTTAATGTCTCGTCAGGTGGAGTCGTCACACCTAACAGTGAGTACCATTTGGTGCAAATCCTCATCTATTGTATCCTTGTTTCCTTTCCTGTAATTTAAACACATAAACTATCAAAACTAACAACGGTTGCTTGAAAACTCACGGTTATTCTTAGTTAAAGGAATCAAATTTTCCGTAGAATGCCGGCACATCAATTTCCTATTAAAACAAAACGTTTTGAGAGGTTCTTCAATGAGGAACAAAATGCAGCTCTGGCGTATTTTTCTCTTGCTGTTGAAATGAGAACGTGTCTATATGAATGAGTTGGCCTAACTTTTCACCAATTTTATGTAGGATCCCGTAATCATAAAACTTGGCAGGTAGTTCAGGCAATCTGGCCCAGATAGCTGAGTATGTTAATGAAGCTTTAGAGGCAACAAACCTAGGGTTTCCATTTCCCCACTGTTAGAAATTGACTGCCAATAAATCATGACCCTCCGTAAAAGGCTTTATTATAGTTATCTTCTTTGCAAAAAATTTCAAGAGATCTATTAGTGCAACATTTTCTGTTGGCTTCCATATGTCTATTAATTTTTGTTGAAGAAATTGATAGCCCACCCTTCTTCCTAGAATCTTAACAATATGGGCATTCAACCAATTTATGTGAATGCGTTCTTTATCTGTTGAACTTAACGGGATGAATTTGTCAGTCATTAAGGGGTTTACTATTTCGACTTATATGTCAGCTCCATCTACATTACTTTGTACTCTAACATGGTTTGATATCAGTTTATCAGCAAGGTGCTCCTTTAGTTTATCCATGAATGAGGTTTTGTAAGTATTATGGTAATGTGTGATTAGGCGCAACATGTTTTGTCCCCAGATCATTGCTTGCAAAGTCTTTTGTGCTTTTCTTCAAAGATCTCAGGATTTTCCATTTCTTGGTCTGTTTATGGGGGATCTTGCAAGTTCTGCCCTAGTCCTTTATCATCACAATTCAATATGATTTGGTACATTTAAATGAACATTGCTTCTATTTGAACGTTAATTTTCATTATACATAATTTCCTTTTTATTTTCCATTTCTTAAGTTTGTTTGTGGGGATCTTGCAAGTTCTGCCCTAGTCCTTTATCATCACGATTCAACATGGTTTGGTGCATTTAAATGAACAATGCTTCTAGCTATTTGAATGTTAATTTTCATCATACATAGTTTTTTTTATTATATACAATTCTTTTGTATATTAATTAATAGACACAATGTACAATGTGTGGACCCTAATAAATCCATTATTTAAAGGACTTTTGACACATTATAAGTAGACTATTTCTTAAACCACTTTAGATGAAGTATGTCATGAACAACTTGTGTACAGTTTCATATGTATTATTACATGTAAATATCTTTTATAACTTTAAGCTAACCACTCAAAGACTATTCTAATAACTGGTAAGACTTCCATAGTTTGATTGCTTCATCGTTAATTATTATATATATAAGGTTTCGTTGTCAAATTAGGATTGACAAAGTTGAATGTATCAAGATCTTTAATCCATAATTTATTTCACCAAAATGTAGCTTTATGGATTTATTTGCCCGTCGTTGTCTTCAAACGCACACCAAAGTATACTTGATCAATCAAGTAATTAGTACACGAAAGTATACTTGGTCAATCAAGTATATAATATATAATAAGTAAAGCATCATTCTCACAAAACTTATAGTTAACATTAACTAAATAAACCAATACTAAATATCTCGTAACGAAAATATTTCAACTCTTTAATTTATCTAAATTATTAATTAACTGTGTTAATTTTACTGTCAAAAAATCTTTCCAAATTATAATCGTTTATTCAAATTATTAAATTCCTATATTTCAATGAAGCTATAAATAATATGAACACATTAATAAACCCATGAAGAGAAATGGGTGAAAATCGTTTACACCCCCGAACTTTGCTTTAAAAATCAAACACCCCTCTCAACTTTGAACAATAATCATTCTCCCCCTTTATCCTAATTGAATTTTTTAAATGCCTATTTTGCCCTTGTATTATCAAGCTTTATATCTTTTTTTTTAAAAAAAAATTGTAATCACAATTTTTATTTTTTAAAATCTATATATATATGTTTATAATAATATATATATAATATATCTTAGATGAAAAAGAAAAGTGAAAAATACTAATTGAATATGTAAGTTAATGACATTTCATAATGAAATAAATGAGCAAAATAAAATAAAATATTAATAATAATCAAAACTCTAATATCTAATTATACAAGTAAAAAAACAGGTAATTATAACTTTATAAATATATCTCAATGCATATATATAAAATTAAATGATTGTTGTTTATAAATTTTAAATTATAATTTAGAAAATATTTTATTATTGACAACCAAAACTCATTTATCTATGTAGACATTAGAGAATAACAGAGAGAG
This sequence comes from Jaltomata sinuosa, assembly GCA_003996215.1. Classification (NCBI taxonomy): domain Eukaryota; kingdom Viridiplantae; phylum Streptophyta; class Magnoliopsida; order Solanales; family Solanaceae; genus Jaltomata; species Jaltomata sinuosa. The sequence continues at coordinate 102,529 of QJPP01000948.1, forward strand.
AACGAAAAAAACATACATCTATATACATAATTACATATAGACATACATGCCCGTTTGGCCATAAGAATTTTTCACTATTTTTCAAAAAATTATTTCACTTTAAATTATTCAAAAAAATATATTGTTTGGCCATAAAATTTTCAAATACAACTTCAAGTTGTATTTGAAAAAGTGAAAACACCTAAATACTTGTTTTCACTTTTTAGTTGTATTTAACACTTTGAATTCTAAAAAGTCTTTCAAAAAAGGTATGGCCAAACATAACTCCAACTCCAAAATTTTTAAATAAAGTGAAATTTTTTTCATGACCAAACGCACACTTAATGCATATAATATAAAAATATCAATCATAAAAGATAGCATTAGATTTTGTGATTAGTTTGTAAAAGGATTATTTTATTAATAATGTAAATGAATTTAACTAAAAATGGTAAATACCTAGGTTAAGAAAAAATAAATATATAATATAAAAAGACATTACATAAATAAAAAATTAAAAATATTAAGGATAAAATAGACATTGCATAGGATAAAGGGGGGAGAACGATTATTGTTCAAAGTTGAGGGGGGTGTTTGATTTTTAAAGCAAAGTTAGGGGTGTAAACGATTTTCACCCGAAGAGAAATTAACCAACGTCATAAATTATATTTCTATCTTAATCACGCAATCAATTCCTTATAAATATCTGCTCAAGAACGAGTCCGGGATCTAAATGGCACTTTTTTGGATTAAAAATGTCAAAAGGGCAACTAGTTCCATGGTTGGACCAAAAGGGACATCTCTTGACGTGATACAAAAGACGACTATCGAGAGTCACTTAGCCCCTTGACCTCTTCTCTCAAAAAAGACGTTGTGCGGGCAAGTCGATCAAAGTCAGAGCAGGGAGGGAATGTTTATTTACAGTTGTTGTAGTAAGACTTTTCATTTCCTGTTCGGTCTTTCAATAAGTAGTATGGGGTTCGTTTTCACCGAGCTGGTCTCTTGAGTCTATAGGCTACCTTTCCTATCCGCTTTTCTACAAGGTCTACTTCCAGACTGGGCAAAGCCTTTAGGTTGTTTAAGTAGGTTTGGGCTAAGGTCGTTGCGCTCCTGCCACCTCTTGCAAAGTAGGCTGATGGGCAAGCCCCCTCCTGTCGCAATGGTGTGGGGTATGTAAACGTTTTGTCATCTCTGTGGGGTAGGGGTACTTTTTTTTAATACAAAATCGTATTTTGTAAATTGTGTAACTTTTTTTTTTAGAAATCGTTTTCGTGTAAACGATTTGCTAGCGAATTTTTTGTTTTATTTTATAAAAAACGTTCATAGATGAACAATTTCAATGTTGTAACTTTTTTAAAAAAAAAGAAAAGCGTTTCAAGGAGAACGTTTTGGAGTTTAATTTTTTTTCCTTAAAAACGTTCCAATCTTACTATTTTATGGAGATTTGTGAATTTGTTAAATGGGTATGTGGAGAATTAAGGTAGATCCCAATGTATGATTATCATGAGGGTGTTGACGGGTCGGTTTGGGTCAGTTATTGGTCAAAACTAAAACCAAATCAATATAATTAATTTTTAAATTTTTAAAACCAAACCAAATATAATATACATTTATCGATTTGGTTGTTATCGATTTTGGTTCGGTTATTCGATTATTAACCATACACGAAAATAAAAGAAATGATTCATTCAAACGGAAAAAAAATTCTTTCAAAAAGAAAAAAATATATTGTGAGATTACTCCATAAAACAATAAAATGGCAAATTACTCTAATACAAGATATTTAAATTATACATAAATTTTGATGAAAACATATATAAGATAATTAAAATTATTCATAAAATATAACAAATTATGTATATATAATTATAAAAAATATAATATAATTTATCGGTTTGGTTCGATTATTTCTTCGGTTTTTTTTAGCAAAATCAAAACCAAATCTTATTTTATTCCTTATTTTTAAAAATGTAAACCAAACCAAATCAAATAAAAATCGATTTGGTTCGATTTTCAACTTGAATCGATTTTACCCAAACCATGAACACCCCTAATTAGCATCAATTAGAAAAATAATACTACCATATAATTAAGATTGGGAAAAAGGAATAGTGAGTATATATTCTTTAGGGAGAACACGACCCTACTTGTGTATTTTAATTTGTTTTTTTCCTTAAGATTAGTGGTTGTCAATATTGAAAATTTAAAACTCCCAAACGTTCACCTTGAAACGTTTTTCTTTTAAAAAAGGAGTTACAACATTGAAATCGTTCATGTATGAACGTTTTCTATAAAAAGAAAAAGAAAAAATTAGCCAGCAAATCATTTACACAAAAAACGATTTCTAAAAAAAAGTTACACGGTTTACAAAATTGTTCATACATAAACGATTTTGTTCTAAAAAAGTACTCCTGCCCCACATAAATGACAAAACGTTTACATATAAACGTTTTGTCCCTTTTGGTCTAACCTTGAAACCAGTTGCCCTTTTGGCATTTTTAATTCCAAGAAGTGCCATTTAAGTCCCCGGACTCCTCAAGAACTTGTCCGTTCAATTCTATTACAATTAGGAATTTCTTTTTAATTCAAATTTACTCATTATTCATTAATAGAATTTGATAGATAATTAAAAAAATTAAGCGTTGATTTTTTTATTATTATTCTTGAATCCTTTTTTAAAATTCATCAATAGAATTTTCTTTCTAATTCAAGTTCTCCATAGTATTGATTGTTTTTTATTATTCTTGGATCCTTTTTTTTTGTTTCTTTAATCCAAAGTGTTCTTTTAAAAAAAAACTTGCCAAAGACTCAGATGTCATGGTACATTAACTTTATCAATGATGGGTTTTTCTTGAATCAATTCTCATCTTAATTCCATATTTTTAATGGTTAATTTTTAATTGCGAACTTAGGGTTCATTCTCAAGCCTCTATATATTGTATGTCATCATTTATCAATTAAACACAAATAAATAATTTTAAAAAAAAATTATAATATTTTTGATATAATATTTAATTACTTTTTATTTAAATTATATATTTTTTATGTTTAAATATAAATAAATTATGCACATTCAAATGTTGATAAACAAATAATTTTAATCATTCAGTATCCAGAAAAGTAATACCATGAATTTACAGATTTTAATCGGCAAATTATTTCTATATTATTGTTTTCCACCTATGAATATATTCATAAAATATAATTGTTGAACATATATTCATTAGATATAAGTTATTGAATTCTATGTTCTTTTTTTCCAACTAGTACTATAATCATAAAATATAATTTTTTGAATCGACCTTATGGCCACTTTTGTGGTCACCTTATTTTTGCTTCTATTTAGCCTATAAGATTCCTTTTTTCTTTTCTATCTATTGGGAAAAAAATTGTATTAATAATTTTTCATTTTACGTATGAATAATTCTTTAATATTGTGTTCATTCACAACAATAGATTTTATTGGTTAAATATAATGGACAACCTCTTAAACCCTGATTGGATACAAAGTTTGTACTAATAAGTTTAATTTTACGTATTGATAACTTTTTAATATCTTGTTCATTCTCAATAATATAACTTATTGATCAAATATGTGGACAGTCTCTGACAAAGATGTTGAATTCAGAAGGATTAGCTCGAGCTTAGAGAGCAACAATGGAAGAATCTCAGAGAAGAAGATGAACATCTGGAAATCCCAATTGGAAAATTTTTACGGAATGAATTGGATATTTTTGGCAAAATGGCAATCAACTTCGATATTTTTGGTATGCTCATGAAAAACTGGGTTTCTTGCAATGTGAAGGGCAGCCTGATTGTCGCAAAAACAGGTATAGGTAAAGTAGGTGGAATAGTAAGCTCTTCAAGCAACCTGGTAAGCCAAACAAGTTCACCCACGACCTTTCTCAGGGATCTGTATTCTGCTTTAGCCGAGGACAAGGAGATGGTGCACTGTTTCTTCGATTTCCAGCTGATGGGGCTATCCCCAAGGAGAACAATATAGCCACTCACTGATTTCCCGGACTCAGGGCAAGAAGCCCAGTCAGAGTCGCAGTAAGCAGTGACTGTGGAATTAGGGTGGTTGGACATGAAGATGCCCATACTGATAGAACCTTTCAAATATCAAAGCACATGGGAAGCAACTCTCAAATGAGTGTCTTTAGGTTGTTGTATGTATTGGCTTAGGTGTTGTACAACATAGGCAATATACAGTTTGGTTCCAGTGAGGAAGTTCAACTTTCCTACAAGCTTCCTGTAGTGAGTGGGATCGGGTAACAGAGTACCCTCATTAGCCCTCAATTTGACTGATGGATCAAGGGGAGAAGTCACAGTAGTACTGTGGGAACAGTCAAACTCTTTTATCCAGTCTGCAGTGAACTTTTTCTGAGTAATCAATGCACCATCAGGTGTATAAAGAACTTCTAAACCTAAGAAATAGTGAAGTCTCCCCAAATCTTTTATCCTGAAAGTCTGATGCAAAAAGGTCTTTAAGGACTTAATTCACTAAGATGTGTACCTGTGGCAATAACATCATCAACATAAACGGCAACAAAAGTCACCAGGGATCCTTCCTTTTTGTAAAAGAGAGAGTAATCAAACATGGAGTGGTGATATCCTCGGGAGAAGAGTGCATCTGTCAGCTTGGCATACCATTGCCTACTTGCTTGTTTGAGGAAATATAGGTACTTGTTCAATTTACATGCCATACCAGGACTGTCTACTACCAAACCTAGGGGAATTTGCATGTAAACTTCTTCATGTAAATCTCCATGAAGAAATGCATTATTCACATCTAACTGGAAGATGTCCCATCCTTTCTTTATTGTGATGCTAATCAAGGTTCTAACTGTTGTCATCTTGACTACTGGTGAAAAGGTTTTTGTGTAGTCTATACCAGTCTATTGAGTATAACCCTTAATAACTAACCTCGTTTTGAATCTCTCTATACTACCATCAGCCTTGTGCTTTATCTTATAGACCCACCTACATCCTATGGCCTTCTTACCAGGTGGCAGTGGGACTAAGTCCCAAGTGTGGTTTGCATGAAGTGCCTCAAATTCTTGAGTCATTGTTGTCTGCCAAGGAGGCATTCCTGCAGCTTCTCCATATGAGCAAGGTTCACAGTCAAAAGAGACAGCCTTAAACAAATGTTGACTATCAGGAGCCGAGGCATTAAGTGATATATGATTGGGTAAAAGAGCATGTGTGTGTAAGAAAAAGTAGGAACTAGGGGTCTCGGTTTCAGAGGTATGGGTAGTAGAGGAAAAGGTAGGCAACTTATGTTCATAGTCTTTCAATTAGGATGGCAGCTTATGTGATCTAGCAGGTCTAGTATGTCTTGGAACAGGGTTAGTAGTGCAAGGAAAGGTAGATGATGTAGTGTTATCAGCAGGTCCAGTAGGGGTGAGAGAGGTAGTGTTATCAGCAGGTCCAGTAGGGGTGAGATCAACTTGGGTGTGAGGGGAAGAAGGAGGAACAGATGTGAAAGATCCTAGATCATTACCAGGCATAGGGACAGAGGTGAGGGACTCTTCAAGGTGGCATGTACGGACTGGATTAGGAGAATAGACATCAGTAGATTTGGAAAAAGACCAGTCATCAAATACAGGACTAGGACATGATGAATGATGAAAAGAACTTGGTGGTGGTTTACTAGACTGATAGTACATATCTCTAGGATTAGAAGATAAAATAAAACGAAAAATGCTTTCATGAAACAACACATCCTTTGAAACGTGTATTTTTCTAGTAGCTAGATTTAAGACCCTATAACCTTTTGTCCCATAAGGATATCCCACAAACACATGAGGAGTTGATCTAGGTTCAAATTTATCCTTGTGAGTTTTTAAAGTGGTAGGCTAGCAAAGGCATCCAAAACTTCTAAGGTGAGAATAGAGAGGCTTTTTCTTGTACAAAATTTCATAAGGGTTGTGATTTTTTATGGAAGAGGATGGTAATCTATTAATCAAGTAGGTGGAAGCAAGAATACATTCCCCCCAATATATAAGAGGTAATTTGGGTTGGTATAGAAGAGCCCTTGTTGTCTCTAGTAAGTATTTGTGTTTTCTTTCTACTACCCCATTTTGTTAGGGTATGTAGGGACATGTCTTTTGGTGTACTATGCCTTTAAGTTGAAAAAAGGTGATGGATTCATGACTGGTAATCCTAAACCATTGTCAGTTCTGATAGATTTAACAGTGACACTGAACTGATTTTCCACCATGGACACAAAGGATTTAAGAACGTATAAGGCATTACTTTTGCAGCTAAGGAGGTTTGTCCAAGTGCACCTACTATAGTCATCTACTAAGGTAATAAAATATCTGCATCTATCATGGGTGAAAACATGGTAAGGGCCCCAAAGGTCAACATGTAGTAGTTCAAAAGCTTGGGAAGAAATGGTGGTGGCTTTGTGAGGAAAGGGAAGTCTGTGTTGTCTAGCCATTGGGCATATTGAGCAAAAGAAGGGTTGTTTGGGTGCAACGTTCACTGGAATAGATGGAACTTTACTCATATTTACAAAAGGTACATGGCCTAATCTATGATGCCACAAGATGTCTACATTCATTTCATTAGATAAAGATGCATTATTCACAGTAAATTCCCCTTTATTGAATGGAACAGAAATATTTACAAAAGACTTTACACAGGGTAAGATAGCAGCATCACTAGGACTAGATAGCATGGATGCTTTAGACATAGTTTTGTTATAACTTGGTTTATTACAAAGAGACACATGACTGGAGACACTAGATAATGCAGGAGCAGACTTATTACAAGTAGACACAAAAGAACCTGAAATAGTAGCAGCACTAGTGGAATTACTACAAGGGTGTACAGGGGAATTAGAAACAATAGCATAAAGACTAGATTTGGCTTGACTCGATGCTGAGCAATGAAGATAGAGACTGCCTTTGGTGCTACCAATATCTAGTGGCCTCTTCTGTGAAGGGCCATGTATGAAAAGGCAAGAAAATCTGGTGAAGACCACAATGCAATTAAGTTGTACTGTCAGGGCATGGATGGAAATCAGATTAAACTTGAAACTAGGAATATACAAGACCTGTTTTAGAACAATTGTTGGACTAACAACAACATCACCAATCAGAGTCATCTTAACTTTGTACCCATTAGGTAATGATACTGGAAAAAGGGTAAACTAAGATTTTTGCATTGGTAAGTATATTCTTATTGTGTGTCATGTGGTTTGTTGCTCCGGAATCAAGGATCCAAGTAGTAACATATTATTTAGGCAGTCTACTAAACTGTTTACTGTGTTCAATAGGAGAAGAGCAAGCAACAATACCTGTGAAGTTAACAGCCCCTTCATTTACATTGTTTACATCTCCTCCATTTGATGAATTTCCTGCAATAACATCTGTATTGTTATTAACTTGCAAATTCTCCAGGATGGTGAGCAACCGTCCATATTGTTCCTTGGTCAGATGTTGCATCATTATGCCTCGATCACTTGGTCCACACTCTTCTTCAACAGTGTCGAGTCCTTCTCTATATACATTTGTTGCAACTCTTTTTCCTTTGTTGTTGTTATACCTAGGAGCTTGTGGGTAATGGTCATTGTTGTTGTATCTTGGAGTTTGTGGATGAGATTTCTATGAGTTCTGTGGATTTCCATTGAGTTTGAAACACCTATCTTTAGTGTGGCCAGGCCTTTTACAATGCTCACAAAAGGGCCTGGGTCTATTCGAACTGTATCCATTGTTTCTATACCCATTATTTGTATTGTTGTTGTTGTAATTTGTCCTGAAGCTCCTAGAATTGCTGCTACTTGCCCCGTTTGCATTCATAGAACAAATTCTAAGAAGGACTGGCTACTTGGTCTAACTTCCTTTTGTTTTTACTCTTGGATGAGTATGGAGAAAGCTTGTGTGACGGTGGGCAGGGGATTCATCATAAGAATGCTTCCTCTTACTACAGTGTATACTTCATTTGGTCCCATTAAAAACAAAATCAGCCTTCTGTCCTGCTCTGCCTTTTGCACACTTGCCCTAGCTCCACAAATACACACACATGTGCATTGTGCATGTGCAGTCAAATTGCTAAGCTCTTCCCAGAGCTTCTTCATATTGGTGTAGTAGCCAGTAATGTCCAGAACTCCTTGACTTAGGTCATTAATCTCCCTTTGCACCTGATACAGCTTAGCACTATTTGTCTGATCATATCTATCTTCGAGATCTTGCCACAACTCTCTGGCATCATTCACAAATTATAAACTGTCTCCCAAATCCTTTGTAAACGAATTGAGAATCCAGGAAGTTACCATGTCATCACAACGTAGCCACTGTTCATAGGTAGCTGAGTCTGCATCAGGTTTCTTACATTATCCAGTAACAAAACCTACTTTGTTCTTCATAGAGAGTGCTCTGAAGACACCTCGTCTCCACGATCTATATCCAGTTCCATCGAACGCTATTGGAACTAGCATGGATCCGACATTTTCTGATGGATGCATGTATAAAGGATTGCTTGGATCAGCAGTTTCATTTCTCGAATTTGCTTCGTCTGTAGTCATTTGAGCAATAATTTGGACAAACAAAACTTCTGATTTTATGAAGAGAGAAGAGGAAGAATGTCGATTACTCTAGAAGAATTTTGGAAAACAAAAAATGCTACTCAACAACAAGAGGAGATCTTCGAGTCCACAGATTGAATCGAAGACTGTGAATCAAAGAAAACTAAGCTAAAAAGCAGATCTGAATGTCAATTCTAGAATTGGATCTGAAAATTAACATCAAGGAATTGCAACAGAGATCTATGAATCTACGGATTGAAAAAGGAGGAAGTGAGCTAGAAAAGGAAAAAGTTGAGCTAGAAATTGGGTCGATATTCGAATCTTAGCTCTGATACCATGACAAAGATTTTGAATTCAGAAGGATTAGCTCGAGCTTAGAGAGAAACAATGGAAGAATCTCAGAGAAGAGGATGAACATTTGGAAATCCCGATTGGAAATTTTTTACTGAATGAATTAGAAAATATCTCAGTCTTTATATTTATACAAGCTAATCAGAGTGCACAGCTGGCACCAACTAATATAACCACTAACTAACTAACCGACTTAACGGACTAACTACCAATATATCTTAATAGTCTCTTATACCCTAATACAAGAGTCAATGTAATAGTTTCTTGGTCCTGAGTGATTTTGATTCTTGAATGTTTTGCTTCTTTATTTAAAAACATGATGATTCAAACCTTTGAGTATTATATTATATATCTATATCTACTTCCCGAAAAAATGATGACCAAAAAAAAAAAGGGTTAGTGGATAAAAGGAAGGTTGACATGACAGGAACGAGGGTTTTGAACTTTGAAGAGTACATGTTAGGGGTGAGAAGATGTAAAGAAATGGACCTTGGGATGGCGGGTTGTCCCTTACTACTTATGAATGGAATAGTAGCGATGATCACCTCGAGGTATGCGTTAACGTCTTTGATATGCATTTCAAAACTCGTCAACGTTTGTGAAAATTCAGGCGGTCAGTCCTCCTGAAGATATGGATAACGAGGCCATCTTCACAACCTTCTCCCTTTTGTCCCTATGAGGAGAGGATTGCCCAAATCCATATAAAGAGATCACTTATCTCATTAATTAACCATCCATGTGTGTGAGACTTTTTTCATTCTTCAATACTCCACCTCACGTCCAGAGATGAACATCTGAAATGTGGGCAATATAATTTAGAGGTCCAACATCGGGTGAGATAGGTCCTGCTCTGATGCCATATAAGAAAATGGATCTTGGACCTAATTCAACCTCAAAGCTAGTTTATGCGGGGTGGATTTGCCCAAATCCAATATAAGGAGTCCACCATCTCATTAACCACCATGTGAGACTTTTTTCATTCTTTAATAGAAGACCTAGTTGTCCTTCCTTTTCCATGTACAACGGTACAATTCTTGATTCCCAACACTCATGGTGTGTTTTGTATAAAAAAAATAAACTTCACGGAAAATGTTTTCGGAAAAAATAATATTTTGAAAAATAAGTGATTTTCTTATTTATTTTTAAATTTTTGATAAGTAAAAGCAGAAACATATTATCCCAATAGCATTTATATATGATCTAGAAAAATAGTACTATGTGGGTAAAGGTAGGGGTGGGGTCAAAGGGTGACAAGATCATTGGAATGGAAAGGAGACAATGAGCTTAGAATATACAACAATAACATTTCTAGTGAAATCCCACGAGTAGGGTCTGAGGAGGGAATAGTGTACGCAAACCTTATCCCCATCTCGTGGTGGTAGAGAGGTTATTTTCAAAGGACCCCCGCTCGAGTACCACGTATCAATAAGTAGTTAGGCATGAAAAGGGGGGGTAAATGAGCTTAAAATGTCACTTATTGAATTTGTTTTCCCTGCTTTCTTTAAAAAAGTTATTTTTCTTAGGAAATTATTTTCCTATATAGAAAGAATATTTTCCAAATTATTTTAACCAACCAAATATTAAAAAAAGAAAAAAAATGGGATGTTCTCCTCCATACCAAACACATCCTCAATGACACTATATTTTCCCTTGTATTTAAACACTCACATTTTGGCTTAGCAAACTCACCAAATTAAGCTAAAGCTAATACTCCACCAACCAAAAAAGAAAGAGAAAAACAAAACCTTGTGAATTTATCATTACTCAGCAATGGAGTATAGTCATGACCCTTTGTGTTGGAACATAGCAGCAGACAGTCTCAAAGGTAGCCACCATGATGAAGTCAAGAGAATGGTGGAGGAGTTTAGGAAGCCGGTGGTCCGACGTGGTGAGACGCTAACGATAGCTCACGTGGCTGCCATAGCCACCCGGTCGGGCACGGAGCTGGTGAATGTGGAGCTTTCGGAAGCAGCCAGGGCTGGATCATTGAAGGCATGAATAAAGGGACTGATAGTAATGGTGTTACCACAGGTTTTGGTGCAACATCACATAGGAGGACCAACCAAGGTGCAGCTCTACAGAAGGAGCTAATAAGGTAAACACATAACAGTATTCCCTCCCTATCCTATTCTTTTTAATCTATTAAAAAAGACAATTTAAAAAATTTAATCTAAACATTTTATTTTAGCCTTAATGATAAGAATTAAAAGGATCATGAGAAATAATTTAATTTAAACTTCTCACTATAGTGAAAATCACTACTTTTTTTATTGAAAAAAATTACAAAGGTTTTAATTGGTTTAATGGTAAGAACCTAAAGGTTGAAACTATCAAATTCACATTATCACTATAAAATAATTGAAATTAGCTACTCTTCGCTAATCAATTGCTAAATAGCTCAAAGAGTACCAAATTTATTAATAATTCATCGTTAAATAAAATTAGAGACGAATATCAATGTTTAGCTAAAGAATTTGTCTATCGTTGATTTTTTTTTTTGAAGTAGTGAAAGGGTATTTTGGTTTTTTCAACTTGTTTAGTTTAGGGCTTTCCGCTTTTATAATAGTACTAGTTTAGTGTACGTGCGTTGCACGTGTGTATCGCAAATATATAATATTGCATACAAAAAGACCTAGTTTAGTGTACGTGCTTTGCACGTGTGTCTTTCGTCAGTCAATAAAATTATATATGAAAGAGCAAAAATATTAGAAAATAGCAATTGACATTAGAATAAATTTTATATCTATTTAAATGATATAGCTTGTAGGGAAAAAAAGATAACCATGAGAGCCTATTATTAAATGTAATGACAATATGTCAGATCTCATAGTTTATTCACAATTGAAATAATTGCATATAATTAAATTTTTTTTTAAAAATCATATAAAATTAGAATGATTAATCAATTTGTTGTGACGGAATGTAATGATCCAAAGAATCTAGTCAAAATTGTAAATAAGTCAATTTCAAACTATTAATTATATAGGAATCATTGTAAACAAAAATCACAAAAAACTTCTCAATTAGCAATTATCTATCAAGAATACATAACAATTTATTATTCTAAACTTCAAGAACATACTAAAATCACAAAAGAAAACTTTTCAATTAACAATTGTCTATCAAAAATAGATGATAATTTATTTTTGTAAACATAAAAAACATACTAAAATTTTAGAAAACTTACCTCAAATCACAAGCAAATTTGTCTCTTCAATCATATACTATCAATACTTCACAAAAAAATTCTCAATTAACAATTATTTATCAAGAATACATAATGATTTATTTATTGTAAACTTCACAAGAACATACTAAAATTTTAGAAAACTTACCTTAAATCACAAGCAAATTTATTTTTTAATCATAAATACTATCAAGATTGTAAACATCAAGAACATACTAAAATTTAAGGAAATTTACCTTAAGTCACAAGCAAATTAGTCTCTTCAACTATAAAATATATATCATGTGATCCATCACCTAATAACGGGAAGTACTCCAACTTCCTTCATGACTTCAACAAAAGGCTTGCCTGCCATCAATATCAGATTCATCAGTGTAATGCGATACAATGCTGTTTAAGCAACTTAAATGAAACAATAACAACAACTATTATTACTATGAGCTCAATGAGAGCCCTCATGTTTGATTCTCTCGACATTAATGGTCGAGAGACGTTTGACAATTGTTCTAGTAGAATATATAAAGACTCAAATTAGGTTTTTTTCTTAAATTATAATTTTAGTTGGTTCAAAATTTTAAATATTATAAAAATAATGATATAATAATTTTACAAATAGTAAAAAGATGATTTTGTCTAAAGAAAAAACTTTAAATGAAAGGCAAAAAGTTCAAATCGCATTATAAGGTGTGAAGGACATTATAATGTGATTTGAACTTTAATTTTATAATAATTTATATCATTCAAAACTAAAATCGTTGTACGAAATTAAAATTTTTATAGTAAAAATTGAACAATCATAAACTTTTTTTTTAAAAAAACAACCTAACCAAAACACAATAATAAAAATTATGTACGTCCAGAGACTCATATTCTGACTTATGCACTGACTGATAATTAAAATTGTATCATTATTAAAGGAATAAAAATATTGTTACAAAAATAACTAAAGCCAAAAAGCATGCTTAATATGGAATAATTTTCTTATAGAACTTATGTGATGAAAGAAATTAATTGCCTTTAGATAGCTTAATACCTGCAATAATGGCTAAAAAAATCAATGAAATATAAAACTATGTGAAATTGATATAGCTTAGAAATTCAAAATACATTAAACATGCAGTTATATTAGAAGTCGAAACTTGTAACAAAGCAACATCACATGAGAAATAAATTGACCTAAAAAACAAAGAGAAAAAGAGAAGGTACAACATATGTAGTCTGTTGAGTTCTATAAATAAGCAAAAAAAATTACGAATTTGTTTCCAACATGAACTTAATTTGCCTGATAATGAGTTGAAAGGAATCCTTGATTAACTCAATCTCTTTTGAAAAAATAAGCCAAATATTTTTAGTTTATAATTCTTACAAAATTCTAATAACTACGTTAACACAAACTTAAAGAAGTACTATGAAATTCTTAAATTTAGGTATGGATTCTTACAAAGTAAACTAATATTTTATTACAAAGTCCTTTTATTTTAGCACTTTCTACATCATTCAAATAAGAAAAAGTTTAATAATTCACATGTTTAAATGATATAAATAAATATTGTATCTCAAATATGTTATTATTGTTATTGTATTTCACTACCATATTTTCAGAAAATTTATTCACGTAAGAAAATCTATTAATTTTCCTAATATTTTAGGAGGGAAAGTAAAAAAGAAAACATACCATAATTTTATGAAGTTTTTTCACGTAAGAAAACATACATTTACCAACACTAAAATAAAACCTACCATATTTTTAAGGAAGTATTTTATGTAAAGAATAAATCAATTAATTTTCCTAATACTTTATCAGGAAAAATTAAAAAAGGGCCTACATATTTTAAGGAAATTTTTTCACGTAAAACCTCATATATATTTACCAACATTAGTTCTCATTCTCATGTATTTTGGGAGTCTTTCCATATATTTTAATATTAAATATTATAAAAATAATTAAATAATAATTGAAGGAAAAAAGTGAAAAGACGATTTTATCTATTGTAGAGTTTTTTAATGAAGGGTAAAAAGTTCAAATCACATTATAAGGTTCTTCACACTTTTAATATAACTAGTTTAGTGTACGCGCTTTGCGCGTGTTTTGTAACTAAAATATCGAGAACAAAAACAAGCAAGTAAATTCCATTATTTCATTAAACAAATACACATGGCAATCAAACATAACCTCGAAAACTATCATACTATTAGCTTCTTAACTATGTTATTATGTGTTTTAAAAAAAATGAAGTTAAGTGAAAAGTTGAAACAAACTTCTAAGAATTGCTTTAAAAGTAACATCTCACTATCCTCTCCGATCTCCATCATAATGTCTATTCCGCTATTGATTTCAATTGTAGATCACATCGATGTTGCGAATATGATGAAAGACTACATAAAAAGAAAATAGTTAGAACAAATTTTTCAATAATGAATCTGACATAGGATTATTCATCTTAATCTTCTCTCAAGCCACCTTAAGAAAATTCGAAAGAAACATAAAATCAAACGAAAATAATATAAAAAAAGAATCACCAACAATTATATTGAACACAAAGAATTAATTAGGTTTAAATATTATTATGTCTCGTAAAAAGAAAGAGTCCTCAATTTATAAAAGTTCAAAACTTTTTCCTCCAAGAAAAAAACTATCTAAATATGATTTATTATACATTACTAACCCATTATTAAATTAAATTAGCGATTCAAACTGTACGAACCTTATGAACACAAACATGTAAGTATATCCATGATTTGATCGGAGGCCATCAACTTTAACCTGCAGAACATGACATGTAATTTTAAAATAAAAAAAATAACATTAATAGAAAAAACATAACAAAATAATAAAACAAATCAAACAAATAAGCAAATTTTAACCTCAACATGTGTGTCACATCAATATTATTAGCTTAAATATTATAAAGGTTTGAAAATCTAAACTTGAATATCGTAGTGAGGATTTTCTTGTCCCTTCATCGAGAGAGAGAATTTAATATAGTAGTGATTTTTTTCCATTAGAAGTTTTTTTTGTTAATATAAATAGGACTGCAGTTTTAGGAATAGGACTGCAGTTTTAGGAATAGGACTCCTAATGTTGTTTTGTTTGCCAAAAATAGGTTGTTTAGGACTTTTATTATTGTGTCGTACCAACAAAGAACCCATAAACTTAGGAATTATAATTAGGGTAGAAAACCTACCCCTTCTATTCATAAACTGTCGATATTAGACCCTTTTTTCATATACTTATTACAAATAAATAAATAAAATATTAATAGTAATAATTGTAATTAATTTAAAATTCCTCAATATTAGCATAATAATTAAATGACAAGAATTGAAGAAAAATAATAAAAAAATAATTTTGTCTAAAAGAGAGTCTTTTAATGAAGGGTAAAAAGTTCAAATCACATTATAAGGTCCTTAACACTTTTAATATAGTACTAGTTTAGTGTACGTGCGTTGCACGTATGTATTATGTTAAGCAATATATATATATATATATATATATATATATATATATATATATATATATATATATAAATTATTTAAAATAATAATTAACATAAAAATAAATATAATATTTACTTAAATAATAAAATAAATATTATTACATAACTTCTATAGTAACTCGATTTACAATACATAACATACTTGATGTAAATCATAACATACTT
Organism: Jaltomata sinuosa; assembly: GCA_003996215.1. Lineage (NCBI taxonomy): Eukaryota > Viridiplantae > Streptophyta > Magnoliopsida > Solanales > Solanaceae > Jaltomata > Jaltomata sinuosa. The sequence goes on from QJPP01000948.1 coordinate 118,241, forward strand.
GATCTGCCTTCAAACTTAAACCCAACTTAAAAGAGTCGACTATAACCCTAAATTTATAGGTTCATTCATTTATAATTATAACCTTATATTTCGAACTCAACTAATAATTTTAATTAATAAATCAACTATAATACTAACGAATAAGCTAAATTTATATTTTGCAACCCCCACTCTTAACTCAGAACCCCAATGCTTAAATCATGGATCCTCCGAAACTCACACTCTGAACTCTGAACGCATAATGCCTAAATTTCAGAGCCTTCATAACCCACACTCTAAACTAAAAAATTACCACGTCTAAAATTCTGGATCCTCCAAAACCCACACTCCAAACTCATAACTCACAACGTCTAAATTCTAATACTCCAAAATCCACCACAGATTCAAAAAATAATAATTAATTTAACCTACTTTTATCTTCACTTTTCTTTTTATTACAATAAAATAAACAACACCATAATTAAAAAATTACAACAGTATTAAAAAACAATTAATAAACTAATTGAAAAAAAAAGAAGGTAAATTACTAACCCCAATGAACATGTGCCTCGTGGATTTTATTCTACTGGTGCTAATGAAAAAACTGCTAGGGAATTTTTGAAAAAGCCATGAAAATAATTAAAAGATTATCTATTAATTAGTAGTAAATTTCATGAAGAAAAATAAACATGTATGGTCTTAATTTTAGTAGAAACCAAATAATTGCTTACATGTATATGTGGCGTTGGAGTTGTCTGCTTCTATTGATATTGATATGGAGTACCTATTTGTGTTTGTGTGTTTATACTTTATATATATAAAGATTCAAATTAGGGTTTTTCATTTTAGATTAAAATTTTAATTGAGTTTAAAGTCTTAAATATTATAAAATTAATTAAATAATAATTTGAAAAAAATTATAAAAAGACGATTTTGTCTAAAGGAGATATTTTTAATGAAGGGCAAAAAGTTCAAATCACATTATAAGGTGCTTCACACTTTTAATATAACTAGTTTAGTGTACGTGCGTTGCACGTGTGTATCACAACAATATAAAAAATTGCATACAAAAAGACAATAGAGTATATAATATTGCAATTGAGGCCGGTGAAGCTCTTCACCACTCACGTATTTAAATCATTATCTAATATGATTAGTGTACGCGTGTTGCATTATGTATTACGTTAATCAATAAAAATATATGTGAAACAAACATATCTTTGAAAAATAAAAGTCAACATTAAAATAAATATAAATTTTAATATCTTTACAAAAATAAAATAATACAATAATTGAGATATCAGAACAATACAATTAAATCTAATCTTCACAAAAAAAAATTTTAAAACCCGACAAAACATTCATTTACCACCGGTGTTAAGCAACAACAAAAAAAATCTAGTAACAGAGTAAAACCTACAAAAAAATAATGCAATAATCGAGATATCAAAACAATACAATTACAATTAAACTAACCTTCACGAAAAATCCTCAAAACCCGACTAAATATTCATCTACAACCTGTATTAAGCAACAAAAAAAATAATAATCTAGTAACAGAATAAAAACTACAATAAAATAATACGATAATCGAGATATCAGAACAATACAATTAAACCTAACCTTCATGAAAAATCCTCATAACCCGATCAAGCACATCTACCACCTGTATTAAGCAGAAAAACAACATCTGGTAACAAAATAAAAACTACAACAAAATAATACGATAATTCAGATATCAAAACAATACGGTTAAACCTAATCTCTACACAAAAATTCCTCAAAGTCTGACCAAACATTCATCTATCACCTATATTAAGTAGAGAAAATAACAGTAAGAAGAACAACAACATTATAAGGTCCTTCACACTTTAAATATATATATATATATATATATATATATATATATAATTTTTTCTCTTAGAACAGTTTTTGAAAGAATAGTCGTCATAAACCTAAATAAAATGAGACATTAATAAAAATAATATTAATTGATTAGTTAAAAGAAATTCTAATCCTAAACCTAAACTCCTAAAGTTATGCTTAAATCTAAATACTAATAACATAATCATATAAATAACAAATTTAACTAAATAAAGAGAGACAATTAATATAAATAATATTAATTAATTTATCAAAAGGAATCCTAAACCTAAACTGATGTTTAAAGCTAAAAAACATAGTCGTATAAATATATATTTAATGAATTCTATAAATTTAGACTTCTTGTTATATATTAATAATAATAATTGGAGAAAAATAATAAAAAGACGATTTTGTCTAAAGGAGAGACTTTTAATGAAGGGTAAAAAGTTCAAATCACATTATAAGGTGCTTCACACTTTTAATATAGTATAGACTAGTTTAGTGTACGTGCGTTGCACGTATGTCTCACATCAATCAATAAAATTATACGCCATAAAATATAATTATTAAAAAGTAGCAATTGATGCTAAAATAAATATTGTATTATATTTTTTAATGATACAAATAAATAGTATACTGAAATATGTTATTGTTTTAGTATAGAATTTTAAATTAAAAATTCTAATATTTAAGCATTTAAATCAAATATTAAAGATAATAATTTTAGTTATACACATACAGATAATAAGAAGAAGCAATAGATAGTAACAGAACATAATTTGTAATAAAATAATACGATAATCAAGATATCAAAATAATACGATTAAACATAACCTTCACGAAAAATCCTCAAAGTCTGACCAAACATTCATCTATCACCTGTATTAAACCAAAAATAAAAAAATAAAAAATAACAGCTAGTAACAAAACATAAACTACAATTGACGTACATATGCTCAATATAAAAAAAATAATTTTAAAAGTTATTGGAAAAATAATTTCTCCTAAATAAGACTTCATCGGAGAACTACGTTGAGGATGTTATTGTATTGTTGTATTTAAGAATGATTTTAATTTATAGAAGTCCAATATCTTTTCGTCCAAAAAAAATTTACTTAAATATGGAATATTTTTATTTTTTCTTCCATAAATTATTATTTCTAAATATTAGTACTAATAAGTTTTCCATTTTTCTCTTATTAAATAACCGAAAAAGGGACCAATCGTGGGTAACAATGTGACAACTAAACTATTTTTTTCTTCATTTTTTCGTGTGATTTGGCTATTATTACTTGTTTTTTATTTTGCCTTTTTTGTCATGATATTTTTATTTTATTAAAAATAATTAAATAATAAATTTTAAAAAATAAACTTAAATGTTAGGACTTTTAATATAGTTCAAATAAGGAATGATTTAAGAAGTAGAATTCTAGTCACTTTTAAAGTATTAAATATTAGAAGTTCTTACCTTTTATAAATAAGTAAATATTTAATATTTATAACTTGAATTAATTTCAAAGTCCTAAATATTATGATAATAATTAAATGATAATTATTTGAGAAAAATAGTAAAAAGACGATTTTGTCTAAAGGAGAGACTTTTAATGAAGGGCAAAAAGTTCAAATCACATTATAAGGTGCTTCACACTTTTAATATAATATAGATAGATATAGATATAGATATAGATAGATATAGATATAGATATAGATATAGATATAGATATAGATAAAAGTTAGATAGACACATATATAAATTTAATTATTATTATTATTATTATTATTATATATAGTCAAAAAATATTTTAGTCGTTTATTTTTTTACTTTATAATAGTATAGCCAAATAGACGAAGTGCAAGGCAATTTGATCTAAACTACTACTAATAAAGAACATAGACTTCATGGAGTAAATTCTCTGAATGATCATTCATGTTTGGGAAATTGCCTTAAAATATCACTTTTATTTTTTTTCGGACTATAATATCACTCATTTATTTTTATTTTCCTCAAAATATACTTGACACTAAAAATATCTTTCTCTCTGCTAATTGAATGTCATGTCACATTAATCTTTTTTTTAATAATAAATTTTTAACTCATTTAAACCAACTCGAAACTTAGAGATAATTCCCTAAGTGGTCACTCAAGTTTTGAGAATTCTCATTAAAAATAACTTTTTATTTTATTTAGAACAATAATATTACTCAACTATCATTATTTTCCTCAAACAATATTAAACATCTCAAAAGTCTCTTTCTCTCCTAGTTGACATGTCATGTAATTAAAGTTTTTCTTGTTCTAAACAATGAATCTATTTAACTCATCAAACTCATTTAACCAAAAATTAAAATCTTATTTTTTGAAATAAATAAATTAATTTATTAAGAAGAAATTTTGTATGCTTAGGAATTATTAACTTTAAATATGAAAAAGTCTTTTCTCCAAAATATATAAAATTAAAAATAGCAGATAATAACATAACAGAAATTATAATAAAATAATATGACAATTGAGATATCATACCAATGCGATTAAACCTAACCTTTACACAAAAAATTTTCAAAGTCCGATCAAACATTCATCTACCACCTGTATTAAGTAATAAGAATAGAAGATAGCAACAGAACGGAAACTACAACAAAATTATAATACGATAATCGGGATATTAGAACAATATGATTAAACCTAACCTTTATACTAAAACTCCTTAAAGCCTAACCGAACATTCATCTACCAGCTGTATCTACCATAAAATAATATGATAATCAAAATATCAGAACAATACGATTAAACCTAACCTTTTCACAAAAATTTCTCAAAATTCCATCGAACATTCATCTACAACCTGTATTAAACAGAAAAATAACAGATAGTAACAAAATAGAAATTACAATAAAATAATACAATAATTGAGATATTAAAACAATATAATTAAGTCAAATCTTTATACAAAAAAGCCATCAAAATTATGTTAAGTGCATGAAGATTGAAGATTGAGTCAAATACCCAATAATTCTAGGGATTCCTATATGATTTGTTTTAGGTATTCCTCTATTATAATCAAAAGACGACTGAAATTTTTTCCAAATAAAAGCTACGAAGTAAAAGTTACGGTAGTTTTTTTGGAATATAATATTATTAATGTTGTAATATATATTTTAAAAATAATTTAATTTTGGAACTTTTATATGTTTTGTTTTACGGATTCCTTTTTATAACCAAATAAAGATTGGAAAATCCCCCTAAAATAAAGCTACGAACTTAAACATACGATAATATTTTTTTTGAACTTTGTGGAATATAATATTATTATATTTGAATATATATTAGTATTTATATATAATCATAATTTTATTTGAGGAAATAGAAAAAGATAATTTTGTCTATTGAAGGGCCTTTTAATAAAGGGCAAAAAATTCAAATCGCATTATAAGGTATATAAGGTAAAATTCTTATTGATTTAAAAGTGTTAAATATTATTTTCTATTAGGTAAAATTTGTTTGTGCAATAATTAGTAGACCTTGGACTCTATGAATAACAATTCTACTAAAATTTTGTTTCTATAATAATATTTTTTTTGGTTTTTCCGTACATGATTTAATTTTTTTCCTTTTTTTCCACACGTTACTTTTCTTCCTTTCTTTTATCTTCTTTACTTTTTGCTTAATAAGTTAAAATTTAATTTTTTTCAGATTATCAAATATAAGAAAAATAGTAAAAAGATGATTTTGTCTAAATAAAAGACTTTTAATAAAGGACAAAAAGTTTAAATCACATTATAAGGTGCTTCACACTTTTAATATAGTATAAATATAGATTAGTTTAGTATACGCGCTTTGCGCGTGATCAAAATGCGTACCTTAATTGTTAACAAATGCTATAGGAAAGAAAGTTGAACTTACAGACTTAATCGTTGATTCGTCACTAAATTGCTCATAGCATTCAGCGGCGATATGCTCGTTTCATCCAATTTTTTGATCAACAATTTTTAACTGAAAGTGAAAACACAAAAAATTATCAAAAAAGAATAATCCATTGTCAATTGTTGATTATGTATAATTCATATATAACCTTTAAACAATTAAGAGAAAAAATAAAGAAAGACAAAAAAAAAATGGTAATAACGAATGCAAGAAGAATCATCTTAACAACCACCAATCGCTACTAACAATCATCATCATTAGTCACTATATATCGTCAACCACTGTCATCATTCACCATCACCACCTATTTTATCGTTCAATATTATTACCTATGCTTTTATAATAATATAAAGAGATAGATTAAACACAATTTACTATATTTAAATAATATAATCAAAACTAAATCACAATTAAATTTTTTTAAAAGGTAAACCTTAAATTTATTTGGCTATTTACATATATGGAGAGCCAATACTTACTTTTTCTCCTTGCTCAATACCATAACCACTGTAACCCTTTAATATTGAAAGTTCGTGTACTCTTTGCTAATTATTAGAGTACGGAAAGATAAAATCAAAAACAGGAAGTTAGTTATCTAATTAAGAGACGTCCAACAGAACATATATAAAATACATATTGCTTGTCAAGTTAAAAGCTAGACTGTGTACGCATAGGCTGAAATCTATCTATCAACAAAATATTTGAAAACATGTTCTTTATAAAATCAAAAAGGATAGAAAAATAAAGTGAACTACATCATAGATGTTATTGTGTTGTTATAAAAAAGAAGAATTCTCAATTTATAAAAGTATAAAACCTTTTCATTCAAGAAAGAATCACTTAATTATAGTAATTTTTTATTTTATTTTTATAATTTATTTATCAATATTAGAATTACATGAGTAATAAACTGAACCCATACCAAAGTAATTTTAGTTTTTCTTTTGGGACGTTTATCAACTGAATATTTTGCATTATTAGCAACTTTTTTCTTTTATTTAGTTAGATTAATAATATAGCCTTCATGGATTTTTCTTTTTAAAAAACAATACGTTTAAACATATTTAATACTCATATATTTATAAGTTTTAATTTAGTCCACATATATTTAGGAGTGTACCCATATATTTTAAGAGTTTGTCTAGAAATAAAACTTTCGCTATATTTTACTTCTTATATATTTATGAGTCTTTCCATATATTATAGGAGTTTGTACAGAAATAATTTTTTTCTATTTAATATAATCAATATTTACTATTATAAATATAATAGTATAATAATTGGGGGTAAAAGGTGAAAAGACGATTTCGTCTAAAGTGGAGACTTTTAATGAAGGGCAAAAAGTTCAAATCACATTATAAGGTCCTTCACACTTTTAATATAGTATAGATATAGATAGATAGATATAGATATAGATAGATATAGATATAGATATAGATATAGATATAGATATAGATAAAAGTTAGATAGACACATATATAAATTTAATTATTATTATTATTATTATTATTATTATTATTATATATAGTCAAAAAATATTTTAGTCGTTTATTTTTTTACTTTATAATAGTATAGCCAAATAGACGAAGTGCAAGGCAATTTGATCTAAACTACTACTAATAAAGAACATAGACTTCATGGAGTAAATTCTCTGAATGATCATTCATGTTTGGGAAATTGCCTTAAAATATCACTTTTATTTTTTTTCGGACTATAATATCACTCATTTATTTTTATTTTCCTCAAAATATACTTGACACTAAAAATATCTTTCTCTCTGCTAATTGAATGTCATGTCACATTAATCTTTTTTTTAATAATAAATTTTTAACTCATTTAAACCAACTCGAAACTTAGAGATAATTCCCTAAGTGGTCACTCAAGTTTTGAGAATTCTCATTAAAAATAACTTTTTATTTTATTTAGAACAATAATATTACTCAACTATCATTATTTTCCTCAAACAATATTAAACATCTCAAAAGTCTCTTTCTCTCCTAGTTGACATGTCATGTAATTAAAGTTTTTCTTGTTCTAAACAATGAATCTATTTAACTCATCAAACTCATTTAACCAAAAATTAAAATCTTATTTTTTGAAATAAATAAATTAATTTATTAAGAAGAAATTTTGTATGCTTAGGAATTATTAACTTTAAATATGAAAAAGTCTTTTCTCCATTTCTTTTAAAAAATGCACTATTTTTTACACGTTCTAATCAAATTATTTCACTCATTTTCTTCTCCGATTAAAAGTGTAAAACTTTGAATACGAAAAAGTATGTTGCTCATCTCTTTTGAAAAAATGAAAATATATATTTGTATTACTTTTTTTTGGTTAAAAAAATGAACGATGGGTTCGTCCAGATTAATCGACTCATTTTTTTCAATTAAATAATAAAATTCTAAGCATGAAAAAATCTATTGTCGTATCTCTTCTTTGCATAATAAAAGTTGGGTTCGTTAATTAGTTCTCTAGTAATATTATTTTGGAGTTAATTCTCTAAATGATCACTCAAGTTTTGAGAATCTTTTTCAAAAATTACTTTTGTTTTATTTAGTACAATAATAAAATAAGAGAGATTAATGTGACATGTCATCCAATTAGGAGAGAGAAGGATGTTTTAGTGTCAAGTATATTTTAAGAAAAATAAGAATAGTTGGGTGATATTGTAGTCCTAAAAAATAAAAGTGATATTTTAAGGCAATTTTTTAAACATGAATAGTCATTCAGAGAATTTACTCAGACTTCATGCTTCCCAGAACTAACTTTTTTAAAAATATTTTTTTTTTTAAAAACGAAAGGAACCACAGGAAAAAGCTGGGAAAAAGAAAGCAAAAATTGTCTTTGTTTTTCAAGGATTTTTCCCTTAGTTTAAAGTGGTCCAACTATTGAATTACTGTTGTTATAAAAAAATAATAAAATATTAAGGCAATTAGAAATGTAGATAAAGAAATTAGAGGAAAGAGAAATTTTATTTCTCTTCAAAATTAATATACAAATAAATTGAATTGAATTTTTATTTATAGAAGAAAAAGACTAATATGAATCTTTTCAAGAAATAACTGCGAGACATTTCAGAAGGTACTTGAAAGTTGTCTGCTATTGATTAATAAAAGCGAAAGAAAATCATGGGAAAAAGTCACGAAAAAGAAAAGAAAACTGTCTTTGTTTTTCAAGGATTTTTTACTGTTAGATTAAAGTGGTCCAACTATTAAACTATAGTTATTATGAAATAATAATAAAATATCAAGACAATAAGAAAAATAGCTAAAGAAAGTGGGAGAGAGATATTTTATATTTCTTCAAAATTGATATACAAATGAATTGAATTGAGTTAATTTCTTATTTATAAAAGAAATAAGCTGCTACAAGGCTTTTTAGGAAGCAACTGCAAAACTTTTCAAAAGCGGCTTGCAAGTTGCCTGCTTGAACAACTTGCAACTTGTCTGCTTGACCTAATTGCAAGTTATGTCTCCTTGATTACAAGCCTGAGGAAGTTGTTGCAAGGCTTTTCAGGAAGCTACTTACAAGCTGTCTGCTTGGGCTACTTATAACCTGTCTGCTTAAGCTACTTGTAAGCTGCCTGTTTGATTTAAAATTTATCCAATAAATTGTGTAATGAACATTCACAATACGGTGCATTCATAACACACCCTCCCCCCTTGGATGTTCATTAATAAGTATTATGTCTCGTGAAGATCTTACTAAATAAGTCCAACGAAAAAAAATCTCAGTGAAAAAAAAAATACATATCTAGTTACATTTTTACCTACCTTATTAAAAATATACCAGAAAAATTCAATAGAATAAAAACTTGATTAAGAAAAAAAAAGTATAACACGTATTTTACTCTTCATGATTAAAGTATCACATAATTCTTGAAAATTATGTACTCTGATCTTATATATCAGATTATCATATGTTAGAGTTGACAGTGCCTTTGTGATCAAATTATATCAAATTATCATTTGATGAATTAATTGATCATGTTGAGTAACTCACAAATTAAATTATATTGAATCATCATGATTTTAACTTTTTATCTTGGTGGCTAGTTTGAACTTATTCCATTTTCTTCTTTTCTTTACATTTCCTTTATTTATTCCATGATACATCTTTATTTATTTATTCTCTTTTACTCATGCTATCCATGTTTTACGATTTCAAAACTAATAACAGAAAAAGAACACATTTTAAAATTGTGACATGTTGGTTATGATGATACAATAATTTTAATGTGAATTCATGTTATATTCAATCAAATTATCCATTTGATAACTTACAAATCATATATATATCATCATGATTTTTATTTTTTCTCATGATATATTGTCTAAACTTATTCAATTTCTTTTTATTTTTTATCTTTATGTATTTCTATTTTGTTTATTTCAGCTTACTGATTCACTCATGATACCTTTCTTTGTGATTTTGAAGCTATGAAAAGAGAGAAAAATATATTTTAGAATTGTGACTTATAAGTCATGTCTATCAATATGACTTTATGTTACATTTAATCTAATTATTTAATTTGTTGAATTAGTAAAAAATCATATTTTCATTAGTGGTAGCCAATTTTTTTTTATTATTCATAATAGCCCAATATTTATCAATTTTCTCAATTCATCAGCACCACTTTATCACTTTATTTCTCTATTTTCAACATTAATGGCTGCTCCTTGATTTCACCTAAATTTCCACTAAAAAAAATCAAAATCACTTAGTTCCATTATATTAATATGATTTTATGTCAGATCCAAAATAGGACAATTGCCTCTCACAATTTTATCCTTTCTCACTCTTAGACAGATTTTATTTTTGCTTTTTCATATGAGATTAGTCAAAAAGAAAAAGAAACACATCATTAGCCTTTGACGAACCTTTCACCATGAAAATTTATCATTAAAATACCAATATTACTATATAGTTTATAAATATTATATGACAATGTATATGACATGAGTATATATTCATATTCACTATGATATAATATTTATATATTCGTTATGTAATGTGTAGGAAACTTATTTACATGATATAAATATTATATAATCATGTATATATCATATATATCACTTTATTTCTCTATTTTCAACATTAATGGTTGCTCCTTGATTCCACCTAAATTTCCACTAAAAAAATCAAAATCACTTAGTTCCACTATATTAATATGGTTTTATGTCGGATCCAAAAATAGGACAATTGCCTCTCACAATTTTATCCTTCCTCACGGTCACGGGTTCAAGCCGTGGAAACAGCCCTTTGCAGAAATGTAAGGTGAGGCTGCGTACAATAGACCCTTGTGGTCCGGCCCTTCCCCGGACCCCGCGCATAGCGAGAGCTTTAGTGCACCGGGTTGCCCTTTTTTTTCACTCTTAGACAGATTTTATTTTTGTTTTTTCATATGAGATTAATCAAAAAGAAAAAGAAACGCAACATTAGCCTTTGACGAGCCTTTTACCATGAAAATTACAACAACAACAACAACAACATACCCAGTGTATTCCCACAGCGTGGGGTCTGGGGAGGGTAGAGTGTACGCAGTCCATACCACTACCTCAGAGGTGAGGTAGAGAGGCTGTTTCCGATAGACCCCCGGCTCAAGACAAAACAGTCTAAAAAAGGCTAAAAAGAACGTAACAATGATACAGGATAAAAATACAAGATAAAACTACAAGAGGCGATAGGAAGTAATATGTATTAACAAACAACAGACAGAAACAGAGCACTGCCACAAAATACTACCACGAGGAATCCAAGAACAAGAGACTATAAGCGTAACACTACGATTACTAGTCGGGACACACTTCTACCTACTACTCTTCTACCCTAATCCGCGTCCTCCACACCTTCCTATCTAGGGTCATGTCCTCGGTAAGCTGCAACTGCGCCATGTCCTGTCGAATCACCTCTCCCCAATACTTTTTTGGTCTACCTCGTCCTCTCCTGTAACCATCCATAGCCAACCTCTCACACCTCCGCACTGGAGCATCCGTGCCTCTCCTCCTCACATGTCCGAACCATCTCAACCTCGCTTCCCGCATCTTATCTTCCACCGACGCCACACCCACCTTATCTCGGATATCCTCATTCCTAATCCTATCTCTCCTAGTAAACCCGCACATCCATCGCAACATCCTCATCTCCGCCACCTTCATCTTTTGAATATGGGAGTTCTTTACTGGCCAACACTCAACTCCATACAACAAAGCTGGTCGGACCACCACTCTGTAGAATTTGCCTTTAAGTTTAGTAGGCACCTTCTTATCGCACAAGACTCCAGATGCGAGCCTCCATTTCATCCACCCAACACCAATACGATAGGTGACATCCTCATCAATCTCTCCATTTCCTTGGATAATAGACCCAAGATACTTGAAACTCCCTTTCTTTTGGATGACCTGTGTATCCAGCTTCACTTCTACGTCATCATCCTGAGTCGCCTCACTGAACTTGCACTCCATATATTCAGTCTTGGTCCTGCTCAACCTAACCCCCTTCGACTCGAGGGTCTGTCTCCAAACCTCTAACTTAGCATTAACTCCTCCGCGAGTCTCGTCCACCAAAACTACATCATCCGCAAATAACATGCACCATGGCACCTCACCTTGTATTTGCCGCGTCAATACATCCATTACCAAGGCAAATAGAAATGGGCTAAGGGTCGATCCCTGGTGCAACCCCATTAACACGGGAAAGTGCTCCGAATCTCCTCCCACAGTTCTAACGCGAGTCTTGGCCCCCTCATACATGTCCTTAATTGATCTGGTGTACGCCACGGGTACACCTCGAGCCTCCAAGCACCTCCAAAGGACCTCCCTAGGGACTTTATCATACGCCTTTTCTAGATCGATGAACACCATGTGCAAGTCCTTCTTCCTTTCCCTGTACTACTCCACCAGTCTTTTAAGGAGATGAATAGCTTCTGTAGTCGAGCGTCCTGGCATAAAGCCGAACTGGTTCTCTGAAATAGGCACGATCTGTCTCAACCTCAACTCCACCACCCTCTCCCAGACCTTCATAGTGTGGCTTAGCAATTTGATACCCCTATAGTTGTTGCAACTCTGAATGTCGCCCTTGTTCTTGTACAAAGGAATCATCGTGCTCCATCTCCAAGCTTCAGGCATTTTTTCCGTTCTAAAAATACCATCAAACAACTCGGTTAGCCACTTCACACCTGTCTCACCCGAGCTCTTCCAAAAATCAATGGGAATCTCATCTGGCCCCGTCGCCCTACCCCTTCGCATCTTACGAATCGCAACCTTAACCTCTTCAACCTTTATACGGCTACAATAATCATAGTCACGACTCCTCTCTGAGTGTGCCAAATCTCCCAGCACAAAGCTTTTGTCCCCCTCTTCATTCAAGAGTCCATGGAAGTAAGACTGCCATCTCCTCCTAATGAGTACCTCATCTACTAGTATTTTGCCATCTTCGTCCTTGATGCACTTCACTTGGTCAAGGTCCTGAGTCCTCCTCTCTCTAGCCTTTGCTAACTTGTATAACTTCTTATCCCCACCTTTATCCTCTAAAGCCGCGTATAAGCTTTCAAAGGCTGCCGTTTTCGCTGCCATTACCGCTAACTTAGCCTCCTTCCTAGCAATCTTATACGCCTCCCTATTCCTTCGCCTCTCCTCCTCATCCTTACTCTCTACCAACTTCGCATATGACCCCTTTTTTGCCTCCACCTTTCCTTTTACTTCTTCGTTCCACCACCAGTCCCCTCAATGCTTGCCAGAACGACCTCTCGAGACGCCCAACACCTCTCTAGCCGTCTCCCTTATGCAACTAGCGGTCGTATCCCACATATTATCCACATCCCCACTACTCCCCCAAGCCCCCCTAGTCGACAACTTCTCCCCTATTTCCAGTGCACTGGCCATAGTCAGGCTACCCCATTTAATCCTAGGCCGGTCATCCACAATCCACTTCTTTTTCTCCTTCTTGATCTCTAAATCCATCACTAAGAGTCTATGTTGGGTCGAAAGATTCTCACTTGGGATAACCTTACAGTCTTTACAAAGACCTTTATCACCTGTCCTAAGGAGCAAAAAGTCTATCTGAGTCTTGGCCACCGCACTACGGAAGGTAACCAAGTTCTCCTCCTTCTTCGGGAAACTAGAGTTAGCTACTCTCAACCCAAAGGCTCTAGCGAAATCCAAGAGTGCGGCACCCCCTACATTCCTATCCCCGAAACCAAAGCCTCCATGCACATCGTCATAACCCCTCGAAGATGCCCCGATGTGCCCATTGAAGTCTCCTCCAATGAAAAGCTTCTCAGTATCAGGCAAACCTCCCACTACCTCATCCAGAACCTCCCAAAAGCATTTCTTCTCCTCCTCATCTAAGCCCGCTTGTGGTGCGTACGCACTAATAATGTTCAAAGTAGACCCTCCAAGGACTAACTTAATTGTCATCAACCTATCGTTGACCCTCCTAACCTCCACCACTTGCTCTCTCAACTCCTCTTCCACTAGGATACCTATCCCATTCCTATTCCTCACACCTCCTGAGTACCACAACTTATACCCATCTACCTCTCGCGCCTTAGTGCCCACCCATTTAGTCTCCTGGACACACGCTATGCTAATCCTCCTCTTCCTTAGAACCTTCACTAGCTCTATGGACTTTCCGGATAAAGTCCCTATGTTCCAAGACCCTATTCTCAACCTAGATGCTCCCTTAACCCCCTTACCTCTCCTTCTCCTCGCCCCCGCCCCCGGCCCCGCCCCCGGCCCCACCCCCGACCCTGCCCCCAAACCCGAGTGCGACCGATGACATGACCCTACTCGACCATCATTCACCAAAGCCACTAAAACGTGCGCTATAATCAAGGATAAACCAACTCCACCAACTACTCTATACTAGACAACTATATGACAAGAAAAACAAAATAAGGTACAAGAGACAGGAACTACACTACCAAACACGATATAGAGCCAATAATTTGCTTCCCGAATACACTACACGTCAAAATCAATATAAAATGTAAAAAACTAGACAGCGAGTGTTAAAGCAATGACAGAAATGTCAACCTAAATAGGCTATCAAGAATGCGATAAAAAAACTGAGGACGAAAATAAAGCCTAGGGATAGAAGTCACCGGGGTCAAGCTGTGAGGAGAGAAGGACGGTCTGCTGCTAAAGTGGTTGGATTTCGGCAAGATGAGGTGTCGAAATTGGTCGCCGGAATCTTCTTGTTCGCCGGAATCTTGGTGGTCGTCGGAAGCTCGGTGGACGCCAGAAATTGAGCCGGATCCGAGGTTGCAAAGGACCTGCAAGGAGAAGATACACAAGAAACACAAAGAAAAGAGAGAAAGAGAGCAAAGCAAGACTCGGATCTGACCGGAGTAGATCTAGCCGGAGCAGATCTGACCGGCGAAGATTCTGGATTCATGCACCTCACCGGAGCTGCGACGGAGGTTCGTCGTGGCAGAGACAACATCCGCCGGCGATGGATCATATGCGTGCGTGACTGCTCGGAATCCAGTCGCCGATCGCTGGCCTTGTTAACAATTTGAAATCGTAGCAGGAACAATATGTGCGGTTCTCCGACTGATTTTCACTCACACTTTATAAATATTACTATATAGTTTATAAATATTATATGACATGAGTATATATTCATATTCACTATGTTATAATATTTATACATTCGTTATGTAATGTGTAGAAAATTTATTTACATGATATAAATATTATATAATCGTGTATATATATCATATATAACAGTACTGCAAATTCTCATATTATAAATATATTGTCCGACCATCACTACACCTCCATTTAATACCATAATGACCACACATACAAAAAAGAAAACATAAGAAGTCCACCAATTTGCTATTTAATCTTTTCGATTTCAGATTTGAAAGTTTTTTCTCTCTGAAATCACTACAAGAAAATTATTTTTTAACGACTAACTTTCAACAAAGGGATATAAATCCCATCGTTAAAAGTATATTTATTGCGACATAATTTTTTTTCTAAAGGTCGCTCCTCCATAGCTAAGAAAGCCAAGCTACCCATACTCACCGCCTTCTGGCTCAAGGCATCCGCTACCACATTTGCCTTGCCCGGATGATAGAGAATAGAAATGCCATAGTCCTTCAGTAACTCCAACCACCTATGCTGCCTCAAATTTAGATCCTTCTGGCTGAAAATATACTGAAGACTACGATGGTCAGTAAGGATCTCACAATGCACGCCATAAAGATAATGCCTCCACATCTTCAACGCGAAGACTACTGCTGCTAACTCCAAGTCATGTGTAGGGTAGTTGCTCTCGTGAACCTTCAACTGTCTGGAAGCATATGCAATAACTCGGCCCTGCTGCATCAACACACAACCCAAACCAATACCTGATGCATCACAATATATGGTGAAACCCTGACCCTCGACCGGAAGTGTAAGAATCGGAGCTGAAGTCAACAAGGCCTTGAGCTTCAGAAAGCTTGCCTCACACTCATCTGACCACTGGAAGGGAACATTCTTCTGAGTCAACTCCATAAATGTTGTTGGGGCATTAGTCAACCCAAAATACATGACTAGGAACTCATAATGGTTGTATCAAGTCCTAAATGCAAGCCGTTAGAAATTAATTTTAATCTAATATTAGCAAGGGGATAATATCCCAACCTTAAAAAAATTAAAAGTCCGACGTTACTAGTAAAAAAAAAAAGGCGCTATCTGTTCCCTCGTTATTTTCACCCCCACGTTTCCACTCACCTCTTTCCCCACCCCAGCCTAATAATGAAAGTGTATAGAGACATACACTCAGAGAACTCTTCTACCCAGGTTTGTTAGCGAAAAATCAGCCAACAGAGATTATTCGGCGATGTAAGTCTTCTTAATTGCAGGTTTGTTAACGAAAATTAAGCTCGCACGTCTCTGTTACATTTTTTATAAATCAATCTCTCTGTTTGATTGCAGAACTCGTCGATTTTCATCTTCTTTCTTCAAATAGTCACATAATTTTTACTGTTCTTCACTGCAAATGATAGTATCTGGATGAATTCTTGGAGTTCCCTTCTCTTCAAAGTAAGTTTATATTATTTTAACTACGAATTGTTTAGTGGAATGCTTTGATTTTGCCTAATTTTTGAGTTTATGCAGTATGATTCCATCTAGGTGTTTTGCCCTAATTTTGATGTGTGTGTACATATGTAATTTAGTTCAAAACTTCAAATAGCTTCCAAGCGACAGTGGTCTCAAATTCATGTGTTGACACTGGTTAACTTACTTGAATTTAATCATTTAATAAGAAAGTGAAAGTTGTATCAAATATTACAAGTGCTTCAAATCAATTAAGAGGTCTCAAATAAGAGGTTTCAAATAGCTGTGGATTCGCAAAACTTCAAGTAGCTTCCAAGCGACAGTGGTCTCAAATTCATGTGTTGACACTGGTTAACTTACTTGAATTTAATCATTTAATAAGAAAGTGAAAATTGTATCAAATATTACAAGTGCTTCAAATCAAGTAAGAGGAACAATGAAATCTCAGAACATATTGCAAACTGCAGATTTTTCAATACTCCCAAACAACTAGATGATAATAACAAAAATGATTTGGGTTGGAGAAAAAAAAATAGAAAAGTGCACAGTTGCAAACTTAAAAATAAAAAGCTGAATGGGGCGAGGCGGGGCAGGATTAAATAAGGCAGGGTAGGACAGGTTGAAAAATTGAAAAACTATTAAACGGGGCAGGGCAAGGCTTCACCTACCCAAACCAGCTCTATTGTCATTCTTAGTGTTGTGGGGTTTGAAGGGAAATTCTATGCATAATCTCCTTGCTAATCTATCGCAACCCGAATTCAGTTAGCTTACAAAAAGATTAGCTTTGTCATACCTAAGTCTAGTGTTGGGCATTTGATACTAGGTCACAACAAACTGAAGTTGTTGCACTAATAAGAGAATATCAATCCAACAGTCAACATGAAGTCAAAATAATATTCTTTTTAAATTTTAATCCATCACCCAAGTTGTGATCCTCGAGGTTTTTGCGTGGTTTAGAGGAGAATTCTATACGTCATCTCCCTACTAACTATCTTAATCTGAATTTTGTTAGCTTACAAAAGGATTAGCTTTTTCATGCCTAAGTCTAGTGTTGCGATCTATTTCTAGTGATTGTAGCTCTCTTAGCCAATAGGTCTGCCACAAGAGTGGCTTCTCCAAATGAGTGAGTTATTTGCACTTCAGCTTGGTCTAGAATCTGATTTGTGGAGTTTATAACCTACTTCAACTTGAGGTTGTTTGTATTGCCAATTGTCAGCATGTTTGTCATTATTTTCGAGTCCAATTCTAACCAAATCCTGTTTTATCCTTGCTGTACATACCATTTGATTCCCTCCTTTGCTGCAAAAGCTCCTGCAAAGTTGTTGCTACTATGTAGCTGTTGCTGCAAATTAGTGAGTTATTGCTGTAAAATTTCTGCAAAGATCACCATTATAGTAACCAAATTAGTGAGTTGGTACTGCAAAAGTTCTGTAAAGATCACCATTATAGTTCCTAACTACTCCTTAATACCTTATTTTTTTATGGCTTGAAAGAAGATTTGATCTGCAATAATTTAACACAACCAGGACTTAGTTTAGTCCACATAACAGTCCTCCAATTCACAGTTGACCTCAACTTTTCACTTCCTCAACAGATTCTAGGCCAAGACAGATTTACTTGTACTTGGGATATGCCTTGCTCATGGCTGCTTGAATGATTCAGTTGATCTGGATCCTCATATTGTGAGATTAAATTTATTCTTCTCTCCAAATTTTATAGCAAATCAACTCCTCCAAATCTCCCAACAATCTGTAATTGGAGTAATCTGCAGCAATGTTTCATGCAAGCTATTCTTAGCTTTAACTCCCAACAGTCCATGAATTCTACTTCTAATAAATCTTTTGTGGTGTTTAATGCCTTCGGAGCCTCCATAATCTAGTGAATATATGACATGCATTAAAGGCATGAACCTGTTCTATTATATATATATATATATATATATATATATATATATATATATATATATATATATATATGTGGATAGTCTAGCATGATTCTTTCCTTCTTATATTCTATCTGTGCTAGCTTCCGTGTACTTCCTTGTCTGCCCTTTGTGACTACTTTCCTTTATATCTTCTATTTACTATTTTTACATCTTATATGCGCTCAGTCGGCCTATGATGCCTACTGGGTACCCGTCGCTTTGCAATTGGTGCTCATACTATACTTTTGCATTTTCCTGGTGCAGATCCTAGTATGGGCCATCGTCATTGACTCGGAGAGACTCATGCAGAGTGATTTTGGATCATCCGGGACTGAGGGTGAGCTCCTGGCGACCAGGTCTTAGCTTTTATCTCCTCTTTTGTACTATGTACTCTTTTATTATTCTGAGACAGATGTATATATATTTTTGTACCCTTTTGTATTCTGTATTTCGTAATGGCTTCTGTACTGTGATACCAGGTCGTGGGATTATTTAGTCTTCCTCTATACATATATATTTCAGCTGTTATTTATCTTACTTTCTATCTTGCTTCTGCTTAAATATTACTTCTTTCCCATGCTTGTTAGATAGTAGCCCATTGCTAACCATTCTGGGCAATGAAAATTGGTATGCCAACAGCGGGTTATAGGTGTCATCATGACCTGAGAAATCGGGTTGTGACACCAATGCTGGAACTGAAGACTAATGAACATTTTTTTTGCTTGGGTAATTTTGCAAAGGGGATTTCGAATAAATTTGTCAGACTATTTGGAGTTCAAATCAGGGGACTTCATCTCAGACAAATGTTGATTCAACAGCGGGGACATAAAACATGGAATACAATCTCATCATTCATAGTAAAGATTGTGCCAAGTTTGATTATGTGGGAACTGTGGAGATCTAGATGCCACCAGATATGGGACAAATAGACCGTCAAAAAATTATATCAAAGAAAGCAATTCTATAGAACCTAATTAACCTCACAAAACAAAAATTTGGAAAAGTTAAATTATCCACCTCTTGGGAATTCTTACACAATATCATTGATAAACCTATGATGCACAAAACAATAAAAATTGTGAGATGGGATAAACCGCCACATGAATTCCACAAAATTAACACGGATAGAAGTTGTCGTGGATGAGAGAATGGGGGTAGGGGCATCATCAGAACAGTGAAGGCAAGGTTCTAGTTGCATTCTCCATATACCTTGAGAATGGAACAAATAACTAGGAAGAAATCAAGGAACTCCAATATGGACTGGACTTAGCAGAGGTCAAAGGCCTACAGGAAGTAATAGCGGAGGTGGACTCTAAATTGTTGAAAACATGTATAGCGAGAGAGACAAAAACACCATGGAACATGTATGCAGAAGTGGGAGCAATCAAAAAAGAAGTCAGATGAAGGAGAATAAGTGTGCAACATTGTTATAGAGAAGCAAACAAGGTGGCCAACAAACTAGCGTCGATCAACCATGACCACCAAGGAAATATGATATACACAAGCTATGAGAGTATATCAATATCAGTAAGAGGACTATTGCAACAAGACCGAACGGAGGTAGCATCTTTCATAATCAAACCATTGAAGGTAGCGGAAGTTGAGTTTGATCCTCCATGACTTTAATAAAGTATAGATACTTTTAGTTTCTTTTTTCGTTTGTTCACACTTGTGAATACAAAGGATAAATAGAGTCTGGCATGTCATACTCTCAAACTAGTACAGGAACATATTCTTACAAACTTGTACTCTAGTTCTTGAAGTCAATAAAAGGGTGCGTTTGAATTTAAAAAAAAGATATGTCAGAAAATCTAACTTCCGGTAGTCTCTAATTCTTTTTTACTATTTTTTATTTTTAATCTGATAATACAAATTCAATTAAAAAAGATTGACCTTATCCGGCCCAATTCAAAACTCAAATTCGATGGCTAGTAATCTTTTACTCTTTTTATTTTTAGTTGAGTAAATACAAATTCAATTAAAAAGAATTTCTAAGTGTAAAACTAAAAATGTATCCAAATGTCCATTGATTATAAAATATCCATATTAGCTAACTTATGTTTTTGTTTAACACTATATAGGTTCAAGGAGAAAAATAAAGTTGTGATTGACCGTTTAATGTTGTCAAAATAAAATGTTGGTCCATTCTCATGATGATGACAATGTTCAATATCAGGATAAAGAATTATGCTCTTTAGGGTTTCTAAGTTTCATGTAAGATTATCAAATAGTATATCTAAAGGATTACACATTTAGGAATCACCTACGTAAGTGTGAAATGTAAGTCACTTCAAGGAGGATTCTGTAAGGCCAATTCTCTACACACTTATAAAACCAGGAAGGGATCCATGGCTGAAACGAAACAAACAATGAGAACCAAGGACGGTTAAAGGATTGATTGTGTGACATATGGTTGTCTAGGTATAGATCAAAGCACGATGGTTCGAAGATATCAAATCTACTGATTGACCGAGTATATTCGAGATATGTTCACTACAAAAAGTTCAAAGGAAAATCTACTTTCTAAGTTTCTGATTGACCATTGCATCAACCCGTACACTTACATTTATCGATTATATAGACTATCTAGCATGGATAATGGTCTCAATCAAGCGTAGACCCTATAGACCGCTTAATTTGTTTAGTATAAATTCATCTAATCGATGTTAGACCAGATTCATTATCTATGACAATATATAAATTGCTAACAGATGCAAAATTCAGAAATAATAAAATGACAACAATATGTAGAAAACTGAAATTGGTTGTATTCATTTGTCCATTGCTACATATTTAATGTAATATCAACACCAACTTGGGAAAAAAGGGCAAAAGGAAGAAGCTTTCATCTAACAAAATCCCTAACCATGAAAGCTTCTTTGCAATGAACTAGAAATAGAATAACCAAACATAAAAATAAAATCTAAACTAAGGAGATGGCGGGGGGTGACATAGTTATTGGGCTCCAGACTTAGCCTCTCCACGATCGCCCATAAAAAATGAGTGATACATCGGCGTTCTCAGTCTAGGTGTTCACGGTCCTGACCTAGACCATAAAAGAGACAGTCCAAGTCATTGCGCATGAGGAGGAGGTCGTGGAGGCGCTGGGAACGCATCCTATTAACTGGTCGGAGGGAGATCCTTCTAGCCATTGCTTCTGTTTTTTGAATTTGAGTGTTGAAGAAGATGCAAGTTTTGGATTTTGGTTTGGTAGATGGGTGCTTAATTAGACCATATAGAAGTCCTTTGATATGATCACCCAATGGTTGGTCTACACGTGTAGGAATGGAAGTCGAGTAGGTAATGTTTACTCAATTGACATAGCTGTGAATTAACGTGAAGTAGCTTTTTTGAGGCGTCATAATTACCCGACGGTTCATCTTATCGATTGAATAATTAGGGTTTGCCAATAGACTCACACGATAATCGATAATATATTATGTAGTACATAGTGCATAAACCAAATAGACAATATGCACAATATATGCTATATTTTAGTCTATTGATTATAGAAATAGAGCAACGTCGATAAAACTGACACGACATTAATTACCAAACTGGTGGGTCTCAAAACATTAGCTTGAGTTACAAAAATAAAGTGGGAAGAGCCTATCTAGGATTTGTTGTTATTACATGTGGTTCTCTTGTGTTCGAGTCTCTTGCATAGTGAACACTTGTTCCTCCTCTTGGTCTTGAAAGTCTCGATGATGCCCTTAACACATTTTATTCTCTTCCTTCCGAGCTTGGTATCGACAAGGGGTGGAAGAATATTCACGTCTAACAATTTCGGTGGCACACTCCATTCGGACTCTAGAGAGACAACATTAATTGATTTCGAGTACGCAAGGAGGTAGGATTTGACTTTATACACAGGCGAAGAGTACTCATAGATGATCAAATCATAATCATCAACGTACTTTGATCGCAAAGAGTCCATCGTGTGAGCACAAGATATTTTGACCAAGTCATATTTCCTACAAGAGCACAACTTTTTCAGTAGGTTCACTTTGGCAGTAGAGCCCATGCCGAACACGGTGAATTAGTTGTCATCCCCATTTACGTTCTCCACGTAGAAGGAGTCGCCCTTGCTCATATTATCCCTTGCAATCTTTTCAGCGGTAGGCACCATTTTGTTCTCCCTATTGTTGAGGGCATATGCATGCCTCTCCCTGAACTTCTCACCAAACCTCTTAGAAATCGAATTGAATATGGATGCCACGGGGTACTCCCTTTCATCTTTCAATAGAGCGTTGAGCGACTCGGTAATATTTATGGTCATCACATCGTACCTATTGCCAGGGAAATATGCCCTGCTCGACTTCTCAAAACCAAGTTCATGCTCGAGGACAAAGGCTGCCTCAGGATAATAGTTCTTGAATTCCGCAAAATAATTGCTAAACTTCTCAAAAGAATATGCCTTTGCCGCGTGGTAGTATAGATAGAGGTAATCTCCACATTGGTGATTTACCCGGAGATTATCACTGAGGTGCCTCATGCAGTACCCGTGATGAGTTTGATTGTAAACCCTCGCGAGGCCGTTGGCGATGCTCTTGTGCCTATCGGAGATAAAGCACATATCTGGTTCACCGACCACTATAGACTTCAGTTTCTCAAAGAAGAACGTCCAAGATGCATCATTCTCTTTGTCCACAACACAAAAGGCAATTGGATAGACGTGGTTCTCCGTATCCTATGCGACTGCACTGAGTAGCACGCCATCATACTTACTATGTAAATGAGTGTCGTCGACTGCAATAACCTTCCTCATGTGGTCAAATCCTCTAATGCAAGCGCCCAAGGCTAAAAAGTAGTGCATGAACCTACAGTTATCCCTATTTACCATGATGGAATAGGTAGATCCAGCGTTAAGAGTGTCCATCATGTAGGAAAAAGCTGGCAAGCATGAATACCCGTGCTCCGGTGTCCCTCGAACCATTTGCTTGGCGATTACACCTCCCATCCAACATTTCCAATAACTTGGACTACAATGATATTCCCTGGAAATAATCCTCTGAATCTCCTTAGTGTCTGGACCCTTGCCGTTGCGATACATGTTCAGACAAAGCGACGCAATGACTTTGGCCGAGATTTTCTTATGACTGCATGTAGCATGTTCGATGCCGCAAGTGTGATTGCCAACATATTTGAAGATGAAAAATTTGTCCGAGCATTCATACTTTCTCGCTCGCAGTATCCAGGCACAACCAGGGGATACACATTTCACCTTGAACCATTTACTACAACTCTTCAATGTAGTATAATAAAAAGAATTCCTCACTGATGCTTAGTCCAATAACATTTTTAGCTCATCCTTGCTGCTAAATATTTCTTCTATTTGGAAATTAGTTCCATCAGAGAAGGTGTGGTTGGGTTGTGATCCCGATCCACACTCTCGTTGCTCTTCTTGAAACACTTTGGGATCTTCTGATTCCATTGGATGATCTTCCATATCCATTGGATGATCATCCATATTCATTGAATGATCACCCGAGCTATCATCTTCAATCGAATCGTCGTCGTCGTTGTCGTAGATTACGGCTTAACTCCTTAGACTTTGAATATATTGGGTAAAATTGTACTAGTTGGCATCCTTGGGTTGGGTTATTAGGCTAGTACCACAGACCTTGATCGCTCTTTCGTGATTCATCTCGTTTCTTTCCTCCGTTGTGTGTAGTATTCTAATTTATTGATATTATTACCCTTGTGGTCCCGTGGGGGCCTTGTTGACTTTGGAACATAGACGGTGGGATCATTGGGAATGTCTGCGAGTCCCGAAAATAGAATTATCCTTCTAGGCTGGTTATGCTTGCTGAGTAGCTATGGGCTTGTGCAGGGTCGATAGGTTGATTGTGAGCTGCTGGGCAGCTATTGTGTTTGATCATACCATCTCCATGCATATAAAAAGGTTTCTTCCATATTTTACTACTATTTTGGCTTTGGGGCTACTAGAACTGTTTTCTAAACCTTGCATGGCCCGAGGGGCCTGTTTTCGACGGAAATGATTTGGAAATGGTTTGACTTATTTTGTGAATCTTCTCGGGGAAAGGAAAGTTCTATGTATATTCTCTTTCCATCTGCATACACCACAAACTTTGCAAGATTGAAGAGAATTATCATCCTTCCAATATAACATGCAATCATTCTTACACGCATCAATCTTCTTATAAGAAAGACCAAGATCTCGAATTACCTTCTTTGCCTCGTAATATGAGTTAGGTAAGTTTGTCCCATCAAGCAATAAATCTTCTTTCAAAAATTTCAATAACATCGTAAATGACTCATTACTCCAATGACCAATACTTTTCATGTGAAGCAATTTAATCAAAGTAGAAAGTTTAGAAACTTTTACACTTTCATATAATGGTAGATCAAAATCTTTCAATAACCTATAAAAAAAAATTACTTCAGCATTTGGTTCCTCCTCGAGAAAATTATCACCACTATTATTCATATTATCCCCATCAAAATTGGGGTAAAGATCTCTGAGCATCCCATATATTTCATCCTCATCATCACCCCCTTCAATGTCATCACCATCACTCTCTTCAATATCATCATCATCACCCTCTTCAATGTCATTATCATCTACAAGTTGAAAATCTGAATATGCTTCACCTGATCTCTCCCTATGGTGATACCAAAGAGCATAACTTGGTATTATCACATGCACTATTAAATGTGACTTAACCATCTTACGTGTTCTAGAAGTTGCATTACCACATCTCATGCATGGACAACGTATTAATTGTGGTTCTCCCAATTTTATAAAAGCATAAATCAAAAATTTCTTCACCCCATCTTTGTAAGCTTTACTAAGTCGATCTGTAATAAGTTTCATCTATTGCTTATTAGGTGCCATAATCTTGGTGCATGTAAAATAGATATAAAAATACATTGGTATAATAATCCAGGAGTAAGAATTAGACTTTTAATTTTAGAGTTATAGATTCACGTGCAATAGATACATATAGTTACATAAGTATTACAACAAAAGAAATAAGAAGCAAACATTTAATCTACTGCTTCCTTTGGTATTTTCACCTGAAGGTCAGAAACGATTAATTTTTTATTTTGATAATAGTATAAATTCTAAATTAGTGCTCATTAAAAAGATACTAATGAAAAGGGTACACAAACTAGTCTTGTCCAAAGTACATAACAAAAATGAGGAACAATGCACTTGTTGTTATAAAATAAAGGCCGAGTGAAGTAACGTGCAAAGAGGATCAGTCAAACTAAAAGAAGCCTATCCTAAGAAGAGAAGAAACTCCAGGTTTCGAACATAAGATTTAAGATGATTTGAAGGACCATACCGTCATCTGGAAATGAGAAGTTGGACAAGATAGAATAATTTAAACTAAGAAGAACATGAATTTAACTCATGAGACTATCGTATAGTCAACTTTGAAAGAGTATATTATAAGACAAGTTTACTTTGGTTAACTTAAAATTAAGAGTAACAAAGCCTATTAATATACAACTACAAGCAAGTTGATGCATTTGGCTAATTGAAGCTTAGGCAGGAGTTCAGCGCAATAACAGAGAAAATTTATCAATGTATTTAGTTCATCTTGGAGTAAAAAAATAGAATGAAAAGGTTTATGCAAGTTCTCTCATCCCAATATTGTCCTTCCAATTGAGAATTTCGTAAAAGGTAGTACGCTAAATTTAGAAAAGCTCTAACATGAATATGACCTGGGAGAGATAGCAAGATGAAGTAAAATGGGTAGTTCAGCAAGCTAAAGGGAAGAAGCCAGATTCTCAGATCCTGGAGTGTATATTTGCAGCATTTGTATACCACATTTGGGCTGAACAAAATGGGAGAAGATTTCAAAGGGAAGTACAATGCAGCAGCCAGCGAGTTAGGGAGATTTTTCTTCAAATACACATTACTGGCAGAAAAATTGCTAAATGAAAGAAAGTTCTTGATAATTTAAATAGTTTTCCTCACCTTGGCATTCAATCTCGATTGGAGAAAGCTAACATGTAATAACCAAGGGGAACCAAAGTGGATATTCATCCTCACTTAGGCATTACATGAAAAATTATTTACTAGGCATAGGCTAGCAAGGTGGGAAGTTGTCACTACTCAAAAGTGTCTTTTATGCATGCCAACAGATGAGAGTATATGTCACCTTTACTTTGAATGTACCTTCACTGCTGAAATTTGTAGCAAAATACTTACTTGGCAAGGCATTACCAAACAAGTGAGCAGTTGGAAGATTGGGATCCAATGGACGGCTACAAATGCAAGAGGTAAGAATGGTATTTCTAAAATTAATAGAATATCTCTGGCAGGTTGTATATACTACATACAGGAGGATAGGAACATAAGGTGCTTTCAAGGCAAGCGGAGGGATGCAAACATGCTTATAAGGAAACTGATTCAAAACTACTTTACAGGGGCACTAGAATGGCCAAGCTAGCAGGAAGATCTCACCAACTTAACTTCTATCCTTTGGATTATACTTAAGTATGCTGATATGTTAAGGATAATATATATCCTACAAGTTATTTTTCTTTCTAGGAGATGTTAACCAGAGTTGGAGCCTATGCTCAATTACTGGTCAGTTGTTAGCTCTGTTTTTGCATTGTAAATTCTACTTTGATAAATAAAATGCTTTATTTTTCAAAAAATATGTATAGCCTTTTGTTGTTAAGTGGTGAGGTCCAAAGGCAGACCATGACTCTATTTTTTATCATTGTAATTATTCCTTTATGTTGAGAATCACTAAGTAAATAAGAGCTAACTATGTATTCTTTGCCTGTTTTGGTATATGAAAATCTTCTCTTTGACCAAAAAAAAAATTGTTTGAAATAACAAATAGAAACACTAAGAGATCATTGGTTTTTTGGAGATCTAAAAATGTAATAATGTAAAAGTTTTCATCTCATTTTTAGGTCTCCGTAAATGATAAAAGTGATTTTGCGTTTCAAATATACAGTATTCCATCTAAGTATATTTTAAACGACAAGTCAAAACTTTTTAAGTATTGCACTAAAGGCATGATTCTATTTTGAAGGAAAGAAGAACACACATGGATCCCTGCAACAATAATATATAAAGAGAGTTTAAGAAATAGGCGGTATACCGGTAACCTCAAGCAAAAGGGAAGGAAGGAAAGCAAATAATGTAATCATGCTTGAAAAATACTACAATTCAATTCATGCTAATAGCACAGCTCATTAATACGAATAATCGAATAAGAATTCAAATGTAACCATAACAAGAACCAGTACTACGATAGGATAATAATAATAATAAATCTACCTATAGTCCCAACGGGCGCTCATACACCCGAGAAACACATACAAGTGAAAAAAAACCCTCCAGCATCCCATACTACCAGAGCATACACTCAACAAACAGCAAAAAAGGGTGGAATCATACACAAATGAATGATATAATGCAATAGTGTGAAAACCAGGTGTAACTGTAGTGCCGTATGTACCTTATCCGGTGCCGATAGGCCTAATAGGTAGGACCTATGGAAGGACACACCCGTATACCTCAACCGCACCATATACCCCTCTTCCGTCACACTCAGCACGTAGCCCCTGGTCCAGATCGGCAAGGTCTATGGAGGTCCTCGACCACATACTAAATCTCAAAATCTCAAATATAACCGCCTGGAATGTATCAAGATCTAAACTAGTATCTGGGTCTAAATTAGTAAATCAAGTCTCAAAATCCCCTCAAAGGGTGCCCAAGGCGTATCTGGGTCTAAAATAGTAGTAAAAATAGGTCTAGTGCTTGGCTCAACTGAGTTTGGTATCGTCTTAAATCAGTAGTAAAACATGTCTAGCACTATGGCTCAGTCAAGTCTAGTACAAGTATGAAAAACGGTGATAAAATCATCATTTAGTCTCTCTTACCCCAAGAAGATCCATAAAAATCAGTTCCAAATCCTTGTATAACCATCTTTAACGAAAATGGGCTCTCGGGGCCATGTAAGTTTTAGAAAACTGTTTATAGTAGGCCCACAACCAAATAGTAGTAAAACATGTAAAAAATATTTTTATATGGATGATAATGGTATACCAAATGCAAACAACAGCCCAACGGCTCACAATCAACTTATCGGCCCTGCACAAGCTTCAATCACTCTACAACAAAAATAACCAGTTCTATAATTGTAATCCGATGTCCGGGACTCACAGACTTTTCCAAATAACCCACCATCTATGGCCCAGAGGCAAATGCAAGGCCACACAGGGCCACAAGGGTAATACTACCAACTAAGAAAAATACTACAACGATACAAGTGAAATACGATGGACATAAATGAAGCGGACAAGGTCTGAGGTGCCAAACTAATAAAACCCAAACCAAGGATGCTAATTAGTACAATTGTAGCCTATATACGCAAAGTCTAATATAGAGAATACCATAACCTACCTATTTTCCGATGATAAGCTATTGAAACAACATTGTCCAAGATCAAACTGCTCCGAGAAGTCTCAAAAATCAATCACACTATCAAGAAGGTAATCTATATGTTAAAAAAAGACTAACGGTATCCATAATACTAAGAGTATAGCCAGATCAAAATTTTGGTCACAAGCAGGACCGTGGGTCCCATAACCCAAAGCCAGAAATGAAAAAGTGCATGATAATCTTAACACTCCCTTGAGTGCATGCCCCAGAATTGAGCGGGTACGGACCAGCAAAGAGGGCTCAAACAACCCACTATCTAAGAGAAATCAAGAGGGAGAATCAAAGAATAAATTACCAGAATAAAAAGGAGAATTTACCTACCACGAGGAGAGGGAGAAAGTCTACGAGATGAAATCCATGCAACCACGAACAAGTAGTCCCAATTCAAGAAACTACAACCAAGAAGACACCCCAAGCTACAATGAGTACATCAATAGAGGTTTAGGCCATCGAAAAGAAAGATTTTGGGGAAGGAGACCTACCAAAATGAGGGAGAAAGCGAGTAAGATAGTTAATTTATGAATTCCCAGAGCTAGATACTGATTTGGAACAAGTTTTAGGAGAGGGAAGTGCTTTTAGAGTGAGATAACCATGAAGGAAATGGCTGGAAATTCGAGGAATTACACTTATATAGTGCAGGTTGTAGACTAGCGCAATCGCACTGAAGGGGGCGGAAGCGCACATGTGCGATTGCGCCATAAGGGCGCTGCTGGCACTGAAGGGGAGCACACAACCTAGCACCATCGGCTCTGGCCTTGTGCCATCGGTGATGAAGGGGAGCAGTAGGCTAGCGCGATCGTGCTGCCCTGGCGCCGTTGGCGCTGAACACATGCCTGCTGCAGAAAACCAGCAAAAATGAAAACTTCTACAAAGTGTTTAGGGCACAATCGGAACCCGATACTCACAAACCAAATATGCTACTAGAGTGGAAATGACGTTCCGTACTCAACAGAATTGATGAGACTTCCATACGAGGTCATTTCAGAGGAATGTTGACCCAAGTCAACATTAGCTAAGACCAACCAAACACCCAAAAAGAGCCCGACTCACTTGGGACTTGAACCAACCACCTACCTAACCTAAACTCGATATTCTAGAGCTAATGGAGTCGTCAGATTTCAAATCTGACGCTCCAATCACCAAAATTTGACCAAAGTCAAACTTTTAACTCCAACTAGCCTGATATCTCAAAAAGTGAGATAGAATCAGATCGGGAGTTCCCAGGCCCTGACTAATGGTCCAACTAGACCAAAATTCACATCCGGAGCTAACGAAACTGTCAGAATTTGATTCCAAGCATGTTAATTAAGAATGTTTAATAAAGTCAATGATTTCCTAGGTTTAAGCTCTAAAACAGGGAAACAACCATAAAGACCAAATAAACGGCCAGGGCACCGAACCATCAGTCCTAGCAAGTCGTAAATGACTTGGGGCTGCTACAGGAATGCTCTAATAGTACAAAGAAGGCATATATGCAAGAATAATTGAAAGGGTCATTACATCATCCACTACTAAAAAGGACTTTTGTCCTCAAAAGTCAAGAATAAGGGGGTACCTGAAGGCTCAAATAGTTGCGGATACTGAGCTTGCATCTCTCTCTCAGTCTCCCAGGTAGCCTCCTCGACCAGACAGTGCCTCCACTAATCCTTAATTACCAAAATCTCTCTAGACCTCAATCTCCTAACATCTCTGGCTAGAATAGTAACTGGCTCCTCAACAAAAGATAAACTCTCATCCAACTTTACTGTAACACCTCGGAATTCGATTCAGCTTTTAAACTTTGAATCTTTGAAAACTCTTCCATGAGCCATGGATGGAACCATGCGTCATGGAAGTAACTCATGAAACCAGTCCTGTAGATCATCCTTAAGTCTAAGAACTACGAGCCAGTTTCACAGTTCGTGGATGGTTCCACGAGTTATGGAACCAACTCATGGAACTCAGACAGAGGGTAGCCTATTTCCCATGAATCACGAGTGAGTTCCATGAACCATAGATGGTTCTACGGACCATCCTATGAACTCATGGAACTTGACTTGCCACCTATCTTTTAGCTCAAAAACCACAACTCTAATCCACGAACTGTGGTTACTTCTATGGCTCGTGGAAAGGGCCCGTGGGACCTGAAGCCGAGTTTTAAATCAGTTCTTTTCCAGCTTTTAACTAGGGGTATTTTTGTAATTACCTACTCTTTTAACTCTTAAGTGAGGTTGTTTTGGCCAATTTTAGTAGGGTTTCCACCCCAATTAGCTTAAGTCTTTCATTATTCCGCATTCAAGCTCCCAATAGAGGAAAAAACCTCATCAACTCCAAGTTTTAAGCTCCAAAGCAAGAGTTTCAACTCCAAGTCTCCATTCTTCTCATTCTTAGTTGAGAAAGCTTCAAATGAGGTATGTGGATATTCAATAAGGGATTCTTCCACCCATATGCCCAAAACCCCCAAATTTCATATGGATTTTTCATGGATTCAAATTAGGGTTGTTACCCAATTCTTATGGGCTTTTCTATAAATTATTTTCTCATCAATCTATTATGAAATCTAATACTAAATTGTATGATTTTGCATGGGTTTTTACAAGTGAACTCCTATTTCTTGAATTGAAGGCTAAGTATAACCAAATTTGCATACATGGATTGATTTAAGAAAATTAAGGTATTTGATAGCATGATTTTATGAATTTCAAGCAAGTGCATGCCTAGTTCCTATGTTTTATGAAAGTACATGTTATTATAAAATTGAAATAGGACCATACAAGTTTTTAAGTTATGAATTATTATACAAGACAAGACACCCGATGTGCCATCAATGCTCATGAATTATTTTGTAAAACAAGGTTTGTGAGTAGTATGAACATCCGAGTTATAAACATGTTTATGAACAAGCTTTGACATCTAGATATGTCACATGTATGTGAGACTCATGTTATGTTTTGGGAGCAGTATTTAGCACCGAGTGATGAGGGTTCAAGATAATCCAAATCCAAAACTACATTGCCACCATATGTTGCCCTTTGAGGCTTATGACAGGATCCTTATGAGATGGTTCTAACCTTGGACGGTTAAGATAACCTTTTTTAGTGTGGGTATATGACACTAGACTCTATATAGCTCAACATAGTTTATGTCGGTTAATAGAAAATTCCATATGACTATTTTCAATCTATGAAGTTATATGATACTCTACTTTGGAACTTGATTTCTATTTCATGTCTTAAGCTTAAATCTTGATATTTACCCATGCTTTCTCTTAATGTGTATGATCTCAGTCTTAAGCATGTTTTTAAGTATGTTCTTACCACGATATTATATAAACTCACATATAAGGTACATCCTATAGTACTGACGTATATTCTCACGCTGCATCCTTTGATAATGCAGATATAGGTTCATACCCTCAGACTCGTGGATAGACATCGCTGGAGGTCCATCTTCTATTAGTGAGTCCTTATTATTCGAGGGCTAGTACTAGACTTATTTCTATGATGTTCATCTTTCATATTTCTAAGCTAGCTAGAGTCTTGTCCTAGCAACTCTTATTGTTAGCTTAGAGGCTTCAGACATAGCTAGATTCTTGTATTTAATATTCTTTGGATTTGGTGTTCTTAGACCCTTGTCCTTATTAGATATGATTGCCTATTCCTATTATTTATGCTTCCACTATGATTCTTTGTGTTAGCCATAGTTATGCTATGACCAAGTGTTAACTTGGAGAACTTGTGGTCTCGGGTCCCATGTTACCCTTAGAGGGTAGTCTCGAGGCATGACAAATTTGGTATCAGAGCATCAGGTTTAAGAGTCCTAGGGTATCTGAAAGTCGCATCAAGTAGAGTCTCTTTCATATATGTGAAGCGTTCCATACTTATAAGAGGGAAGCAACAAGATATCTTAGGAAAAAACTTATTTCATGATAAATATCATGCGATAGAGTTTAGCTCTATTACACTTCTAATCTAATTTTTATGCATTTCAGATCATGCCTCTTCGCCGTGCAATGCCTCGCCAGGCCAATGCTCGAAATGGTAATCCTCCAATTCCAGATATCGAGGTCACAAATGTGGAGTTCAGGAATACCATTCATATGCTAGCTCAGACTATGTCCACCCAGGCCAATTAGTAGACTCCTATCCCCTCCCACCCTCAAGGTAGAGTTGCGGCCTAAGTTCGAGACTTCATTCGCATGAACCCACCTGAGTTATGGGGTTTGAAAGTTGATGATAATCCATAAAATTTCATGGATGAGGTAAAGAAGATCTTTGGTGTGATGCAAGTTATTGGTATCGAGGGTGTCAAGCTAGCTTTCTATCAGCTCAAGGATATGGCTCATATTCGGTATACTCAGTGGAAGGATGCTAGGGATAGGGATGTGCTCCCTATGACTTAGGAGTGCTTCGAGAGGGATTTTATTGATCGGTTCTTCTCTAAGGAGTTAGAGAGGCTAAGGCCGAAGAGTTCATGAACATGAGGTAAGGATTTATGTCAGTTCAGGAGTATGCATTGAAGTTCACTCAGCTTTCTAGGTATGCTCTTTTTATGGTGGCTGATACGAGAGATCAGATGAGCAAGTTCATTTATGGAGTGTCAAACTTAGTGAAGAAGGAGTGTAGGTTAATTATGCTTTTGGGTGACATGGATATTTATAAACTTATGACTCATGCTCACCAGATTGAGGGAGATAAGTTGAGGGAAATTGCAAGAGAGAACAAGAGGGACATATTAGAGTGTTCGAGTTTTAGCCATCAGAGGTTCGGAGGTGGACACTGCTCTTCATTTCAGGTCACCAGGACCCATTCATTCTTCAGCTAGTGCTCCTACTAAGGCCCCCATGCCTCATCATGATCAGACATGTAGAGGATCAAATGCTTATTCACAGTCTCAGAGGAGTGTTGCAAAAGGGTCTTCTTACCCTATTTGCAACAAGTGTGGGAAGAATCACCCGGGAGAGTATTATTATGGCACAAGTGGATTCTTTGGGTGTGGACAAGTTGGACATATGATTAGGGATTTCCTTTCAGCTCAGAAGGGACAATGAGGTAGTAGGACTCAGTCTGCTCCAGCAGCCCTAGGTGGTCGATCGGCCCAACAGAGTGTTGCTTCTGGTTCAGGGGGTGGTTGCACCAGAATTGCCTTTATGCTGTGTCTTCTCGCCAGGACCAAGAGAGTTCCCCAAATATTGTTGCTGGTATGCTTAAAGTCTTCTCTCTCTATGTGTATGCTTTATTGGACCCTGGTGCCTCCTTATATTTTGTTACCCTTTATATTGCTTGCAAGTTCAAAATTTGCCCTGAACAACTTTAGAACCCTTTTGTGTTTCTACTCCTGTTGGTGAGTTAGTCCTAGACAAAAGAATTTATCAAAATTTCCCTATACCAGTCCTTCATAGAGTCACTTCAGCCAACCTATTAGAGTTGGAGATGACTGATTTTGATGTTATTCTTGGTATGGATTGGTTGTATATATGTTATGGCTCGGTTGATTGTCGTACCCGAGTCATCAGTTTCAAGTTTCCAAATGAACCTGTCTTAGAGTGGAAAGGTAGTCCTCCATCCTCAAAGGGTTGTTTCATATCTTATCTCAAGGCTAGGAAGATGTTCTAAGGGTTATGTCTATCATATAATTTGGGTTATGGAGACAAAGTCTGAAACCCCATTTCTCCAGTCAATTTCTATTGTAAATGAGTTTTCTGAAGTGTTTACTGAGGATTTGACTGGAGTCCCTCCTGAGTGGGAGATTGACTTTGGGATAGAACTTTTCCCAAATACGCATTCTATCTCCATTCCTCCTTGTAAAATGGCTCCAACAGAGTTTAAGAAATTGAAATAGCAGTTGAAGGACCTTCTTTATAAGAGTTTTATCAGACCTAGCATCTCTCCATGGGGTGCTCCAGTTCTATTCGTGCAAAAGAAAGATGGTTCTCTCAGAATTTGTATCAACTACCGTCAGTTAAACAAGGTCACAATCAAGAATAAGTATCATATTCCTAGGATTGGTGACTTGTTTGATCAGCTCCAGGGTGCTAGTTATTTTTCCAAGATCGACCTTAGATTCGATTATCATCAGCTCCGTGTTCGAGAGTGTGACATTCTGAAGACAGCCTTCAGGACTCAGTATGGTCATTATGAATTTGTGGTTATGTCTTTTGGACTAACAAATGCTCTTGCAGCTTTTATAGATCTGATGAATCATGTGTTCAAGAAATATTTGGATATATTTGTGATTCTATTCATTGATGATATCCTTATCTATTCTTGGAGTAAGGAGGAGCATGCAGACCATTTGAGAGTTGTGTTGCAAACTCTAAAGGATCGGTAGTTATTTGCTAAGTTCAATAAGTGTGAGTTTTGGATGCAGTCTTTTGCTTTTTTGGGTCTTATTGTGACTAGAGATGGTATTTGAGTCGATTCGCAGAAAATTGAGGCAGTGAAGAACTGGCCTAGACCCACTTCCCCGTCAGATATTAAGAGCTTTTTAGGTTTGGCTGGTTACTACAGGAGATTTGTGAAAGGATTTTCCTCCATAGCTGCCCCATTAACTCAATTGACTCAGAAGAAGGTAAAATTTTAGTGGTTAGATCTATGTGAGAAGAACTTTTAGGAATTGAAGACTAGATTGACCATAACCCTAGTGTTGGCTCTACCCGAGGGCTCATTTGACTTTGTTGTATATTGTGATGCTTCTAGGATCGGTTTGGGTTGTGTGATGATGCAGTGTGGTAAAGTGATTGCTTATACTTCTAGGTAGCTTAAGATTCATGAGAAGAACTACCCTACCCATGATCTCGAGTTAGCGGTCGTGGTTTTTGCTTTGACGATTTGGAGACACTACTTGTATGGTGTTCATATGGATGTATTCACCAATCATAAGAGTCTTCAGTATGTGATCACTCAAAATAAATTGAATCTTCATCAACGGAGATGGCTTGAGCTTCTTAAGGATTATGATATGAGTGTGCTTTACCATTAGGGTAAGGCCAATGTCATGGCGGATGCACTTAATAGGTTGTCTATGGGTAGTGTGTCTTCAGTTGAGGACGAAAAGAAGGAATTGACCAAGGATGTTCATCGACTCGCTCGATTAGCAGTTCCCCTTATGGATTCAATAGATGGTGGTGTTATTGTTCAGAATAGTTCCGAATCATCTTTGGTAGCTGAAATGAAAGAAAAGCAAGACAATGATCCTATTTTGCACCAATTGAAGAATACAGTCCATCAACAAAGGGTAGAGGTTTTCTCCCAAGGGAGAGATGGTGTGCTTCGATACCAGGGTCAATTGAGTGTTCATGACATAGATAGGTTGAGATAGCGGATTTTGACAGAGGCTCATAGATCCAGGTATTCTATTCACCCCGGTGCCACCAAGATGTACCATGACATAAGGGAAGTCTATTGATGGAATGGCATGAAGAGGGACATATCATGTTTTGTAACTGTCAGCAAGTGAAGGTAGAGCATCAGCGACCGTGTGGCATGACTCAGGACATTGATCTTCCTACTTGGAAGTGGGAAGCGATCAATATGGATTTCATTACAGGCTTGCCTCGTACTCACAAGCAATATGATTCTATTTGGGTAATTGTTGACAGGATGACTAAATCAGCCTACTTCTTGGCTGTCAAGATGACATATTCAGAAGAGGACTATGCCACACTCTACATTCGTGAGATAGTCAGATTTCATGGTATTCTATTGTCCATTATTTTGGATAGGGGTACTCAATTTGCATCCCAGTTTTGGAGGTCATTTCAGAAGGGTCTTGGTACTGGTTAAGCTTAGCATAACTTTTCCCCCACAGATGGATGGCCAGGCAGAGCATACTTGTCACGCTCCGAGGTTACCCTCTAGACGTAACATAGGACTTGGGACCACAATTTCCCCGCTAACCCTTGGTCATAGCGGAAGCATGACATGAATTAGATAACTCAATCCATAAGATAAAATCAAGAGGAACATGATTCGAAGAAGACCCAAATACTGTCTATGTCTGAAAATCCTCTACACATGACATAAGGAGTTGCTAGGATAAGACCCTAGATAACTCAGAGTACAAAAGTAGATAATCAAAACTAGCTAGAGTCATAACTAGCCCTCAAACAATGAGGACTCACCAGCACTAACAGGATACGGCGTGCGGTCTCTAGCCACGTGCCTGAGGGAGGGAACCCGAATCTGCATCATCAAGAGGATGCAACACAAAATATACGTCATTACTATAGGATGTACCGAGTATGTGAGATATGCATGATCATAATAATACATACTTAAAACATGCCTAAGATGAGCTCGTTCATAAAAAGAGATAGTATAAGAAATTATCAAGATATAGGACATAAAACATGAAGTAAGGTTAAGATTTCAAGTATAATATCATATGACTTCAGAACTTGAAAATAATCATGTGTAAGTTTCTCTTAACTGACATAAACCATGTTGAGCTACATGGAGTCCAATGTCATGCACCCACACTAAAAAAGATTGTCCTAACCGGCCAAGGTTAGAACCATGTCATAAGGATCCTTTCATAAGCCACGGAGGGCAACCTATGGTGGCAACATAGTTTTGGACTTGGGTTATCTAGAACCCTCATCGCTCGATTCTAAATACTACTGCCAAAACATATAACATGAGCTCACATACATGTGACATATCTAGATGTCAAAGCTTGTTCATAAACATGTTCATAACCCGAATCTTCATACTACTCACGAACCTTGGTTTTAGAAAATGATTCATGAGCATTGATGGTACATCGGGTGTCTTGTCTTGCATAATAGTCCATAATTTGAAAACTTGCATGACTCTAGTTAAATTTTCATAATAACATATTTTCATAGAACATAGGAACTAGGCATGCACTTGCTTAAAAATTCATGAGAATACATGCTATCAAATATCCAATTTACTTAAATCAATCCATGCATGTAGGATTTACAATAATTAGCCTTCAATTCATGAAATAGGAGTTCATATGTAAAAACTCATGCAAAATCATGCAATTTAATAGAGTTTCATAATAAAATCATGAAAAGACAATTTATAGCTAAACCCATAAGAATTGGGTAAGAATCCTAATTTGAAATTTCATGAAATCAAAATAGAAATTAGGGGTTTTTGACACAAGGGTAAAAGAAACCCATTGTTGAATACCCACATACCTTGATTGAAGCTAACCCACTTGAAATTAAAAGGACTAGGAGACTTGAACTTGGAGCTTGAGACCTTGTGCTTGAGATAGTTCTTTTCCTTTTTGTGAGATGAATGAGGTAATGAGAAGGGACTTAGGCTAATAGGTTTAGAAATCATGCTAAAAATGGCCAAAACGACCTCACTTAGGATTTAAAGGGTGGGTAATAGCTGAAATACCCCTGGGAATTAATTAAGAAAAAACAAATTTAAAACTCGGCTTCAGGTTCCAAGGGTCCCTTCCACGGACCGTAGAACTAATCACGGCTCGTGGACTGGAGTCATGGTTCCTGGGCCAAGATTTTAGGCTGCGGAAAATTTTTCACGGATTAACAAGATGACCGTAGAAACTTCTACGCGTCATGAAACCCAATCGTGGTTTCTGAGGAAAGGCCCACTCTCTGTCTGACTTCTACGGGTTGGTTCCACGACCCGTGGAAACTTCCACGAACTGTGAAACTCACTCATGGTTCTCAAACCTGAGGGTGGTGTGCCAGAATGGAATCACGAGTCCCTTCCACAACTTGTGGAACTTCCCACGGCTCATGGACTTGAACCGTGATCCCTAGAAGTTTAAAAAATCTGCAAGTTTCTAAGTTTAAAAGCTGAATCAATTTCTGAGGTGTTACAATATCTCCTCCTTGGGATCATTCTTCCTCGAATTAAGACTATGCAAGGAAAACTGAAGAGAAATATAGATAATAGAGTTTTGTATCTTTCTCTATCTCCCGAAAAACCATTTTATCTAAAAATTATGTTGGGTCGGATTCGACCCAATCTTTCGATAATCTGTAAAAAACTCTTTATCTATTTTTAGAAAATTAGAAGAAAAGAACAAAAGACAAAGAAATGAAGAAAAATAATAAAGTTTATTATCATACATATCTTTCTCATGTAGGAGATGAATAAGTCCATTTATTTAGTTCTACAGTTCTACATTCTTTGCACTTATTCTTATTATACGTAATCAGTTAGATTCCAAACATATATGCCATGGTTCCTTATTTGATAATATAGGGAGTTGGGGCAGGTTGAAGTTGCCATCTTTTTCTCAACAATGTCTTTGTAATTTGATCCAATAGTGTTCCGTTAGATAGGAACAAATTTGATAAATACTAATAACTCTCGGATAGAGTATTAGAACAGAAAGATCCATTAGATAATGAACTATTGGTTCTAAGCCATATCTGACGATTAATCAACAATTCGAAGTGCTTTTCTTGCGTATTCTTGATAAACAAGCGCTTATATATAGATGTAGGAGGATCTGTTTGTGAAGTAAGAAACCCCTTTGACATCTCTTCATCTGCAATAATTCTCGATGTGAAAACATAGAGTCGGGGGGCTGATCTTTGAATAGGAAAAAGAGGGGATCTGCAGGGTCCCAAATGAATTGGCTTATTCGAAAAAGCCCTTGTTCTTTGAAAGATCTATCTCGTGTCTGGTACTGCATGGTTCCACTCTGCAAGAACCCCGAATCATTCTCTTGAAGCTCATCCTCTTCATCATAAATGATCCGGTTGCCCCGAAATGACCTGGACCAATAGGGAAATCCCAATTCATTGGGCCTTTCGATACAATCAAATAGAAAGCCCCAAGGGCGCCATATTCTAGGAGCCCAAACTATGTGATTGAATAAATCCTCCTGCGGGTCAAGGGCTCCTTCTCCCTCCCCTTCTTCAAACTCCGATTCATATTTTTCATAGAGAAATCTCTGATCAAGGATAGACCAACAACCCTTTTGCATCATATCTAAGGGATTCCTCGGTTTGGGCCGAAGAAGCAATGTCACTCGATCATTATCAAACTGGCTGCAATCTTTTTCTCGACTGACCTAGTGGATAAATCAGAAATACAGAAACAAAAACAGCAATTGGACCAGAGAATGCGATTGCATTATAAGGTCTCAATTGAACAGATCGAGCAAGCTCGAATTGACGTAACATGAAACCTATTAGGCCAAAAGCTCCATGGAGAGCAACAAAAGTCCACAGACCCCCCAATTGACACCAACGAGTAAAATCTCCTTGTGCTTCAGGACCCCATAGTAACAACAACGAATGTGCTAAACTATTAGCAGGCGTAGAAACTACGGCAGTTAAGAAATTGCAGCCTTCCAAATATGAACTGGCCAATCCATGGGTATACCATGAAGTTACAAAGGTTGTACCTGTGAACCAACCCCCTACAGCGAAATAGGCACAAGGAAAGAGCAATAGACCAAACCAGCCTACAAAAACGAAACGGTCCCTCCGTAACCAGTCATCCATAATATAAAATAAATCATTTTCGTCTTCAGTAAACTTACCAATGGCTATAGTCATAGTGATCCTCCTATTCAACTTCTTCGACCATTTCCGAGCACCTCATATCTTTTTCGGGGAGTCCAAAGATTCGATCATTTTTGTATGATTTCTCTAAGCTGAAAAAAGTCAGCCCTATATATGTTTGTTATTAGTAAAGCGCTAAGGCCCTATCTATAGTAAGGGGCCCTTTCTTGCCCGTTAGCGCTGTTTTTTGAAGCTAGGGCGCCCCTTTTCTTTCTCAAAGTCAACTTTCTCCCTTCTTAGTCATGAAGTCGTAAGAGAAATCATACAAAAATGATCGAATCTTCGGACGCCCCAAAAAAGATATGAGGTGCTCGGAAATGGTCGAAGTAGTTGAATAGGAGGATCACTATGACTATAGCCATTGGTAAGTTTACCAAAGACGAAAATGATTTATTTGATATTATGGATGACTGGTTACGGAGGGACCATTTAAGTAGAAAATCTCTTTCTTCCTCCGTTCATACGTATTTCATACATTCCAGATATGGAGTTGGGTAAAATTTCATGTGATTCGGTAAACAAAATAGAAATGCCATCATTGCTAGATCATTTACCTAATCTATCTAATTAGATGAAGAATGAACCAATAGTGGGTTTTCTTGATAAATGGGAAATTAAAAATGCTCGGGGATGGAAATGAGGGAATATCTACAATACCTGGATTTAATCATATACAATTTGAAGGATTTTGTAGTTTCATTGATCAATGTTTGACGAAAGAACTTTATAAGTTTCCAAAAATTGAAGATACATATCAAGAAATTGAATTTCAATTATTTGTGGAAACATATCAATTGGTCGAACCCTTTTACTGGGAAGGATCGAACAATGGGAACAAATCTACAGGGCTATCACCTTCTTTGGCCAGATCTTCCAATCTTTTCATAATTACAGTTCACTGCGCCCGCTCCTTTAAAGGGCGACGGCTTGAAAGCTTACCTTATTATTACAGAAAGGTTTGGAACGAAGTAGCTCGCCTAAAAGGAGAGGAACCCTAACCAACATTTTGGATTTTGGAGTTTTTGCCCCAACCTAGGTTAGGGGGTCGTTAGACCATAGCTTGCTACTAAAAAACGTTGCTAGGCTAGCGCGGCTCGCTTCGCTCTTCAAGCTCCGCCCCCTTACTCAACCTTAACATCTATAAAAAATCCCTTTCTCCTTTTCTAAATAAGGTAAGCTTTGAAGCCGTAGCTTGCTGGTTTTTCCATCATCCAATCCACAACAAATCGAATGAAACCTGGCGAAAAAGAAGTGAACACTTTGCTGAGGAACGAAGTAGCTCGCCTAAAAGGAGAGGAACGAAGCTTCGTGTTTATTTTTCTTCAAACCCCCAATCCGCTCTCACTCGCCGCTACTAACGGGGTCTCGGTTGATTTCCCTTCCTTTAGCTACTAAGATGTTTTAGTTTGCTAAGTTTGAAAAGTCCAAAGAGCGCAGACTAGCCACGGAGCTTGGATACGGTTTCCCGATTGGAGATCCATGGATCACAGATGGTATCTCCCCATGGCCTTTTGCCTCTGAATGCGTCCTTCCTTCTCTATGCCCGGGCATCAATCCAATGCATTCTTTTCGATCTTGTACCCTATGTAGGCATGCAAAGCATAGGCGTCACAAGCGGTACACTGAACACCAACCCAATCTCGACGAAAAAAAGGAAAAGCAAGTACATCCTTAACGGCCTCTATTCCTAACGTGAACGGCCGCTTTCTTGGAACTAATTCATAGTTTCCATTAGTTAGACTTAACACACTATATAAACAAATAGTTGAAGCATGCGATAGAAAGCGGAAAAATAAATTGATTGACTATTGAGTGCAAGCCCGTAAATAGACGACTATGGGTAGTTCAGGTGGGCTTAATGTCAACCACAACTAGAAGGCATGCCGATCTTGCCACCAACTTTGACTTTGAATGTGAAAATCTCCAAATAGGCACACAGTAGTTTAGAGTAGAAGGAGTGAAACTTGACTGTAAGGAAAGGAGCTCTAAGTTGGAATTCAATAGTGACAGAAATGGTCATCTGTGCTCCACAGCTACTGGTGTCATCACCCTGCAAAGAGGTGGAACCAACCAAGACTGAACACTAGCCCCATTTTGTAGACGGGTTGGGACCGGCCTTCTATCCCGGTGAACAATGTTCCACTGATTAGGCGGGGACAAGCTTCGAATCTGCAATCTTCAGGTCATGAGCCTGATGAGTTGACCAATTCCTCTACCCCGCTTCTTCCCCTTCTCTTTTAAACTCCGAAAACCAAGGTTCGACTTGCATGTGTTAAGCATATAGTCTGAGTAGCATGATGTTCACTTCTTAGCGCTTAGGCCACTACCTAAAAGTAAGCTTTTCGCTCTTTTCCTCTTACTTAGATGGAGGAGATAGTAAGCATGACTTTCTACGCAATGATTTCTTCTTCTCTTATGATTTATCAAGTTACAGGGGGGAGACCAAGGGAGTAGATTGGCTGGTTTTTCCAGTCAAGTATAGTTGATAATCCCATTTTCTAATATGAATTTGAATAGATTCTCTTTATTATTATAAATATAGCTTTTTTATCTTCCACCTTATCTCCACAGCTTTGGGAGACCCCTTCCCCTTCCTCTTTTTTTTTGTTTCAAGCATGGACCTTAACTTACCGAACTGGCTTAGTAAAGTAGAAATCATTAGCTGTCAATTGTTCATAGTCAACAGTGGAAGAGGGCGTAGCATTGATTGCTCAAGTTTCCCTCTCATGGTTGAATGTGAAAAAAAATTCTTTTGTTTAACAACAGTCTTATAAGGATGATGCTTCCCCTGTGCCTTATCAATAATTAATAAGGAAGACCGGGCTAAAGGTAACTACTTTTTGCTCACCCGGTGAAAGGCATAGTAGGTAAAAAGGCTATTGGTTGCTTTACTTCCTTACCTCGGGTAGGTTGAAAAAGCTGCTAAGAAGAATAGTTTTCTTTTCTCTTGTGACCTTCCATGCCAAGGAGGGTTGAAGGGATCGATCCCAATAGACTTTCACGAGGTGC
Organism: Jaltomata sinuosa; assembly: GCA_003996215.1. NCBI lineage: Eukaryota > Viridiplantae > Streptophyta > Magnoliopsida > Solanales > Solanaceae > Jaltomata > Jaltomata sinuosa. The sequence continues at coordinate 161,942 of QJPP01000948.1, forward strand.
GTAGCATTCTTTATAGCCGTTACGAAAGCTCCCAAAGAGAAAGAGGTCTTTGCTGCTTGACTGCGTGAACCAGGTCCAGGTCTTGCTTTTGGCATTCCCGCTGTTGATGTCCCATCGAGTTAGCTAGTTAAGGGTGAAAGGGATGACAGAATGAATAGCAGGCAAAGTCCTTGCTAGGAATTCTGGGTAATTTTCTGTATTCCTTAAGGTTACAGGTGAAGCTTACTTCCTGCGGTAGCCCCTTGGACCTTAGCCTCTTAAGGGTTGTGTTCTAGTGGCAGGCTCTTGTGTCGTCCGGACCCATATCTGGTAAAAGTGGTGGCCTGGTTCTCCCCACACCCCCTTATCATGCATGTCTGTGGGAGCAGTTTGTGCTAGCATTTTGGCGCTCGCGTTATGGTTCTCAGTCCTCTTTCGCCGAGATTTTAAAAAGATTTTTTCCCGCATCGGAACAAGACCCACTATACTAGATTTAGCCAATTCGGGTGCGGATGGGGATTCCCTAATAGATTCTACAGATTCGGATTTGGATGCCCCTGCGCATAAACATATGGTTAGGGATGCCAATTCAGATGCGGGTAGAATCGTTTGAGTGATTCATAAACCCTCGTCGGGATAAACAAGAAAGGGTTTCATCCTCTACTTATGGGAATGCTACTTCGAGAAATGCTGCTTCAGGATAAACTAGATATGTTGCGAGAGAAACTGGATATTTTCCTATGGCTTGGACCCTTTCACTCGAGAACTCAAAGGGGGGAAAGAATTCTTCAACATAGTCACAAGAAGGTGGTCTATGACCATTAGATCCCTAGAAAGAGGAGCAACTAAGAAGAGAGGGGTATAAACGAATGAAAGGAATGTCTTCGATCTGGCTCTTGTTCCCTGTAGGTTTATAGCACACTAGGCTAGCTAAGAAAGGTATTCTATCTTTCTCTTTTTGTTGTTCGGCTCGATAGAATTGTTTAGAATCCTCTCCTAGCTTCCTCTTTCCATAGATATTAAGACTATAAAACGTCGATCAGAGAGCAGGGTTGTTCTAGGATATAGAAGTAGTTAAGGGCTTGACTAAGTAGTAGATATGGGATTGAGGGGCACAAGAGTAGGGTTGTACTCTAGAGGTAATGCTATACTCCATTCTTCCTCCAGGCTTCCTTTCGATTCTCACTCTCATCCAACTGATGAATGCAATTGGAGTAGAATCACTTTCCCTTACTAGGTTTAGGAATCCGTAATTCTTCAAGAAGACGAGACCGGATCAAAAGAAAGCTTCTTATCAAGAGACAGATTACAGCAAAAATGACTCATGAGGATAGCTGGAAGCAAGGAACATTCTTTTGCGTCTTACCTGTTCTATAAGAGAATGGTTCAACTGGTTAGGCAGCGCATTATTCACTGCGCTTAATTTAAAGCAGTGTGCATCATCCGGGGTGATAAAAAAGAACCATACCCTGTTGACAGTGTCCATGTCCCTTAATCATCAGGCTACCCTCGGATTCTTCCTTCCAGAAATTAATGAGGTGGGCGGGAAGGATAGAGCCCAACTTATTATATACGGATACAGATATTCCTTGTCATTCTAATCTTGATATAGTTCCAACATTCCTATTCTTTGACTCTCCTATAGTGTATAGTATATTATTTCCATCTTCCTACTAGGATAGATATTCTAACAACAAACTACCTAGCTTAGCTAGTTGGCAGCTCCGCATCGTGAACTGCATCGGAAAGGGCATCCGATCTCTCTTTTATGGGCTCTTTCCCTCGTATCTGACCTATCCGAGTTAGGCCTCCCAAGCGGACAAAGAGGTGGATCATCTGATCTTGAAATAGGTCATCCCGTCTATCCCAATCTTTTATCTGTTCATTTCGTCAGGTATATGAATCATACGATTCTGAGGATTCTGCTTTTCACATTCATTCTACAGGACCAAAATGATTCCTCGCTAGTTGGAATAAAAACCTCAACAGCAGCCTTCATTGAACCTCTTCTTCCTATCCTTCTATGAAACGAGTCCCTCTTTCATTCACTAAAGAAGACGCAACTGATAGATGGATGAATATACATTTGATGGCCAGTTCTATGAATCAAAATCTTGAGTTGGAGGCATCGCTAAAAATTGATTCGGTTTTCTCGAAATCAACGAGTGGACTTGAAATCATAGATCCATTTTGTGATCCACGCGACTCAGACGAGAATCCTATATCTTACCCACCCAGTGTTGTTCTGATTGAATTTCAAAGATCTTGCTCGCTGTCAAAGTGCATTTTGTGAAGTGTTCTCCTGCCCCTGTCATCTGAGATAAAGTCAACTGGAAACCGTGATCGGAGTCGTGGTTTGAAGATGATGATTTGAAGATTCATTCGACAGAGACTGGTGTATTGGTTGCCGATACCGAGGTTGAATGAATCATTCCACCTGGCAACATCAAAAGTGGAGTTTGGCACAGGTCAAAGGGGAAAGCAAGGAGGAATTCCACTTTGGAAAGGAAAAGGGCAGTTCCAAATGAAGGACCCTGGGGCAAGCTTCCCGGTGTCCAAGTGTCAAGTCCCGAGGGCTTGTGTCCACCGAAAGCTTCCTTTTTTCTTTTTAGTCTTTCCTTGTAATGAACCGAAAGGTGAGAGGCAGGGCTCGGTCTCAAGGTTTAATTTAAAGTCACTGGTCAGTCCAAACAAGTGAAGCGAAAGTCAAGATTACGTGCAACCAGGTGTAACGTGTCAAAGGTCACCGAGTCATCGTAAAGGGGAATAGGTTGTTTTGTGCATCCAACAACTGAAAGAGTTTGCGGGAAGGGTTGAGTTGCATAATAGCAGATTCTCCGGTCAATAAATTGTTGGATTTGAAATCGAACTCTCTACCTTGGGCGGATAGGAAGTGAGACTTTCAATGGTCCGCTCCTCTCTCCTCGTGATCGAAGCTGACCCCAAAAGTTGGGTATTCCTTCATAAGAGGACACTAACCCTCCCGATCTTTCTAGCCGGGGGCTCAGTCTTTCAAGATTCAATCTTTCCCCTTCCAGTCCCAGGGAATCACTCTTATAGTAGGAGGTTTACTATGTCCCCAACTTCTCTTTATTACGAAAGTAGGTTGTCTACTATAATTAGATTAAGATCGTAAAAACAGAGTAATATAGCTAGACCAAATTCAATAAATGGAGTCCGGTAATAACATTATGAAACTGAACCCATATGGCAGAAAGCAGAAGCAGCGGTCTGTTCGGGTTCATTCATGTCCAATAAACTTCAAACAAAAGGAGATTCGGGTATCAGAGTTGAGCGGACAGGCGACGGGAGGATGGGGGGAAGAGTAAAGACAAGACGAAAGCAAGAGTTCCGGCATCTAACTTTACTAGTTTCATTTCCGTATGATAGTTACCCCTTTCTCGGTAAAGCAGAGTGAGCAGCTTCTTTCTTTGCTACTGCTGCCATACCACAAAGAAGTCCAATAGCTGCGGTTACTTCTTCCATCAAACCTGAAAAGAGCATATGCATCTCGGGATTCTCTCCATCTCAGAAGTGGATTCCCCTGCAAGGGTACTTGAGTACAACTACGGCTATGAAAAGCTTATCAAAAGAGGAGGAAAGAGCGTAAACTCGACTCTAAAAGTTTCAGTTGCCTCCCTCTCTCCGCCCTATAACTGAAAAAAGAAGCACGGCGAAAAGCCAACCTTTTTTTTTTATTCGTTTGACGAGGGAAGACCTTAAGTACTGAATTAATGAAATTACACCTATATCGCAAAAAAGAGTTGCTCTAGCTTTAGCGCACACCCTTTATCCTATGAGGAAAGTTACTCTTTCCGATTCATGTTTGGCCCTTCCTGGGTCTGGATCATAGTATACCGGCGACTTTGTCCCTGGATTCATTCTATTTCATATCCACCGATCTGTGGAAGAGACCAAGGAAGAGTAAGATAGATTTAGGGCCGGCAGGCGGGTCTAGAATTGATTCCCCAATGGGTCCTGACTTTTCAACAACAGAGGCGAAAACTTACTCTTTCAAGTCAAAGTCAAAGTCGGGTAGACTAAGATGGAGTTTATTTTACAGTTGTTCCAGGGATATGGGTATAGAGTGAATTCTATTCACTCTTTATGAAGTGGATCAGAGATGCCTTATATCATAAATATAAAAGTCAGTATGGTGCCTCGGTAGACGCACAGACCGAGTGAGTTTTCGCCGATCCAGATCAAAGATTGAGGACTATGAGGGTACGGTGCTATCCTTGTGCTTTGTTTGTTGCACATGGTCTAATACTTGCCCCCTTTTTCTCACTCTTTTGGTGTCAATTTTAATCTAATTTGTTTATGCTACCAAAAGACGGAAAGGGGAACCGACTTGTTCCTTCCTTGCGGAGGACGAATCAAGGCCTGGAGTTGGTTCGTCGAGCAAGAGGAGAGAAGGATCAACATGGATTTCATACCCTATGCTAGTTCTTTTTCTCTCTCCCCCAGATATTTAATAAGTCCTCCACCTATTCTCGTGTGACGACATCTATGATTGTGAAATTAAGGAATGAACAGTTGCAACAATCATGTTCAATTTCTTTTGACAGTTTTAGATTGTGGTGCTTTGTAATCAAGGTCGAGAAGGAAGTTCATGGAAAGGTAGCTCACATACCTTTCCAGGCCTAATTCTTTAATAATCACTTCAGCTCTTTCATACTTCTGACGTCGACTCATCTTGCTTGGAAGTCTTAAGAATGCAGCAAAAATGAAGGTTTCCTCTACAGTCAATTATGGAAAAAGCACATCGTCTTGTGCCACGAAACCCACCTAGCACAACGTTGCTCAATTCGGTATGGAAGTTAATACAAAATCATATTGAAAGAAAGACTTTTATATATTCTTGGTTTTAAGGCAATAGAAAGAGAGAAGCAAAAAAGAATTATTGATGGATAGGTAATATACCTCCTATTGATAGCTGTATTATATGGGATGTCATTGTATGTGACAGTTCCTCTGACATTTTATTGCAATCTTCCTCCCAATATCTTTAACAAGGTTGTTTTCCCACTGCCAGAACCATTAAGGCAAGACTTTCACCCTTCTTGCCTTGAGTATCTGCTTGTAATTGTCATGCTCAAACTGGGAAGCTACCTTTGATACAACTGCCTTGATAGGAGGAGGAAGCTTGGATAATCTTCACCTTATACTCAACATCCGCAAACTGCATTCAAAGACCATTTAAATGGCAGAAGCCAAAACTCTGAAACATATATCAACAATTTGATTCTTTGAAACATTTCTGAGAAATGAAAGATTGGTTAGAGAAAAAATTACCTTGAGAAATATGGGGAGGGGTTGATCTTTATCAGCAATTGATGTATCATCCTCTACCTCTATATCAATTTCAGAGCTTCTGTTTCTGAGGTAATCTTGAGACATGAACTCTATGTTATGGCCAAAGCCATTGCTTCCAGCAATTTGCATGGAGCCTACAACTGGAGGGGACAATGACAAATCCTCAATTTCATCTTGTCTAAGATGCTCCATTGTGTCATGAACTGCAAGTTAAGCGTTGCTCTATCCTGGGTGTTGGACAAAGTTCATTTTTATATATGGTGGATAAGATAGACATGACCAAAACACTGCCTAAATCTTGAAACTTTTGAGCCACATGCTTTCTATGGGAAACTCGAGACTCTTTAGAATTGTGAATTTCTAGTTATCACACGCACTTGGTGCGCTTGACTTTCTTCAAAATTCTTTTTTAACCAAGTGTTAAAATGACACTGTTTGAGGTATTCCCTCTCTGATATCTAAATTTTTTAGATGAGACGGTTCACACAATTCACCATAGTAGAGCAGGCAGAGGTCAAGGATTCGAGTCTTTCCACCACTTCTTAACAGTGGAGGTATGAGATCCAGTTAACGAAAGGCTAGGCTGCAGCTATTAAAGCATCTCAAAGTCTATTTATAACGATTGCTATTTCATATCGGAGCTTCTGCTAAAGGAAGTGGTAATCCCTAGCTTGAGACTCAAACTCCGAAAGCCGACCTGCCAACAGACTTTATGGGAGAATACTCTGAACCATCATCAGAAAATGTTGCTTAGCGTCAACCTTGAAATAGGGTAAAGTTTGACTACATCAAGCTCTAAAGCCGGGTATTCTGTACCAGCTCGGCTAGATCAAAAACTATCGTAAGTTGCATCTTGAGTCTTAAGAATTGGGTCTCTTAGCCCCTGGATTGGTGCGCAAGCAAAAGAAGAACAAAAAAGAGGGGCCTCTGGCTTATTAAGAAGCATATAAACGACATACTAAGCAGAAGCGCGTAAACTCAAAAGAATGGAGAGGGGCGTTCAGCCACTTGACTGTAAGGAGAGGTTTCGAAGAGAAAGTTTGACGTATATAGATATAGTGAGTGTGCGTGCGGGGTGTAGGTATACCACTTATGAGAAAGAACCCCAAGTCAGTAAAGTAGTTAACCAAACACAAGTAACAAGTTCGTCAGTCCTTCCTCTGATGCCTCCCGTTCATTCTTCTTCATTTCATCATTTTGTTGTGTTGTTCTGTTCATAGGTCCCAAGCCCTTCTTAGAAAGCCCTATTCCCTCTCCTTAAGTTAAGAAAAAAAGAATGCTGCTTGATTGAATGAACATTGGTTGAACCTTTCTAACTGACAACCCAGTCATAATGCCACCCACGTCTTTTTTTCTTTTGAACAAGCCTTATAAATCCATTTTTTTTAATTTGAGCTCATAATAACTGGCGGGTTTCATTAATGGAAAGAAAAGCGGAGGCCCGCCATCTGCTAGCATTGTGGTTTTCCATCGATTCTTTATCTATAGCCCACCCTTTCTTTGAACCTTGTCAATGATCGAACTTAAAGATATGAAGTGAGTGCCATTTGATGAGTAACTTAGAACAAAGGAGAGGGATATGGAAAGAATGAAGTAATGAAAGAGGAAGTCATTGCTAGTAGTAACGACTTGTCATGATCCATTGGTTCATATAGAATCCATGTCCTAGGTGTATCAAAAAACATTCTTTTCGCTAAGCGTATATAATAAAATAGAGTGAAAAGGTCCACCCCAAAACCAAGGGGGTACTAACTAACAACTGAGTCCTCTTCGAACCGCAAGAGATAGTTTCCCATCATACGGCTCACCAACTTCACTTGCTTCTATGGAAGGCTCGCTCCGGGCAGGTTCGGATCACTTACAATACACGGGCTCTCCGAAGGAAGGGGTTGGGTTAGGAGCGTTTTCAATATGATTCTTTTCCTGTATTTGTTCGATGAGAAATGCGAGTCTGTTTTGTCCACTTTCTGTATCCCCCTCTATCAAAATGATCAAAAAGGAAGGCGAGCTTGCTTCTTATTCCCGTGTTTGATCTCTTCCATCTCTACCTGGCTCGTTGTCACCTATGTTGAAGAAAGGTTTGGAACCATGTAGAGAATGAAGAGGGGCCAAGGATCTTCCTCTCAACAGTGCTTTTCGAGGCTCCACTCTCCCCCTTGAATAAGTAACGCCCCGTTAAGCGTGGGCGAAGATGGGGATAAAGAGTAAGGATTGAAGCCCCCTTAGCTCTGCCAGGCACTGGACAGGGGTTAGCTCTGTAAATGTGTAGAGCCAAGTGTAGTGTGGTGTAGTAGTAGGCACTTCTAGGACCCTTCCCATCTACTGGATCACTCCAGTGCTTCGGGTACTACGGACCCTCTGCCATCCATTGCAGCAGAGCCATTTCATGGGCGGGGGGGCTAAGCGCAATTCTTTGAATCAAAGGTTGAATGAAATCGATTATTTTTTAGATATAAAAAACTAAATCGGATAGGATAGATGGATGGATCTATCTTTATATTCATATATATTACTAATCAAAATGGATTTATATAGTGTTGTAGCGTAGCAAGAAGCCCCAAATCCTTGATTTGGCCAGGAAAGACTGCACTGCTTTGGGCCCAGGAAGCGAAGGGAATGAGCTCGGCTGCTTCTCCTCCACACTTCTTTTTTGCCGTGCCCGTTCCTCATGCGCTTCGCGCGCCATTGGCGCTTTGCTCTCCTCTTATTCTTCATTGGATGGTTCGGATGGACTTTGCCGTTCTTTCCCAACTAAAATGGAAAGGGCTGTATCACATCGAGATGTCGATTCGTTTTCCGCCCCCAATGAGATGGGGAATTTTTCACCCCCTATTTAGACTTTTGGGCCCTTCATCTTTCTGAATCGAGACCCGGCCCGGTTTGGGTTGTTCCAACAACCGGCGGGGAGCACCTCATTATACGATCGCACGCAGTAACTGGGAGTCCTATTACACCTAAGGCCAACTTCAATTCACTAATCCAAGGTTCATCTCGTGTAGTCATTGTGGACTCGTACAAGGATATTGAGTAGACGGTTGATGTATTAGACTCGACCCTATCTTTCGTAGCATGCATTCCCATCCGTGTCGCAACTGATTTGGTAAGCTACATGTCCGGTGCATGGAGAACTTCCTTCGGTCCCCCAAACTTACTTACTCATGGTAACCTTCCGGCCGCCCAACGACCTATAACGCTAGTCACTACTCCCACTGGGGCTAGGAAGTAAGCCCCACAACCCAAAGCGGTGAAGAACAAATAGAATTTGCTACAAAAGCCGGCTAACGAGGGTATTCCTGTGTATGAGAACATAGTAATGGAGAAGGTAATAGCCAAAATAGGATTCGTTTTGGCTAGAGCGCCCAAATCAACTATATATTTGACAATGGTTTGCCGTAATGCTAAAACTATGGCGAATGCATCTATCATCATTGATGCATAAATAAAGATACCAATTAGTAGTGATTGAATTCCTTCTATGGTTCCACATGAGAAACCAATACGAATATAACCTACATGTCCAATTGAACTATGAGCTAGAAGTCTTTTTAATTTCGTTTGGGCCATGGAGGCCAGTTCTCCTAAGATCATAGAAGCAATGCTGCAGAAAAAGAAGATTTGTTGCAATGTAGCTCCATAAGAACCATAAATAGAAAAACGTGAAATATTAGTAGAAATAGATATTTTAGGCGCAATAGAAAGGAATGTTGTAACCGGGGTGGGTGAACCCTCATAGATATCAGGTGCCCACATATATAGAGTCAAAAGATATATGGAGTCCGAAGGGTAGGGGGTTTTCTTCGGGGCTCGAGAGATGGAATAGATAGGGCCCCACAAGTTTGAAATTTGCCTCTGGGGGATTCACACGAAAGGGAACGAGGAATTCTCAACGAAAAAAGTGCTCTCTGAACCGAACGTGAAAGTAGTTTTCCATCAGACGGCTTTTCCTGTAACTCTACTCTCGACTTGCATTATATATCCAAAAAGGTACGCTCTCGGCCATTCCACACGCTGCTTAGCAGAGATGTGGTTATCTGAAGTGGATTCTCTCTTTTGTAGTTGATGCCGAACCTGCTGTGCCCTATTGACTAAGAATGGGGCGGACACAGCAGCTACATGGACCCCTTCCTTTTAGTTTTTGCCAGCGCTTTGCCGGGCCGAGCCAGAATTTTTTATTAGAAAGGGCAGGCAAAACCCAAAGGCTGCTATCCCAATCAGAAGGGCGGAACGAGAAGAGGAGCTGAAACTTGTCTATAAGGAGAGGGGCTTCATAGCAACTTTCATTCTAAAGGAAAGCGAAGAACCAACCTTTAGTCAATAGGAGCCCTACTCCCCTCTTTCCGACCTCATCACTTCTAGGGCAAACCCATTTCCTAGTCACCAGGCTGAGCGCACCTTTGGTACTTCAATAGGGCGAGAAGTTTGATAGTGACTTCTTTCGTTTGGTAGGGCGATGAATACTTCAATGACGGAAACAGCCGAAAACTCGAGAGGGTCTTGGAGAAGCGTTTGCCGGTAACCAAAGCCTCACTTTGATTATGTCGTGAGGCTGACTGAATCCATAAACCCGGAAATGAAAAATTGTTCGTTCCCTTTCGTCAAGTAGGTAAAGTAGGCATACGAACCACTTTGCCTTAGACTCTATTGGAACAAAGCAAAGAAGGAGGCGGAATGGAAAAAGGAAAGGAACAAGGGCGGTCTTGCTTGGCGCGAAGGCTGCTGGTTCGGGGGTAGAGTACAGTACTAAAGGTCCTCGGACTTCCAGGCGGTTTTTCTTTTGGGCAGCTGTTCACCATTGGATCTCGCCAATACAGCCCCCTATAGTTTTCGTTATCGAGATATCTTTTTTTTCATTTTTCCCAGGGATTTTTTGGGGAATCTGCTCCCATGCTGCAAACAGTCAAATCTGAACTGAACCCTGTCGCTCTTCTTTCTTTCCTCGCGAGCAGGAAGAACACTAGCAGCGTGCGTTGGACAGTTGACCGGAAGATAACTTTAATTCGCCTGGCCAGCAGGCGGGCGGTGTACTTATCTTGTGTTATAACACTACAGTGCAAGTTGCTCTTCTAGGTGGGCAGCTGTGTGAAAACACTACAGAGAAAGCGGCGCTTTCGTGGAACATGCTATGGTCTCAACGCCCTTACGAGGTAGTGATGAGTTTCACGCGCTCTAAGCCTGGCCCTTAGCGGTTAGGAAGATTGGCCGCAGAGCGGTACCACCCACCCTACCCTACCACCTATAGGAGGCCGTCCTACAGCCGCCCGAAAAGGAACTGCAGTGATCTTGAATAGGGATCCTACAACGATAAATAGAATCCCCATAAAAATACCACTAGATCGAGCACTAGTGATTTCGTATCCGGTCAAAATCTTGGCTAATTGATCGAAGTGGGTAGCTCCAGTAGACCCATAGATCATGGAACAAATAGGGTGGGTAGGCCTAAGAACCACACTACGCGTATAGACGTGAACCCCCTTGTTACCGTACGTGCGACTCTCATGGCATACGGCTCGCACAAAGACTCCTAAATCCATCCCGAGCCCTTTCTTCCACCTCTCCTCTCCAATCCTCGATCAAACTTGCATTCCCCAGGCGCTATGAAATGGGGGTCTTTCCTTCGCCTATCGTATGTATCGGCTTGGCTTCGTCCCAAACCAAGGAGGCATTCAGGCGGACACATGCGTGTAGGAAGGCCGACGACTACATAAGCTAAAAGACTACGACTACAAGACCGGCCGGAAGTGACTCACTTCTATTCTCATTGGGATTGGATATAGATGGTAAATCTATAGATCGTAGTAGTTTACCAACCTCTCTAACTAACATACGATATAATTTCACTTCACGGACAAAAAAAAGAAAGAGCTTCGCTCGGTTGGCCTTCCTACGCTGACGAATGCCTCTTTTCTCTTCTCTGAAGTCTACACAAGTGGGAGAGGTAGGATTCGAACCTACGTAGAAAAACTTCAACAGATTTACAGTCTGCCGCTTTTGACCACTCGGCCACTCTCCCCTTCCCGAGCCGAGGCCCCCTCAATGGGTTCTAATTCTAAGGAGGGGGCGGCGCCCTGAATCAATCAAAAAGCTTATTGATTTAATTGAAGGGAACTAAGACGATTAGCTTAGCTAGCGTTCCGGGAGAATCTAGTCATTTCAGAACTTCGTTGCCACTAGTAAATTAGACCATCACCCCCAAAAAGAACTCGGAGCCTAAAGAGAAGAGAGTTCAATCTACAAGAATCTGGCAGAGCTTTAGCCATTGGGCCACATCCACCTATCCTAAACAGTAACCCTTTTCTTGTTCATTCTTTGAGCTAGTGGAGACTAATTCCTTTCGGCTAATGAAGATACTACTCCAGTCTTTCCAGTGGATCCTTCCCTAAGAATGGAACAAACCAAGTTAACCTATACGAGAGTGAGGAATAAAAACCAATAATCAACTTATCGCTTTGATGTCCCATGATTCTGCTAGTTTAGAACCAAAGGAGAAGGAAACCACCGGAGGCAAGCGCTAGGTCAGAAAAATGATAACTAAAAACTCTCCCCAAGTAGGATTAGAACATATGACCAATCGGTTAACAGCCGACTGCTCTACCACTGAGCTACTGAGGAACAACGGACTTAATGTTGGAAGCCGACTCTCGTTCTTTAACCTATGACCGAAGAAAAATGAGTTCGTCACCCTTTTTCACATACACCGGGAGAAAGGGTTACGATAGCAAGCCCCTCCCCGGTCGGAGAGCCTCCAGGAAAAGGAGGCAGCGATCAACCATCCACTCTCGAGATTCATATTGATCAACAGATCTCCGCGTCCTGCCAGTTCGCCAAGTAGACTCCCTCTTCCGAGGGGCAACAAAGGCTGGAACTCGTCCTTCCAAAAACAAGGGACCTACTTCTCATCCTAGGAGTTAGCAGGTATGAAAGAGTTCCCTCTCTGTCTGTCTCTCCGAGTTTCTACTACTAAGTAGCACTTTTGCTATTCAATCATAGAATCGATTCCGAAAAAGCTAAAAAAAGTCAGCCCCTATATATGTTTGTTATTAGTAAAGCGCTAAGGCCCTATCTATAGTAAGGGGCCCTTTCTTGCTCGTTAGCGCTATTTTTTGAAGCTAGGGAACCTCTTTTCTTTCTCAAATTCAACTTTCTCCCTTCTTAGTCATGAAGTCCCTACTTTATTTAGATTTATGGGATATTTTAAGAAGCGCAGGTTTGAAACCCTATACCTATACAAGGGGCTGGTCTCGATCTCACTTAGTGGTACCCCTCTCAATGATTGTTGACTCAACATTGATTTCGTGCTTGAGTTGGAGGGCTCTCCCTCCATCCATCGAGTCAAGTAATTCGCTATCGGAAATTTATCCGCCGCCTATCTCATGCCATTCGCTATTGATTTCGTGCAATGCAGCTGAAAAAGGGAAGCCCCTTTTTATTAGTAAGGTATAGGTTGGTTGGGGAAAACTCCAAATCTAGGAAAAAGCTTACCTTAGATTATAGAAAAGTTTGAGAAAGGGGCACCCCTACTATACCCCTAAACTACAAGATAGCATGCAACGGTTGAAAAGCCGTTGTTGCTTGCTGCTTGCAGGCTCGAAAATCTCTCTTTCGCCTCTCCTCCCTGTCTCAATTCTGATTGATTAGCTTCTTACTTCGCGCAAGCTACGGTCTAACGACCCCCTTGTCGTGTTGCATTTTTTGATCTTCCGCTTCAGTCTGCGTTTTTTGGATAGCCGGGACCCGATGTTGATTTCCAATTTAAATGTCAGCTCCAGGGGCGGCCCATCTGATTAGTTCAGCTGTTATTGCTGGAAACCCCAGCGGTTGTTCGCTGTCCCCGTCTGCCTATCTCACACTCCCAAAGCAAATTTGGCTTTCTTCTTTCATTTTCCTTTCCTGCATCTTTCTTTCTATCCATAGGTCGGCTTCGCGCAGATAGATCTTTGCCGGGGGAGATTGGTGCCCCTTGAGGTATGCCCTTCCGGTGGGTTGTTCCTTTATCTATATTTTCCATCCAGTGCCCGCACTGCGTCAGAAAATCTTCGTCTTTGATCTCTCTTCGCAACGCATTTTAAGGGCTAAGACTTTCTCTCGACATCTTTCTTTTATTTAAGTCATTGATCTCATATCTATAAGCAGGGGGGTCTGCGTTCACTATTAAGCCTACGCCCGTCCATTCCTTTCAAGCTTGATCCTTCCCTTAGACTCGTTACCTTGTTCGACTGAACTCGTTGGCGTTGGTCCCGGTTCGAGAACCTTCTCTCATAGATTCCCTTTACCAAGTCATCGCCAGCAATCAACTCTTATCCCTTGGTGTCAAAGGGCGAGTTCCTTTCTTGTCTTGCCTAAAAACATTCTTTATTCTCATTGGAGAAAGACTCTCCCACGACAAGGTTTTACACATAGGGCCAACTGCTTTCTTTATCTCGCTTGCCCTTAGTCCGTCTAGCGCCTTTCGGTTGGGGTCCGCCCTGGGGGTTAGGTTAGACCGCTTGGGTTTTTTTCCATCTATCGAAGGCAGTCAACGTGTCAGCCATTCTTCCCCCATTAGACTTGTCAATCCTTTGCTCTTTTTCCTACTCTCTTCCAGTTCTCCCCCTCTACTTTATTTGATAGGGGCGGAGAATACCACTCTATCAATAACAATAAAAAAGTAGCAATTCAGTTTCAAATGGTTTGAGCTTGGAAGCAACCTGCTATCTATAGATAGGTGAGAACATACTGCTATTGACTGCTTCGCCTATCGATTCTATTATGGCCAGCTTGGAGACATCAGAGGAAGACCACCATCTCTATCCGGATCACAGCTTCATTCATTCGTTAAACCTTGGGGATCACCATTAGCATTGAGGTCAATCACAACACTACCTCTATCATACATACGACATTACACGAAGCGAGAGTGCATGGTCAACACACACCTAAAGCGCCTACGTTCCGCTTGCAGCCAATACAACCACAACCTAACTTGCACGAGATTCAACAATGGAAGCTACTGGTAGTCCCGAGGGGGCGGCATCCTCCTATAATAGTTAGCAGTACTGAACAAGCGAGTCATCGGTCCGAGGAAAGAAAAGGACCGCCTTTGAAAAAAAAAAGGCCAAGCTATATCAATTGACGAATACCATCAATGTCTACTGGAGCATGACTTTGATACCTCTGGACACGCAAAAAATAGGCTAATTCAGCTGCCTTTTGTTCAATTTCTCGTGGAGTCAAATTCTCATCAGTACGGGTCAAGGAAATGGACCCCTGGCCTCGGATGTCCATATAAAGAACACGACGAGCATAAATACCCTCTTTAACTTCTATTCTAACGGACTGAATATCTTTTATAAGGAATCAGAGGAATATGCGATGATTTTTTCCCGAAAATCCCCAACAAAAAATACAGACTATTCCTTCCTTTCTATCGAATCGATCATAACCACTACCTACATTCCAAGAAATTGTGCACCACAAATAAGAGCTAATAAAGAGACCCACAATTCCGTAGAAAGACATCACGATTCCTTGTGGAAAAAATATGATTTGCTGAGGCGGAAAAAAAGATATCAAATTTCTACCAAGATAACTGGAAGTTCCAACTAATAAGAAGCCTAATGAACCTAAAAAAAGGATAAAGGCCCAGCAGAAATTACTTATTTTTCGAGACCCCGTTATAAGTTCTATCCATATATGTTCTGATCGCCAAGTCATACTTTACCCGATTGCATTTTATTGGAATTGAGATAATACCCCAGAGAAATTTGACTTTACTTTTTTGTTTCCGAAGTAACTCTCATCAACTAGCACTAGTTTGAGGTGAACTAGCACTAGTTTGATGTCAACCTTTAGGAGTAATTCATCAAATTGGTTAAATCTAAAATAATACCATACTCTTTATTTAATACGATCCCACTATACATATCGATATACATAGAGATTCACCGACTACATTTCAGCCATCCAGAGATCCTGATCTATTTGAAAATTGCTAGAATTGATATATCCATATATCATGTTTCTGCGGGCATAAGAGTTTTTTCCTTTATGTTCGGTGGAAATCACATGTTATACTATATTCCAATAAATAGATATCCTTGTTATGATACAAGTCCCCGTTTTCAAAAAAAAAAATGGATGTGATTGGGTCCCAGCGGATCTAAAC
Source organism: Jaltomata sinuosa (assembly GCA_003996215.1). NCBI lineage: Eukaryota > Viridiplantae > Streptophyta > Magnoliopsida > Solanales > Solanaceae > Jaltomata > Jaltomata sinuosa. The sequence continues at coordinate 177,378 of QJPP01000948.1, forward strand.
AATCTTGTTTTTTTGAACATGAAGAAATAAAGAAGCCATTGCAATTGGCGGAAAGACTAGGCCTACTGACGACACAAAAATAGATGGAAGGTTCAAATTTGTCATAGAAGGGGTACCTCGATTTACTATTTGTATCTGTTATTATGTTATTATATAAATAAAGATATCTTGTAATAATTATAATTAAATTAAGAATTTGAATTCTAATTAGATAATATTTATTATTAATAGAATTTGAAGAATTTGAAATTCTTAGTATAGATCTAAGTATCTATATATCTAAATCTAACTGAGTACGTATAATAAGAATAAGTGCAAAGAATGTAGAACTGTAGAACTAAATAAATGGACTTATTCATCTCCTACATAAGAAAGATATGTATGATAATAGACTTTATTATTTTTCTTCATTTCTTTGTCTTTTGTTCTTGTCTTCTAATTTTCTAAAAATAGATAAAGAGTTTTTTACAGATTATTGAAAGATTCGGTCGGATTCGACCTAACATGAATTTTTAGATAAAATGGTTTTTCGGGAGATAGAGAAAGATACAAAACTCTAGTATCTATATTTAAATTTCAAATTATATACCTAAGACAAGAAGAAATTCGTTTTATTTTCCTAATTTCACGAAAGGAAGAACTCACTCTTGGTGATGGTTATAAAGGCTTCTTGATTCGTAATCAGGAATATAGGTCAAAAAAAGAGTTATCCTCAACTTTAGTTTTGATTCTTTTTACAATTTAATCTTCTATCACCACAGAAAAGGCCATTATTATCTTATTTACTTTGATTCCGATAAACTAACTACTTTTTTGCTACAAACATAAATAAAATAATTGAACTTAGTGCTCTACTTGATTTTGCTTGACTTTTGATTCAAAGGAAAAAAGGCGTGGAGCTTAAATAACTCACTCAGAACGCTTTTTAAAAGATTATGTGGTACAATTAGGTCGAATAAACCCTTCTGGAATAAGTATTCAGCTGCTTGTGAACCTTCGGGTACTGTTTTATTCAATGTTTGTTCAATTACTCTTTTACCTGTAAGGATACTAGATTACCTAGTAGAAAAGATTGAAAAATCATCACATACCTCCCTTATTTCTTTTCTATTGCAATTTCTGGATTATTATATGATGATTTTTTCACTTTCCATATATAGAAAAGAAATATAAAGAGATAGACTAGAAACGACATATGTTATGTCAATGACACCAAAGGGATATTAAATGAATGGAATTGGGATATGGATAGAATATAATGAAATAGAGCAACTTTGAGGTTCTCTCTGAAATGAGGCATGTAAGGGAGCCACTACGAAGAAGTTTCGGGATAAGCCAATGATTTTTTTCCGCGTTTCAGAATACGGTTAACCAACATGTTAACTAATCGATTACGATAAATTGGATCGGATTTTGCTGTTTTTTTTTCTCCAGTACCTCGACGTGACATGAGCGTGAAAGGGGTTCAAGAATCAGTTTTCTTTTTATAAGGGCTAAAATCACTTATTTTGGCTTTTTTACCCCATTTTTCTTATGTCATTAGGAAAATAAAATTTGGAGATTCAAATCCAAGAATCATTCATGCATTCTAAGTCAATAGTTAATGGTTCCTATTTTCATAAAGTTGAATTTTTGATTTTGCGACTGAAAATCCACATTTTATTTTTTAAGTTGGTGTGCCGCGTGTTAAGAAGGCAGAGACCGCCCCAGGCTTCGCCCTAATTCCCATAGAGATGGATCTTCTATATATCGTAGAATGAAGTAGCACATGGGTGGACAAATATATGAATCCAAATCTGCCGAATCACTCATGTTATGATCTTCTACATCCTGGGTCTTCCCGTTCACTCATGTGGCTTATGTTCTTCATGTAGCATTCAGACCGAATGACTCTATTAAATTAGGTCGATACTTCCACATATTATGGGTAAGGTAGGAGACATCTCTATTTTTCCCCCGGGGAATCTTTTGAATTCCCACTGCTTAGCTTTCTCTCATAAGAATCTTCTTTTCATCAGTATACGCCTGATCGGCAAGTTCAGTCACACCTATAGGTCCGCTACTTCAAAGGCATCGCCTCACTTAGATCGCCGGGGTTGGATCTTCTTCGACCTCTAGCCATGACCCTCCTCCCTTACCTTGGGCTTCAGTTGGTTTCCTATGCTAGTGAATCAGATCTTTGGCTTTACCGTGTTACTATTCGGAGAATGGAGGTGATCTCTCTCTATCTTAAGTCAGTCATTTCTACCGGCTCCGGCTAACTTCCTTTTGGAAGGAAAGAAAGTCCCATCGATTGAGCTGTTGATGGAATAAGGGTTGCTTTCAAACCTGAAAGAGGTCCAGGTCTTGGAATCAGGCTAGGAGCAGCTATTGAATTAGTCCAGTCGAAAGGGAAAGACGATGACTATCAGTTCTGACTCTTTTTCCAAAGGAAGCGAGTGGAATATAAGAAAGTGAGTAAGGGAGTGAGTCTGTCCAAATAAGCTCTTAAGGAACGGAGTTTCACTCGACAAAAAAGGTTTGGACTGAAACCATTCTCAGACGGAATCGACTGACTTCTAGTTGCATCGGATCTAGAGATCTGTTGCCAGTTCCGATAGAAGGAAAGGAGTAAGGTTTAGGCTTTACCCAATAGTTGTTGAACTCGAGGTTGGTAATAAACTAAAGCTACTCAGTCTTCTAGCATAGTGGAGTGAGATATATCAAAGAATGAACTTAGCCTTCAACCACAAATGGGGTCCTTTAGGCAGCCGATTGCCCGTTTGCTTCCACTGACTTACATCGTGAAAACTCATCAATGAAATAATGAAATGAAGAGAAGGGCTTTTCCCATCCTATGAGCCCTGCGAGCTCATGAGTCGTCAGTCACTCGGAGGATTTTATCGACCGGAACGCAGCGATGAAAGGCAAAGACTAGTGTTTAGCATATAGCTAAGATAAGACGGGGTTGTCTCTGGTACAATCGTTTATAGTCCTTGTCCAGAAAGCTTAGTGAGGAAAATCCTCGACAAAGAGGAAGTTTTTCTTTTAATGTTTTAATGAGAGTGACCTTTCAAAGAGACTTTTCCCTTCTTAAAGGGATGGCTCACTCTCCTTTAAAGGTGCCCCTGCTGCACTCTAAGGATGGCATATGATTAACTAGCGCAGGAGAGAGAGTTTGGCATTTCCTCGCTCAATCTCATATCAGTCAGTCATCTTACTGTTGTCGAATAAGCTCTTAGGCAGCTGTGTGGGAAAGCGAGTAGAGGAGACCCCACCCCATTCTGTTACCCTTTAGGGGAAAGAATCATTCCCAGCGAAAGACTCACCTTAAAAATCCGTTGTGTTGCCTTTCTCTTTCTGCAATGAGTTTAGTGCCGAGATTGCCTACTCATCCATTAAACTTTACTGTTTCGTTGTCTTACTCGTTATAATTCTATAGTTCTTTAGACTAGTTAGACTCACTTCAAGTATTCCGTTCGTTCACTTTGTAATGTTGTGTTTAGTTATGTGGCTGGTCTATGTGTGTGTAAGCTTCCTATTTGATGTATTCCCAGGCTATTAATGAATAAAAAGTGCTGGTCTACTTTGTTAAATATTCCTTATGTATACGTAATTAATAATCCCAGAGGGAATCCGAATCTTTAGTGAACCTCAAAGCCATGCCAGTCTGGAGTTAATTCTTTCTATGGACAACCCTTTTTTTAAGACCTAAACTAGGCATTAGCTATTTAAAAAGATGGATTTAGGTTTCGGAGGTAGATCAAAAACCTCAGCGAAGGTCACCGAACACGAACAAGATATGAAAGATGATAGACAGCGGACCACTTAAACTACAACGTTAGAGATTGTTTGCTATTGCTTATGCCTCAGCAGAGAAATAAAGTTCTGCTTTCCTCTCTTTCTCTTACGTATCTAGTTCTATAGGTTAACCCTAACTTTTACGATTTTAGGGCAGAACTAGTAATAAAGGAAAAGCAAAAAGTTTTATGCGTTCGTTCTCCACACCCTTCTTCGTGGGCTTTAGGAATCGAAACCGGACCAAGCTCGCACACAAGCCTGCTACGGAGCAGGAGCAATAAAAGGAATATGTTGAATTAGGACAAGAAACCATCATAAGCCAGCCAATAAGCAAAACGAGTTCTCATTCACGGATAACTAAGCTTTGACAAGGGAGAGGGGGACCCTTCTCATACCCGCTCTTACAGGAGCCTAACAGAGAAAGGTCTATGCCCAATAGGGGAAGACTGCGGTAAAAGGATTTCCGTATGTTGATGGCTAGCTCGTAGACGCAAATATTGTACCTAGGTTTGTTGATGGATCTGGTATTGTCGAATAGGTTCGGATTCGAGGTTCGAACACAAAAGCCCACTAGCCGAGCTGAACTTGTTAGTGATGGAAGAAATTCCCACGAACTGAGAACAAAAGGATGTACTTGCCCCCTTCCCCAGCCATTACCCCTCATCCACCGCTTTTTATGTTGAATTCCTGTCTTTGTCTTTCCAGGCTGTCTTTTGTGTGCTATTCCTTACGCCCTGAGAAATAACCTCCACTTGGATTCATTTCAAGTCCCGAGTTCTTATTTAGAATTCTCGTATATGAAGTTCGAACGAAAGCTTTGATACAATTCAAATTGACAAGCAGTAGTGACAGCATAATAAATGTCCGGAGGACAGAACAAAATCTTTAATTCCCGGGTTTCCTTTGCCAATAGACCAATCAATGGTGCTCTATCGGAAATAAGATTCAGTCGCTACAAGCCCACGGCGGAGCACTCCTAAGGCTTGGTGAGCTAGGTTTAGTGACTGGGGCGGACTTCTATTCTATACCTGTCTCCTTCTATTACTATTATATAACCTCCTCGAAGCAAGGAAGGGAAGGACGAGGAGAAGCACATATAATTAGGGAAGTGGAGTAATTGTGAAGACTAGCGTAGAAGTTACTAATTTTTTTTATGGAAGCCGAGACCCCTCCGTGATATGGTCTTAGACTGTCGCGATGGACCAGTATTTTGAACTAAAAGAGATTTCGGACCCGGAGCGGTTTCATTACCACAAAGTTGAAGAAAACAAAAAGGATTATGGTGAGCACATGTACGACAAAAGAGGGAGTTGGAGGAGAAGCGCTACGAAGAAGAAGAAGTTTTGAAGTTTAAGGATTAATTTCTACCAGGTGATGTCGAAGCGAAATTCATAAATAAGTTTAAGAATCTGAAACAAGGTTTTTCAAAAATTTCTATGAGAAAATGAAGGAGTTTAACCTATTGTCTCTACGATGTAGAGTGAAGGAGGAAGACAAAAGGCAATATTTGAGCTGAATGAATTGCATTTGTCTTTTCTAGACAGCATAGAAGGAGCATACCGTATTGCTTTGAGGGTCAAAGGACCTACTGCTTGAGCCAAAAACAAGAAAGCGAATGAAAGAAATGAAGGTAAGAGTCAAAATACGCTGTGGAGAAGAGCTTACTTATGAGCAAAAGGGGAGGACGAAGTCGTAGGAGATTCGGTAGAGGAGATAGAGCTGGTAAAGATGACCAGCAGAAGCCTCAACAGAGGAAGAATTCCGCACGAGATAACAAGGTTAAGGAGGACGTGGTAGAGGTGATAACCATCATGTGTGCCAAGGAGATGGCGATTGACATTGAATTCCCTCTTCTAGTTTTAATATGAATTGACTCCGCTTTGGTCACTAGCTCCGTAGGTCCCTAAGCAACTTCTCTCGTCACTAGTTACTATGGCCGAAGGTTAGCAAGCCTGCTCCCAGGTAAGCAGCGAGGTCAGCTCCATCTCCTCCTTCCTTTTTTTTGTCTACTGTTCATCCTTGACCTTCTTTCCGAACTCGTTAACACTTGATCACCCGCCATGAAGGTCACTCAAAGTAACCTACTCAAGCTTCGCCCTTTGTATTGTACCGCCTAGAAAGAGGTTCGCTAGCCTTTTTCTTTCCCTCCCTCGCTTACAGTTAATTCCAACCAATTTCTAGTTAATGCACCCATAAGAACCCGACTATCCCCCTTATGGAGCCATCGTTGTTTCGTCTGGCATGTACTCTTGGGACCTCCGAGTACGACAAAGTGAAAGGAGACAAGACTCACCTCCCCCTACTTTGTCAATCACAGCCATCTCGTCTATTCTATTCTCGAAAGCGTGTAGACAGAAGTTTTTTCGGACTGTCTTGTTTTCAGGCCTCCACGGCCGTCCGGGGTTCTCCATTCTCCGAAAGCTTCAACTTTCCCACGTGTGCGCAAGCTTGCAAATAGTTTTTGCGATCACTCTACGTAATTTATTAAACCGGTTTATGCTTGTAGCTACCCCCGGGGGGAATACGTGTAATAGCCCCGCGGCCCCACCCGGAGGCGGGAATCTCTTTTAATTTGTCTTTGCGATTGGTATTTCCTGCAGCTGGACCGTACCTTCGCTTCGCACCTCTGCTTTGTATGCAAAATATTGAATAAGGGTTTAATAAGGAGATCTCTTAATTACTTGATCAAGGAACAGTGCTTTCGAACATTACTTACGAGAATTTCAATCCTTCTGCCTCACCTTCTGAAAGGGTAGTAAGAAGGGGGTTCGGGTGCGCTTCTTCTTCCTGCCGGTTCAGGAGCTTAGGCCCAAGCGGTAGTAGTTTCCTAGTTGGAGTTGGCACACGTAGGCTCGACACCAGAGGTTGGTTGGCGTATTTGGTAAAGTATTCCGCTAGCTGGCGCATAGCAAGCAAGAAAGCTCAAAGCCAGCAGTAAGGTTCGGAGTAGGAGCATTAGGGTAGGCGATGGCCGCTGCATGGTTGAATTTAGCAAGTTGCCAAAAATTGGCACCACCTACCCGAGCAAGAGTTGTGATCACCGGTCCGGAGAAAGGGAATTGAACTCTATGAGATTGAATCTCCTGTTGTTCCTCAGTATCTCAGTGGTAGAGCGGTCGGCTGTTAACCTATTGGTCGTAGGTTCGAATCCTACTTGGGGAGATTTGATTGATTCTGAATTAAAGAATTCAGAATAAAGGGGCTCGCTTTGCCCGTTAAGAGTAGGTAACCCGTTCCCTGTCATTGTTTCTATTGCATTCTATCTCATCGTATCACATTCTGTTCTGCGAGATTAGAAAATCATTACCAATACCTCGGTTCCATAGCCCTGGGGCTATTTACAACTAGCCAATTAAGAAGTCTCAGATGTACTAGCACTGCATTTTTTATGCAGTCATCGATTCTCCCGAGAGGTCACAATTGCCGCGAGCAAAGATATTAATGACGAGGAAGGCCTTTTTGTTATGCTACTAATACTTGCTATACTTTCAAATGCCCTTTTTTACTACTTTGACTAGCGCCCGTCAAAGGAATGATTTTTTCCCAAAGCCGACTACCTTTATCGAGCGGCTCTCTCTGTTGATGATAAAAGCGATGGTCAGGGCTGGGCTGTCTGAAATAAGCGGTCATTTTTATCAGTCCTAATCCTAATAAATACCATGTGAAGCGAATGATCACCCAGATTCCTAATGCCTTAATTATCTTATATATATATAAACTTATCGACGTCAGCCCCCTTCCTACTCCAGCTAATGGAAAAATGCCTTTGAATGGTCGTAATCGTCGACAATCCAACCGACGTCCACCATAGGCTCGGTGAGCTGTCCTCCTAGATTTCCCGAA
>QJPP01000948.1:190000-257335 GCA_003996215.1 Jaltomata sinuosa
CTACAGTCCCCCGGCCGCCCATACAACCGAGGAACAAAAACAAGTGAAAACAAACACTCTGGCATCCCATACTACCGGAGCGTACAATCAACAAACAACAAACAAGGGTGGAGCCTCAAACACTGAATGATATGATGCATGCAGGTCTCAAGTGAAATGGTATCTCTGTATGTACCTCCTCCGGTGCCGCTCCGGCCCAGCAGGTATGTTCCATGGAAGGACACTGCCCGTATACCTCTACTACACCGTATACCCTTCCTCCGGCACACGCAGCCCGCAACCCCTGGCCCGGATGGCAAGGTCCATGGAGGTCCCTGACCCTATACTAAAACTCAGTATCAAAACATGTCGTCCGGAAGCAAGTCCGGGTTCAAGATAGAGACCCAGTCTCGAATATGCATGCCCAGACCCTGTCCAAGACAAAAGTAGTAGGAAAATATCTTAAAAACCCCTCCAAGGGTTCCCGGGCATAACCGGGTCTAAACAGTAGAAAGTCATCTCAGGTTCTCGGTCCGACCGAGGCTAAAAATCATCTCAAGTAGCAAGAAAACTCAACTAGCACCCCGGCCCTGCCGAGTCTAGCGTTAATCGTAAAACTGGTGTTTAAATCATAATTTTACTTTCTTTTACCCAAGAATATTCACAAGTTAAATCAAACCATTTCCAAATTATTTCCATCAAAAAGGGCCCCCCCGGGCCATGCAAGGTTTAGAAAATAGTGTCCGTAGGCTCGAAGCCCACCGTAGTAAAACATGTATAAAACCACTTTATATACATGGAAATGGTATGATCAAACACAATAGATGCCCAGCAACTCACAATCAACCTATCGACCCTGCACAGGCCCACAGATACTCAGCAAGCATAACCAGCCTAGAAGGATAATTCTATGCCCGGGACTCGCGGACATTCCCAAAATCCCACCTTCTATGTTCCAGAGTCAACAAGGCCTCACAAGACCACAAGGGTAAATAAAATATATCGGCAAGTACTACAAGCAACGGAGGAACAAAAGTAGGCGGACATGAATAAAGCGGTCAAGGTCTATGGTACCAACCTAATAAACCAACCCAAGGATATCCATTAATACAATTTTATCCTATATATGCGGAGTCTAGGAAAAATAAGCCGTAATATATCTGTCGTCCGATGACAAGCTGCTAGAACGACGATGTCCACGATCGAACCGCTCCGAGAAACTCCGAAATGAAATCAACCTCGAAATTAGGCTTGAATATCTTGACGTAGATAATCGATTTTCTTTCGGTAACCGAATAAATTGTCAAAATGATTTTTCTCCTAAACTTCTCCACTCATACGCATATGAATATGCAGCAAGTCATATTTGGACCCTCCACTTATGTTTAATGGAAGAAACATATATATTAGCCTACCTTTATCATTAAATGCTAAACTAGCTTAGTAAAATAATAGCATAAGCCATGTATTAGTCACCTAGCAGCTAAAATATGTTGGCTGCTTTGCCTCACCTCCACGTGTTGTGGAGGTGGCAACATTTTAATCATTTCCAGCCCGTTATGTATGTATTCGGGTATTGAATAAATTCGTGGTATAATAAATATAACTTTTTAAATATACCATAATTCATAGAAAATTATTTCAAATAAAACCTACTATGTTATAATAATAATTTTCAACATAACTAAATTTACTATCTCCGTTAAAATAATACAATGTATAAAAACCTTATAAAATAAATACATATACAATTATATCGTAATAGAATATTTTTCATAAACTTTAAAATATTTTTAAAAAGATAATAATAATGTAACTTTTTACCAACTTCAACTTTCAAATAAAATATTTCAAACACACGCGATGTTAATAAACTCTCAAACTTAGGCTCGCAATTCACCAACGCACGATTTTTGATACTCAAGAACTCTCGTGGAATCCTCCCTTATGTTTTCTCATTGTTTCGGGACTGAAATGGCATTTTAAAATGTGAAGTTGAGGCTTTAAATCGATTTTGACCCGACCCGGTTCGCGACCCGGTTCGCAACCCGGTTTCTGCCAGACAGTCCGCGGTAAAACAGTCATAACTTTTTACTCCAAGATCAGTTGGACGTGAGGTTTTGTGCATTGGAAACTAGACTCGTAGACCTTCGATTTGGTATTTCAGGGGGACTTCTAACTCTTTATATATTGAGATAAAAGCTCCGAGATATTTTACCCAAAGTTCAGAAAATTTATTAAAGAACTTACGATAACTTTTGCCGACTTGCTTGACTTCAAAACTTATAATGCGACCAAACAAATGGACCCGACACCAAAATACCGGTCCTGACGAACCTTAAGTGACTTGGGGCCGCTACAAACAATCTCTAACGGGTCAAGGAAAACGTATACGTGGAAATAACAGGAAGGGTCATTACACCATCCACTACTAAAAAGGACTTTTGTCCTCGAAAGTCAAGGTCCAGGGGGTACTTGAAGGCTAAAATAGTTGCGGATACTGATCCCGCATATCTCTCTTTGTCTCCCAGGTAGACTCCTCGATTGGACGGTGCCTCCACTGAACCTTAACAATCGGGATCTCTCGAGACCTCAATCTCCTGACATCTCTGGCCAAAATAGTTGCCGGCTCCTCAACAAAGGCTAAACCCTCATCCAACTGAACTGAATCCCACTGCAACACATGAGACTCATCTGAGACATACCGACGCAACATCGAAACATAGAATACAGGATGTATAGCTGAAAACATCGGAGGCAAGGCTAGCTGATAGGCAACGCCTACCAACCCTCTGAAGAATCTCAAACGGCCCAATGTACCTGGGGCTAAGCTTGCCCCGCCTACCAAATCTCATCACGCCCTTCATGGGCGATACACGGAGAAACACCAAGTCACCGACACTAAACTCCAAGGCACGAAGCCGACGATCAGCATAACTCTTCTGCCTGCTCTGAGCTGCCCGAAGTCTTTCCTGAATCACTCGGACTCGGTCTAAGGAATCTCGAAGCAAATCTGTGCTCTGTGGCCCAGAACTAAAACCATCAAACCAAACTACCGGTGATCTGGAACGCCTTCCATACAAAGCCTCAAAAGGTGCCATGCCGATACTCGAATGGAAGCTGTTATTATAAGCAAACTCTGCCAAGGGAACAAACTGATCCCAAGAACCTCCAAAGTGAAGAACACAGGCCCGAAGCATGTCCTCCAGAATTTGAATGGTCCTCTCGGACTGGCCATCTGTCTGAGGGTAGAAGGCGGTACTAAGATGAACCTCTGTACCCAAATCTCGCTGAATAGCCCTCCAGAACTGAGATGTGAACTGAGTTCCACGGTCTGAAATGATAGAAGCTGGGACCCCGTGCAATCGAACAATCTCATGAAGGTAGATCTGAGCTAACCTCTCTGCGCCATAAGAAGTCTGAACCGGCAAGAAATGTGCTGACTTAGTCAGCCTATCAACAATCACCCATATGGAATCATACCCATGAGAAGTACGAGGCAAACCAACAACGAAGTCCATAGTAATCCCTTCCCACTTCCACTCAGGAATGGGAAGTCGCTGCACCAAACCACCAGGTCTCATGTGCTCGAACTTAACCTGCTGACAGTTCAAGCACCGAGATACGAAATCCGCTATATCCCGCTTCATACCACTCCACCAGTAAAGCTACCTCAAGTCTCTATACATCTTTGCTGTGCCAGGGTGAATGGAGTATCTAGTACAATGTGTCTCGTGAAGTATCAACTGAATCAAATCACTAATCCTCGAAACTCAAAGGCGACTATCAAACCTCAGAACCTCATCTGAATCTAGAGTAGCCCGACTGGTCTCACCCTGAACAACCCGATCATGAAGGTCACACAACTGCTGATCCTCAAACTGACGGCTCTGAATCTGATCAATCAAAGTAGAACGAACCTCAACACTGGCGAGAACTCTGCTAGGATCTGACAAGTCAAGCCTAACCAAATGGTTAGCCAAGGACTGGATGTCCAAGGCCAATGATCGCTCTGAAACTGAGAGAGATGCTAGGCTACCCATACTCACTGCCTTCCGACTCAAGGCATCTGCTACCACGTTTTTCTTGCCCGGATAATACAGAATAGTGAAGTCATAGTCCTTCAGTAACTCGACCCATCTCATCTGTCTCGAGTTCAACTCTCGCTGACTAGTGATATACTGAAGACTACGGTGATCAGTGAAGATCTCAAAGTGAACTCCATATAGGTAATGCCTCCAGATCTTGAGCGCAAAAACTACCGCTGCCAACTCTAAGTCATGAGTGGGGTAGTTGCGCTCGTGAACCTTCAGCTGCCTCGATGCATATGCTATTACTCGACCCTGCTGCATCAACATACAACCAAGACCAACCCCAGAAGCATCAAAATACATGGAGAAGATCTGACCCTCAATTGGCAAAGTCAAAATTGGAGTTGAAGTCAATAAGGCCTTAAGCCTCTGAAAGCTATCCTCGCACTGATCCGACCACTGAAATGGGACATCCTTCCTAGTCAGCATAGTCAAGGGTGCTGCTATGGAAGAAAATCCCTGAATGAAGCATCTGTACTAACCTGCTAACCCAACAAAACTGCGAACCTCAGTAACAGTAGTAGGTCTAGGCCACTCACAAACCGCTGAAATCTTTCCCGGATCAACCCTAATCCCATCCTTAGACACCACGTGCCCTAGGAATGCAACTGACTCAAGCCAAAACTCGCACTTTGAGAACTTGGCATAAAGCCGATGATTCCTCAAAGTCTGGAGTACAACCCTCAAGTGCTTCTCATGCTCATCTCTACTACGCGAGTATACCAAGATGTCGTCTATAAAAACTATCACAAATAAGTCCAAATACGGGCCAAGAACCCTGTGCATCAAGTTCATAAAGACTGCGGGGGCATTAGTCAACCCAAAAGACATCACCAGGAACTCATAATGGCCATAACGTGTCCTGAATGCTGTCTTAGGGATGTCCTCCACCCTAATCCTCAACTGATGGTAGCTAGACCTCAAATCAACCTTCGAAAACACGACTGAACCCTGAAGCTGGTCAAACAAGTGATCAATCCTCCGCATCGGATACCTATTCTTCATTGTCACCCTATTCAGCTGCCGATAATCAATACACATGCGCATCGACCCATCCTTCCTCTTCACGAAGAGAACAGAAGCACCCCAAGGTGACACACTCGGTCTAATAAACCCCTTAGATAACAGATCCTGGAGCTGCACCTTAAGCTCCCTCAACTCAGTAGGAGCCATACGGTAAGGAGAAATAGAAATGGGCCTGGTGCCCGGCTCTAGCTCAATAGAGAAATCAATATCTCTCTCGGGTGGAAGGCCTGGCAGGTCGGTAGGAAACACATCGAGGAAGTCTCTAACCACAGGAACAGACTCAGGAGAAGTAGGGTCAGCACTAACATCTCGGACATATGCTAGATAATCTAAACACCCACGGGAAATCAACTTCCTAGCTCGAAGACAAGAGATGATCCCAGATGGTGCATGGCTAACAGAACCCTGCCACACAATCGGGGATACACCGGGCACAGCTATGGTAATGGTCTTGGCATAACAATCCAAAACCACACGGTGAGGGGATAACAGTCCATGCCCAGTATCACATCAAAATCTAGCATATCAAGAATCATCAAATCACCCCAAGTCTCTGAATCACCAATAGATAGCATACAAGATCTCACAATCTGATCCACTACTAAAGAATCTCCTACTGGGGTCGAAACAGAAACATGAACAGATAATGGCTCACTATCCAACCCCAAACAAGGCACAAAGTAGGCAGATACGTATGAACAAGTGGATCCAGGATCAAATAAAGCCATAGCCGACTGATGGCACACATAAATCGTACCTGTAATCACAGCATCTGAGGCCTCTGCCTCTGGTCTCCTAGGGACCGCGTAAAACTGACGATGACCTCCACCTGCCCGACCGCCATCCCTACCACCTTCTCTACCTCACGGTGCACCACCTCTACTCTGACGACCACCCCCTCTAGCCGGAGGCTGAACTGCTCGTAAAGGCTCGGCCAACTGAACTATACCCTGCTAAGGGAAATCTCTAGCAAAATGACCAATTGCACCACAAGTAAAATAATCCCCTGACGGCCTACTCAGTCGAGATGAACCAGCAGATCCCGTATGACAACCACGACCTGATGCCCCAGAAACTGTACCCCTCGAAGATTGGCCACTATAGCCCTGATGGCTGCTCTGACCCTGCTCGAACTGGGTACTACCGAAAGTCTGAAGGGAAGCCTAAACTGGTCGGTTGGACTGACCCTGGTGCTGTTGTGGCTAATAACCCCGGCCCCACTAGCCAGAACCTCTACCACCATATCTGGAACCACTGAAGCCACCCTGATATCGAGGCCTCTTATCTCTAGACCCCTAATTATGTCACTGTAAGTCCTCCACAGTACGGGCATAGTCTATGATAGCCTAAAATGATCGACCACTGGCAATCAATATCTCAGCTGGCTGCCTGATCTCTGGCCTCAATCTCCATACAAATTTGCGAATCCTATCTGCCTCGGTAGGAATGATCATAGCTCAAAATGGTGCTAGCTGATGAAAACGGGTCTCATACTCCGAGACAGTCCTAGACTCATGCATAAGGTGAGTAACCTGCTCCCTGCGATGCTCACGATCACTCTGAGGTAGGAACTTAGCCATAAAGGCCTCATAAAACTTAGACCTGGTCAAAGGAGGTGACGATGGTGGTCTACAAGCAACCTGAGCCCTCCACCATAACTTTGCTGGGGCCTCCAACTGATAGGTAGTATAACCAACCCCGTGAGTCTCCAACAAACCCAAATGATGCAACATCTCCTCACAGGTAGTAATAAAGTCATGTGGATCCTGTCCAGAAGTACCAGCAAACCTCGGAGGTGCTAACCTCAAAAACCTACCCAACGCCTTCTGCTCTGACTCTTTCATAGCTGGGCGAGGAGCAAGAGGTTGTGCAACTGATGGAACCGGAATGACCTCTGCACGGGGAGCTGCAGTAGCAGGCTGTGCTCCTGAACTCTGTGCACCTAGGGCTGCCCCCTGAGCGTATGTCTGTGCTACCTCAGAAGGCCGCCCTCCAATCATACCCAAAAGTTGTAATAGTAATCCCCGAATATCTGGAGACTGAGCTGCGACAGGAGCTGGCACAGAAATGGGCGCTGGTGTTACTGGAGCTGGTGCTGGAACTGGTGCTGGAATTGGTGGTACCCGGGCTGCCCCCTGATCCACATGCTGCTCGGGCTCTATCTCAACTCTAGCAGCTCTAGCAGGTGCCACTGCTCGAGGGCGTCATCGACCCTTAGCTGGAGTGGGAGGCTCATCTCCGCTTGATGTCGATGATCTCGTACGAACCATCTGCGGAAGAATTAAGTAGAACAAATAAGATTTCCAGAAACTTCAAGGGTCTTACGCACGACACAGAAGCAATGAAAGAGTCAAATTTCCTAAAATGTCACTGTAGCCTCCCGAAGATTGAGTACGGACGTCTCTGCCCCAATCCGCAGGACTCTACTAGACATTGGCTCCTATACCGATGACACCGGTGAACCTAGAGCTCTGATACCAAGCTGTCACGACCCGATTTATCAGTCATGATGGCACCTACAACCCCCAGTAGGCAAACTAATTCACGTAGCCCAGGACAGTTAGTAATGGGCTACTATCTAACAAATAAGCAAAAGAATAGTTTAATAAGCAAAAGTAGGGGGGAAAGATGAAGAAAATATATAACAGGAATGTATATATACATATGCGGAAACTAAGCCAAACCCCAAGGCCTGGTATCATAGTATAGAGCCAAAACTACATACATGGAGTGCAAACGTTCCAAACAATATATACAGATGTCTCTGAATGGTAATAGAGTACATAAAGCAAAAGATAAACTAAAGCTAAGCTCCGATCGCCAAGAGCTCACCCTCAGTCTGAAGTAGTCCCCAATAGATCTCCAAGCACGAATCACAGCAATCTAACGGCGATGGCCCATGCTAGGATCTGCACCCAAAGATGCAGGGGGGTAGGGTGAGCACCAAATGCGAAGCATAAGGTACCCATTAGGTATCATAGGCCGACTGGGCCCATATAAGATAAAAGCATAGTAACAGACAGAACAGAAGCAAGTAGTCACAGAAATCAACAAAAGGGTACACAGGAACTAGCCCAGAGGGAAGTCAACAGAACCACGTGTGGGGCCAGCAAGCAGAATATATACACCATAGGCACAGGTGAAAGTAAGAAACACGCACCGGGGGTCTTTGCAATAACAGTGTATACATAATAAGTTTACGAAATAGACGGTATACCGGTAACCTCAAGTGTAAGAAGAGGGAAAGAGTAATGATAGGCATGCTCAGAGACATGAATCAAACTCAACTAATCATATCAATCTCAAATCCAGAAACTAACAGTTTAGCAGTAACCAATTTCATACTTAACCGTAACAGGGAACAATTCTGTAAGTAAATAGCAAGAGTCTACCTACAGTCCCCCGGCTGCCCATACAACCGAGGAACACAAACAAGTAAAAACAAACCCTCCGGCATACCATACTACCGGAGCGTACAATCAATAAACAACAAACAAGGGTGGAGCCTCAAAAAATAAATGATATGATGCATGAAGATCTCAAGTGAAATGGTATCTCTGTATGTACCTCCTCCGGTGCCAATCCGGCCCAGCAGGTAGGTTCCATGGAAGGACACTGCCCGTATACCTCTACTCCACTGTATACCCTTCCTCCGGCACACGCAGCCCAAAGCCCCAGGCCCGGATGGCAAGGTCCATGGAGGTCCCTGACCCCATACTAAAACTCAGTATCAAACATGTCATCTGGAAGCAAGTTCAGTTTCAAGATAGAGACCCTGTATCGAATATGCATTCCCAGACTCTGTCTAGGAATAAAGTAGTAGGAAAATATCTCAAAAGCCCCTCCAAGGGTGCCCGGGCATAACCGGGTCTAAACAGTAGAAAGTCATCTCAGGTCCTCGGTCCGACCGAGGCTAAAATTATCTCAAATAGCAAGAAAACTCAACGAGCACCCCGACCCTGCCGAGTCTAATGTTTATCGTAAAACTGGTGATTTAAATCATAATTTTACTTTCTTTTACCCAAGAAGATTCACGAGTTAAATCAACCATTTCCAATTTTATTCCATCAAAAACAGGCCCCCGGGGCCATGCAAGGTTTAGAAAATAGTGCCAATAGGCCCGAAGCCAAAACCGTAGTAAAACATGGATAAAACCTCTTTATATGCATGAAAATGGTATGATCAAACACAATAGCTGCCCAGCAGCTCACAATCAACCTATCGACCCTGCACAGGCCCACAGCTACTCAGCAAGCATAACCAGCCTAGAAGGATAATTCTATGCCCGGGACTCGCGGACATTCCCAATATCCCACCTTCTATGTTCCAGAGTCAAGGCCTCACAGGACCACAAGGGTAAATAAAACACATCGATAAGTACTACAAGCATCGGAGGAACAAAAGTAGGCAGACATGAATAAAGCGGTCAAGGTCTGTGGTACCAACCTAATAATCCAACCCAAGGATGCCCGCTAGTACAATTTTATCCGATATATATTAAGTCTAGGGAGTTTAAACCATAACCTACCTGTTGTCCGATGACAAGCTGCTAGAACGACCATGTCCAAGTCCGAATCACTCCAAGAAGATCCAAAATGAAATCAAACATGAATTTTAGGCTTGAATAACTTGACGTAGATCGCCGATTTTCTTTCAGAGATCTTATACTGTGTTAAAATATTTTCCTACTAAATTCATTCATTTTCTCCTTTTTTCCCTTGAAAGGCACGTATGTGCAGGATTGTTGCCTATATAGAGACATTTTATAAAAATGTAAAAGGAATGGAATGAAATTCATTTATAACCAAAATGGATAAGGACAAATTAATTTAGCAATTATGGATTGCTAGGTGTCAAGTTTTAAAAGTAGTTTGATGCCAACCATGTATGCTTACCTTGCTGTAAGTTCCACGTGGAACTGGTAAGCCAAAATTAATACTATCTCGTTACGTATATATTCGGGTATTGCATAAATTTGTGGTATAATAAATATACTTTTTGAATATATCGTAATAAATAGAAAATTATTCCAAATAAAACCTACTATATTATTGTAGTAATTTTCAACATAACTAAGTTAACTATCTCCGTTAAAATATTACAATGTGTAAAAACCTTATAAAATAAATACGTACACAATTATATCATAACAAAAGTATTTTTCATAAACATTTAAAATATTTTAAAAAGGTAATAAAAATATAACTTTTTACCACATTCAACTTTAAAATAAAATATTTTCAAATACGCGCGATGTTAATAAAATTCTTAAATTTAGGTTCGCAATTCACCATCGCACGATTTTGATACTCAGCTCCTAAGTCAAGGAATTGATCATAATGACCAATCGAACGGCCAGGGCACCGAACCACCGGTCCCAGCAAGTCATAAATGACTTGGGGCCGCTACAGGAAATCTCTAACAGTACAACGAAAACGTATACGTGGAAATGACCGAAAGAGTCGTTACAATTATATAAGAAAGTGTGATTATTTATTACGGGTCATTTCAAAATTCAATTTGTGTTATACATTTCCCTTGAAAGAAAATGTTGAGATAAGTGAATATTATTTCCAAAACTCTAAGAATGACACATGATGAGGAATTTGATTTGATTGAAGATACATAAAGCTGAATTTACATGTCCACCATGATTTTTCTCTAATGCAAAGGAACTGATCAAAAGAATCTGGATTCCAATCCACAGACGGTATATTTATAGACAATAGATATTGTTTAGTTGGCTCTTTATCTGCTTGCTTGTAATACCCCAGAAATCGAACCAGATTTCTAAGTTGAAATCTCTGGGAAAAAATTCATGTTCCCAGGAATTACGGGTCCAAACCATAAATCGTGGTTCGAATCACGGGTCGTAGAATGGTACTGTGGTTTCCTCCTATTGGTTCAGCCTCTAGTCTGAGAACTACGAGTTGGTTCTATGGACTGTGGTTCAGTCTACGGTCCGTACTGTCAACTCGTGGAACCAGATCAGAGAGTTGACAAGTTTCCCAGGTTTCACGACTAGGTTCTACGGACTATCGTTCTAATGACAGACCGTCCTGTTAACTCGTAGAAAGTGATCAGAGGACTGCATGGTTTCCTGAAACTACGGCTCAGGTCTACGAGCCATCATTAAATGATGAGTCATCCTGTCGACTCGTGGTTTGCCTTTTGCAGCCTGGTTGATTGGCCAAGAACCACAAGTGGAAACCACTAACCGTGGTTCAGTCTACGGTCCGTGAATTCCATCCATGGTCCTTGAAAGTCAACTTTTTCTAGCTTTTTCCAAGTTTAAGTCCAGGGGCATTTTTATAATTTCCCACTCTTTTAACTTCTATACTAAGTCGTTTAAAGCCTATTTAGAAAGGTTAAAATATGATAAATAGTTTAAAATATGTTGAGTATGCTTTAGCAATCGAAATCATACTTTAAAATTAAAACTGGATGCAAATGACTCTATGAAACACCATAAGCTGAAAACATAATCATAAACAAGAGTTTGAAATCTGAATAAGAGTCAAGTACACTTTTAAAGCATAAACTATTTATGTGGGAGGTTCTCTAACCGACATAGACCATGTGAGCTACATGGAAACCGATGTATATGCCCCATCGAGAGGACCCAATATACCTTGCCAGGGTATAAAGGAATGACTGCGGCGTGATCACTAAAAATTAATGCCCAACAGAGAGGACTTGCAAACCTATGGGGGCACGTAGTTCTGGGACTAAGGGTACTCTCACCCGGTCCAACTCGGTGCTAAATACTACTCCCAAAATATATACATATAGCTCATATAATACTAGGGCATATCTGATGTCAAAACTGATCATAATTGGTGACATATCTGATGTCAAAACTGTTCATAACTGGTGACATATCTGATATCAAAACTGTTCATAACTGGTGACATATCTGATATCAAAACTATTCATAACTGGTGACATATCTGATGTCATGAAATTCAAAATCATACATTCTAAAGAATGTGCATAGCCATAACTCAAAATATACTTTTCCTTTCTAAATTCATACTTGAATTGGTGGGCATGCAATTTCATAAAATACATAAGGACATGTTATCTAAACATGTAAACTTTTCACTTAAAATCATGTAATTCAATGGAATCATGCTTGAATTCAACTTTAATACAAGGGATTTTGAAACCAATTAAGGAATCTTAATAAAATCATTGATAAACCATAAGAAACCTTGAATTGATACATAGAAACTGATTCCATAAGTTTTCCCTAATTTTAATCAAAACCCTAATTTCACAAGTTCATAATTCAAAGTAAGAATTGGGGGTTTTGGGCACAAGGGTGAAAGGAACCCATTGTTGAATACTCACATACCTTGATTAGAGTTAACCCACTTGAATTGGAAAGACTTAGGAGACTTGAACTTCAAGCTTGAGACCTTGAACTTAGGGGAACTCTTTTCCTTTTTGGGAGGTGAATGAAAGATTTAGAAGAGACTTAGGATGATAAGGGTGAAAACCCTTCTTGAAATAGTCAAAACGACCTCACTTAGGAGTTAAAAGGGTGGGTAATGACTAAAATACCCCTGGGATTTAATTTAGAACAATCTGGAAAAATGGGTCGGCTTCAGGTTCTACGAGTTGGTTCTATGGGTCGTCATTTGAACCACGGCTCATGGTTCCAACTCGTGGAACCTGGTCGACTAGACAATCTGCAGAAGGTGGTCTATGACTGGACAGGACGGATCCGTCATTTGAATGATGGGTCATCAACGGAACTCGTCATTTCTGGGGAGTCAGTTGACCTCCTGTCAAACCATGACTCATGACGACGGGTCGTCATTCAAATGACGGGTCGTCGAACCCAGTCGTAGAATTTGGGGGACTTGCCATCCCTCTGATCTGTGTTCCACGAGTGGATAGGACGGACCCGTGGTTTGAACCACGGTCCGTAGAACCCACTCGTGGTTCCAGACCAGAGGCTGAACCAAACAGACAGGAACCACGGTTCCATTCCACGACCCGTGGTTTGAACCACGATCCGTGGGTTGGACCCGTCATTCCTGAAACATGGAATTTTCTGAGGGTTTTAACTTAGATAGCTGGTTTGATTTCTGAGGTGTTACAATATCTCCCCCTTGGGATCATTCGTCCTCGAATAAAGACTAAACAAGGGAAAACTGAAGAGAAAACAGCCCAACAAGCAACAGAACATAGAAACCAAAGAGTAAACATAGAAACTGAACTTTTCAACTTGTAAACATGATAAACTAACTTCGTAAAACATGGATGCCTGCTAGAATCATGAGAGGAACTGATGAAATAGAATCGGAGGGACATACTAAGAAGGAAACTAGTACCTCAAGCTGAAACTGAATTGGAAGGAAAGAGATGAGGGTATTTGGCCTTCATGGCCTCTTCTGTTTCCCAAGTAGCACCCTCTACAAGTTGATTCCTCCAAAGGACTTTCACCGAAGTGACTTCTTTATTCCTCAACCTCTGAATCTGACGATCAAGGATCTTCATGAGAATCTCCTCATAGGTGAGACTATCATTCACACCCACATCCTCCAAAGAGACAATCAAGCTCGGATCACCAACAGACTTCTTCAATAAGGAAACATGGAAAACTGGATGAATCGCTTCCAACTCCGTTGGCAACACCAACTCATATGCAATGCTACCAAATCTCCTCAAAATCCGATAATGACCTACAAAATGGGGACTAAGCTTTCCTTTCTTGACAAACCTCATCACACCCTTCATGGGTGACACCTTTAGGAAAACCCAATCATCAACTTCAAATTTCAATTCCCTTCTCCTCATATCCGAGTAAGATTTCTGTCGACTCTGAGTGGTCTTCAAACTTTTCCTAATAAGTTAAACCTTCTCCATAGTCTCATGAACCGAATCCGGACCGATCAAGGCTGCCTCACCTACCTCAAACCAACCAATAGGAGATCTGCACCTCCGGCCATAAAGTGCCTCATATAGAGCCATCTGGATGCTAGAGTGAAAGTTGTTTTTGTAGGCAAACTCGATAAGAGGTAAGTGATCATCCCAATTACCCTTGAAGTCAATCACACACGCTCTCAACATATCTTCCAAAGTCTGAATAGTGCACTCTGCCTGACTGTCTATCTGAGGGTGAAAAGTTATGCTAAGCTTCACCTGAGTACCAAGACCTTTCTGAAACGATCTCCAAAACTGAGATGTAAACTGAGGACCTCTATCAGAAATGATGGACAAGGGAACACCATGCAATCGAACTATATCCCGGATGTAGAGTCTAGCATATTCGTCTGTTGAATCAGTAGTCTTAATAGCCAAGAAGTGGGATGACTTGGTCATCCGGTCGATAATCACCCAAATGGAATCATGTTGCCTTCGAGTACGAGGCAAACTAGTAATAAAGTCCATATCGATGGCTTCCCATTTCCAAGTGGGAAGGCCAATATCTTGAATCATGCCACCCAAACTTTGATGCTCCACCTTTACTTGTTGACAGTTGGGACACTTAGCCACAAACCTGGCTATGTACCTCTTCATACCATTCCACCAAAACACTTCCCGTAGATAATGGTACATCTTAGTAGCACCCGGATGGATGGAATATCTAGAACCGTGAGCCTCAGTCAGAATCTGTTGTCTCAATCCATCTACATCTGACACACATAAGCGACCTTGATAACGAAGCACACCATCTCCCCCTTGGGAGAAAACTTCCATCCACTGCTGATGAATTTCACCCTTAAGCTGAAGTAAAATGGGATCCTTGTCTTGCTTTGCCTTCACCTCTACTACCAAAGATGACTCAACACCATTTTGTACAATTACACCACCTTCTATCAAGTCCATAAGGCGAACTCCCAACCGAGCTAGCCTATGAACCTCTTAAACCAATTCTTTTTTCCCATCATCAACGAAAGACACACTTCCCATGGACAGTCTACTCAAATCATCTGCCATAATATTGGTATTACCCGGATGGTAAAGCACACTCATATCATAATCCTTAAGAAGCTCAAGCCATCTCCTTTGTCGCAAATTCAATTCTTTCTGAGTGAACACATACTGAAGACTCTTATGATCGGTGAATACATCCACATGTACACTATACAAGTAATGTCTCAAAATCTTCAAAGCAAAGACCACAGCTGCCAACTCAAGATCATGAGTAGGATAGTTCTTCTCATGAGTCGTAAGTTGTCTCGAAGCACAAGTAATCACCTTACCACGCTACATCAAAACACAACCCAAACCAATCCTAGAAGCATCACAATACACAACAAAGTTATCTAGGCCTTCGAGTAGAGCTAACACTTGATATGTGGTCAATCTAGTCTTCAATTCCTGAAAGTTCTTCTCACAGAAGTCGAACCACTGAAATTTTACCTTCTTCTAAGTCAATCGGGTCAAAGGGGCAGCAATGGAAGAAAATCCTTCCACAAACCTTCTGTAGTAACCAGCCAAACCCAAAAAGCTCTTAATATCAGATGGGTAAGTAGGTCTAGGCCAGTTCTTTACTGCCTCTACCTTTTGAGAATCCACCTGAATACCATCTTTAGTCACAATATGACCCAGAATAGCAACAGTCTGCATCCAAAACTCACACTTGCTAAACTTAGCAAACAACTGTCTATCCTTGAGAGTTTGTAACTCAACCCTCAAGTGGTCTGCATGCTCCTCCTCACTCCGAGAGAATATGAGGATATCATCAATGAAACAATCAAAAATATATCCAAATACTACTTGAACATACTGTTCATCAAATCCATAAAAGCTACAGGATCATTAGTTAGACCAAAAGACATCACAACAAATTCATAATGACCATAACGAGTTTTGAAGGCTGTCTTCGAAATATCACACTCTCTAACACAAAGCTGATGATAATCGGACCTAAGGTCGATTTTGGAGAAGAATTTAGCACCCTGAAGCTGATCGAAAAAGTCATCAATCCTAGGAATGGAATACTTATTCTTGATTGTGACCTTGTTCAACTGACGGTAATCAATACACATTCTAAGGGAACCATCTTTCTTTCAAACAAACAAAACTGGAGCACCCTATGGAGAAATGCTAGGCCTGATGAAACCTTTATTAAGAAGATCCTTCAACTGATCTTTCAACTCTTTAAGTTTCGCGGGAGCCATTCTATAGGGAGGAATAGAGATAGGATTCGTATCTGGGAGAAGATCTATCCCAAAGTCTATCTCCCACTCGGGAGGGACTCTGGTCAAATCATCAGGAAACACTTCTGGGAAATCATTCACAAAAGGAACAGACTGAAGGGATGGGGTTTCGTACTCCATGTCCATAACCCGCACTATGTGATAAACATACCCCTTTGAAATCATCTTTCTAGCCTTAAGATAAGATATGAAATGACCTTTCGAGGAAGGGGGACTACCTTGCCATTCTAAAATGGGTTCATTAGAAAACTTAAAACTGACAACCCGAGTACGACAATCAACAAAAGCATAACATGCATACAACCAATCCATACCAAGAATGACATCAAAATCAATCATCTCTAACTCTACTAGATCCGCTGAAGTTACTCTATGAAGGACTGAGATAGGGCAATTTTGGTAGATTCTTTTGGCTAAGATTGACTCACCAATAGGAGTAGAAACACAAAAGTGTTCTAAAAGCAATTCAGGACATACTTTGAATTTGCATGCTATATAAGGGGTCACAAAAGATAAGGAAGCACCGAGATCCAACAAAGCATAGACATCGAAAGAGAAGACTTTCAACATACCAGTGACCATATCCGGGGAACCCTCTTGATCCTGATGGGAGGACATAGCATAGAGACGGTTCTGGCGCTGACCACCAAAACTAGAAACTGTGCCCTGTTGGGCTGGTCTACCTCCTGAAGATGCTGGGGTAGGCTGAGTCCTACCTCTCTGTCCCTTCCTAGCTGAAGGGCAATCTCTGATAAGGTTCCCAGTCTGACCACACCCTAAAAAACCCTCTCTACTAGCCAAACACTCACCGGGGTGATTCTTTCCACACTTAACACAAGATGGGTAGAAAGATCCCTTAGCAACACTACCTTAAGACTGGGAATAGGAACCAGATCCTTTACCACCCTGATGATGATGAGGCCTCTAGGCCTGGGTAGGAGCACTAGCAGAAGAATGAACAGGGCCTGATGACTTCTTCTGGAACGAGGAGCGATGTCCACCTCCGAACTTCTGATGGCTAAATCTCGAACCCTCAGATCTAGCTCTTTTGTTCTCCCTTGCCATCTCCCTAAGCTTGTCACCCTCGATCTGGTAGGTATGAGTCATGAGTCGGGAAATGTTCATGTCACTCAACAACAAGGCAGACCTACACTCTTTCTTCACCACATCAGAAACTCCATATATAAACTTGCTCATTTGATCATGCGGGTCTGCTACCATGGAGGGAGCATATCTAGACAACTGAGTGAACTTCAGACTATACTCTTAAACTGACATTGAACCCTGTCTCAAGTTCATAAATTCCTCCACCTTCTCTTGTCTCAACTCGCGGGGGAAGAACCTATCAAGGAAGGCCCTTTCAAAACACTCCCAAGTCATGGGGACCGCGTCCCTCACCCTAGCCTCCTTCCATTACGTGAACCAAATATAAGTTATATCCTTGAGTTCATAGGATGCAAGCTCAACACAATCAACCCCAACCACTTGCATAACTTCGAAGATCTTTTTCACTTCATCAATAAAGTTGAGCGGGTCCTCACTCACTTTCGAACTCAGGCCTCTACCCCACCTTGAGGATGAACGGGGGAAGGAGCCTGCTGATTGGCCTGAGTGGCCAAAGTCTAGGATAGCAAATGGATGGCATTTCTGAATTCTTCATTCGTGACATCGGGGACCGAAATGGGAGGAACAGCATTCCGAGTAGCTCGGGGAGGCATAGCACATCGAAGAGGCATAATCTGAAATGTACAAGATGAGGATTAGAGGAACATAAGAGTTAAGCTCTATCCCATGACATGATCATGAAAGAAGTGAAGTTTTCTAAGATAACTCATAGCTTCCCTCTCATATGTGTGGCGCGTTTCACACACATGAAAAAGACTCTACTCGATGCGGCTTTCAGACATCCTAGGACTCTTGAACCTGAGGCTTTGATACCAAGTTTTTCACACCCCGAGGTTACCCCTTAGACGTAACATGGGACTTAGGACCACAAGGATCCCAAGATAACCCTTGGTCATAGCATTCTCAAGCATAACAAAAGATAAGCGGAAGTATAATAGATAAAGTCAGAACAGCATACATGTAGAATCAAGTCAAATAGGAATACAAGATTCGTAAGAGGACTCAAATACTGTCTATGTATGAAATGCCTCTACTCATGGCATAAAGAGTTGCTAGGACAAGACCCTAGCTAACTCGAAGTACGGAAATGAAAAGCAAACATAAGCTAAAAATATAACTAGTGCTCGACGTAAGAGGACTCACCAACAGCTGTCTGGGAGTGGACGGGAAACTCTAGCCACGAATCTGAAGAGGTACACCTGAATCTGCATCATCAAAGGATGCAGCGCAAGATATGCGTTAGCATTATAGGATGTACCGAGTATGTGAGCGATGCATGAACATGATAAATAGTTTAAAACATGTTGAGTATGATTTAGCAATCGAAATCATACTTTAAAAGTAAAACTGGTTGCAAATGACTCTATGAAACACCATAAGCTGAAAACATGATCATAAACAAGAGTCTGAAATCTGAATAAGAGTCAAGTACACTTTTAAAGCATAAACTATTTATGTGGGAGTTTCTCTAACTGACATAGACCATGTGAGCTACATGGAATCCAATGTATACGCCCCATCGAGAGGACCCAATATACCTTGCCATGGTATAAAGGCATGACTGTGGTGTAATCACTAAAAACTGATGCCCAACAGAGAGGACTTGTAAACCTATGGGGGCACGTAGTTTTGGGACTAAGGGTACTCTCACCCGGTCTAACTCAGTGTTAAATACTACTCCCAAAACATATACATATAGCTCATATAATACTGGGGCATGTCTGATGCCAAAACTGATCATAATTGGTGACATATTTGATGTCAAACTGTTCATAACTGGTGACATATCTGATGTCAAAACTATTCATAACTGGTGACATATCTGATGTCAAAACTGTTCCTAACTGGTGACATATCTGATGTCATGCAATTCAAAATCATATATTCTAAAGAATGAGCATAGTCATAACTCAAAATATAATTTTCCTTTCTAAATTCAAACTTGAATAGGTGGGCATGCAATTTCATAAAATAAATAAGGACATGTTATCTAAACATGTAAACTTTCACTTAAAATCATACAATTCAATGGAATCATGCTAGAATTCAACTTTAATACAAGGGCTTTTAAAATCATTTAAGGAATCTTAATAAAATCATTGATAAACCATAAGAAACCTTGAATTGATACATAGAAATTGATTTCATAAGTTTTCCCCAATTTTAGTCAAAACCCTAATTTCACAAGTTCATAATTCAAAGTAAGAATTGGGGGGTTTAGGCACAAGGGTGAAAGGAATACCCACATACCTTTATTGGAGCTAACCCACTTGAATTGGAAAGACTTAGAAGACTTGAACTTGAATCTTGAGACCTTGAGCTTGGGGGAATTCTTTTCCTTTTAGGGAGGTGAATGAAAGATTTAAAAGAGACTTAGGATGATAAGGGTGAAAACCCTTCTTGAAATAGTCAAAACGACCTCACTTAGGAGTTAAAAGGGTGGGTAATGACTAAAATACCTTTGGGATTTAATTTAGAACAATCTGGAAAAATGGGTCGGTTTCACATTCTACGGGTTAGTTCCATGGGTCATCATTTGAACCACGGCTCGTGGTTCCAACTCATGGAATCTGGTCGACTAGACAGTCTGCAGAAGGTGGTCTACGACTCGACAGGATGGATTCATCGTTTGAATGACGGTTCGTCAACTGGACTCCTCATTCCTGGGGAGTCAGTTGACCTCCGGTCAAACCATGACTCATGACGATGGGTTATCGTTCAAATAACAGGTCATCGAACGCAGACGCAGAATCTGGGGGACTTTCCATCCCTCTTATTTGTGTTCCACGAGTTGACAGGACGGACCCGTGGTTTGAACCATAGTCCTTAGAACCCACTCGTGGTTCCAGACTAGTGGCTAAACCAAACAGACAGGAACCACGGTTCTATTCCATGACCCGTGGTTCGAATCACAGTCCATGGTTTGGACCCGTCATTCCTGAAACATGGAATTTTTTGAGGTTTCTAACTTAGATAGCAGGTTTTATTTCCAGGGTGTTACACCAATCTTCTAAATTGAACTTATAGATTTCTAAACTAGGGTTCTTACCCAATTCTTATGGGTCCTTCAAAACTTATTTCCTCATGATTCTTCTATGGATTCTAACTCTAAATTGCATGATTTTGCATGGGTTTTTATGAGTGGTTTCATATTCATGATTTTAAGGCTAATCCTTGTCCAATTTATGAAACTTTGGTTCTTACCCAAATTGGGAAAAAGTTATGAGTTTTGTATTAAAGCTCTAATTCATGCCTTCTTATTCATTACTCATGTTTGAATTGTGGTTCCTTGAATGTTTATAAAATCCCATATGTTGATGATGAATTTTAGCATGATCTCATTTATTTGCATATTTTCAAGCAAAATTAGCATGTTTTGATAACACGACCTTTATTATCATGAAATTGCATGCCTAATTCTTCAAGCTATGAATTTAGAAAGAAAAGTATATTTTGAATTATGGCTATGCTAAGCTTTAAGACTTATAAATTGCATGACATCAGATATGTCCCTATGTTTTATGAGAGGTTTGGCATCTAGATATGTCTACCTAAGCTATGATTAGATTTGACATCAGATATGTCATTAGTTATGATCAGTTTTGGCATCAGATATGCCCCAGTATTATATGAGCTATATATATATGTTTTGGGAGTAGTATTATCACCGAGTTGGACAGGGTGAGAGTACCCATAGTCCCTGAACTATGTTCCCCCGTAGGTTCTAAGTCCCCTCTGTTGAGCATCAGATTTAATAATCATGCCACAGTCATGCCTCTATACCCTGGCAAGGTATATTGGGTCCTTTCGATGGGGCGTATACATCAAATTCTATGTAGCTCACATGGTCTATGTCGGTTAGAAAACCTCCCACAGAAACAATTTCAAGTTTAAAAATGTATTGACTCTTTGCTTTCAAATTTTAGACTTACTACTTATGATTATGTTTTTAGCTTATGATATTGCATTGAGTCATTACATTACAGATTTTACTATTACCACATGATTTTAGCTTCAAGGATAGTTTAAGCATGTTTTATCACGAATTATGCATGATCTCAGATTTAAAACAATTTCAAGTATATTTTTATCATGATCATGCATATCTCACATACTCGGTACATTCTATAGTACTGATGCATACTTTGTGCTGCATCCTCTTGATGATGCAGATTCAGGTTCCCTCTCTCAGGCTCGTGGCTAGAGACTGCAGGCCATTTCCAGTCAATGTTGGTGAGTCCTCATTAGTCGAAGGCTAGTTATGATTCTAGCTAGTTTTGGTTATTTACTTCCATACCTTGAGTTAGCTAGGGTCTTGTCCTAGCAACTCCTTATGTCATGTGTAGAGGCTTTTCAGACATAGACAGTATTCGGGTCTTCTTCAAATCATGTTTCTCTTGATTTTTAACTTATGGATTGAGTTATCTAGTTCCTATTATGCTTCCGCTATGCTTATTTGATATACCTGAGTTATGCTATGACCAAGGGTTAACTTGGGAGACTTGTGGTCTTGGGTCCCGTGTTACATCTAGGGGGTAGCCTCGGATCGTGACAAACTCGGTATCAGAGCTAGGTTCAAGAGTCCTAAGGTGTCTAAAAGCCGCATCAAGTATAGTCTCTTTCATGGGTGTGAAGCATGCCACACTTTTGAGAGGGAGGCTACAAGGTGTTTTAGGAAAAACTTCACTTCTTCATGTTCACTATCGTGCGATAGAGTTCAACTCTACTTACCCTTCTAATCCATTCCGTAAGCATTTCAGATAATGTCTCCGCTAAGAAACCCTATGAGGAATGCTAATCCAACCACTCTAGATCATGAGGTTACGAATGCAGAATTTTGTGAAGCCATCTGTATGTTGGCTCAAGCCATGACAGCTCAGTTGAATGAGAAAGAGAAACTAAAAAAGAGGAAGAGGAAGAACAAAAATACTAGAACATGGAACCAATCGTCTTCTCAGCAGAGGTCATCCGGACCAACCCCATCCTTAGTTAGCACACCTGCCCTTGATTCTCAATCTTATCACCATAGGGCTCCGAAGACCTTGAGGTACCCTCATTGTAGTAGTTGCAGTAAGCTCCATCTAGGTGAGTATCTTGCGGGCAAGGACGGGTGTGGTCAGTTAGTCCATAGGATCAGGAATTTCCCCTCATCTAAGCGAATCAGCTGTGGTGTTCAGCTCCAAAACCAATTCCTTTCATTGCCTAGCCAGCCGGATCAGAGTATCCCTCCTGAAGTTGAATCAGGTACGTCACTAGATTTCCTTTTTGTATGCGTCCATAGTCCCCGGACACCTATTCTTGTTTAGTTATGAGTTGTCTTGACCTAGAACTAAGTGGGGATAGGAGGGTTGAGGCCTAGACTTTTAGGTGTAGGAGGGTCTTAGACTATAGAAGGAAATGTGTATTCGTGCTAGATTCTGGAGTATGTTATGTCCTGTTAGGGTAAAACGATCATAGTTCCTTTGAGAGGTTGGTGAGGGGTCCATAGACTTAGGAGGGTAGTATGAATCTAAGGGGGAGATGGTGAAATATAGAATCGGTCATATTTTGGAGGCTCGGGTAGCAATGTTTGTGAGTGTTAGAACAAAGTCAAGAGGGGAGGCAGAAGCTTATTTCCATCCTAGCTTCCAAAGTATACTTCTGCCATTATGATACCTTTTTCATGCCTTGTTTGTCAGCACCATGGTCCTATTTCAGATTCATGCTCATGTTCAGATTCTATAATGGCAAGTAATTGCTTCAGATAACGATTATACTCTTATCCTGCGATTCTATAAATTCCAGCTTCATCCCCTGAGGTTTGTTATCTATGAAAACTCATGTCTCTTAGTATACTCGGTCCTATTTTCTTAATTTATTCTTCAGACATGCCTCTATGGCAAATCAAATCATGTTACGTTATGTATATGCTCCGACCTGATTCTTGAAATGGTTGGCGCTTATGATTTTCTTGCTCTAAAGCCCTTGACCTTTGTGTTTGATAACGAGGGGTGGTGATCCTCACTATTCATGCCTTATGTGCCCAGTATCTGAAATACTCATACCTATTGCGCTCGGTCTCCCAAGCCTCACCTTGAGTGTCTAGATCACGCTAAGTGTAAGTCTAGACCAATCAAAAATCCTTTATTCGTGACGCTCCTACTCCCGCTCTTTTATTTCAATGATTCTGGTTTATGTTGTTATAAGAGTTAGGGGAGAAGGACTTGGAGTAATTCTAGCTGGGAGGTAGTAGATTTCTTTTCCTTGTTAGTGTACTTGTTCCACTTTGACTTCTAGGTGTGGGTGAATTATGAGGTAAGGATTATTTGTGCAAAATAGTTAGATGAGGAATTTTAGTATGTCCCTCTATAGAAGTTCTTGAAATTACAACTCCTAGTTATGATAGGAAAGAGGAGAGAAGTCTTAAATAGGGTAAGCTAAGAAACCATAAGGTGACCATAGTTATAAGCTTGAATATCGTGATGAGATACGGGTGGATATTTGTTTTGCGCAACTAGTGACCCTTTAGTTGGGAGCCCTAGGCTAGTTGGCTATTGTGATAAGAGGGAATACTATCCTTAGAAGATGTTCTTGATGCAAGAGGCCTAGTCGAGAGAGGTTTAAACATGGAAAATTGGGTAGTTAGACTCAGACCTTAGTACCTTTATGTACGTTGTTGAGGTTGTTAGTTGCAAATAGTAGGAGTGATATTTAGGAGAGAATAGTTTTCCCGTATATCTACTTCTCTCAGTTTGGTGTCCCTTTCGGTTAACTGCGATTTCTAGAGTATGTTTGTTCTTTATGAGTTTTAGCTGAGTTCCTACTCTCATCCCAGACCAGTTATCATGTTGGATATCCAGTTCTTGTCCTATTGGTCATTCTTACATTCTCAGCATGTATATGTGTCTCATGAAACCATCTCAGTTTTATTTCAATCGAAAGTCGATTACCACGATAGTACTTCAGCTTTTACAACTCAGTTGGAGGAGCTACTTGGGAAGCAGAATCATCCATGAAGGCCAAGTACCCTCACCCTTTTCCTTCCGATCCGGTTTCAGCTTGAGGTAGTAGAGTCATCCTTAGTATGTCCCTCCGATTATAATCCAGTAGTTTCTCTCATGATCTTAGCATATCTTCACGTTTTCGAAGTTGATTCAATCATGTTTTAAGTTGAGAAGTCCAGTTTCATGTTTACTCTTCAGTTTCCTGTTTTGATTGGGCTGTTTTCTCTCCAGTTTTCCTTGCTCAGTCTTCATTCAAGGACGAATGATCCCAAGGGTGAGATATTGTAACACCCCAAAAATCAAACCAGCTTTCTAAGTTGAAATCTCTGGAAAAAAAATTCATGTTCCCAGGAATTACGGGTCCAAACCACGGACCGTGGTTTGAATCATGGGTCGTGAAATGGAACCGTGGTTTCCTCCTATTGGTTCAGCCTCTGGTCTGAGAACCATGAGTTGGTTCTATGGACCGTGGTTCAGTCTACGGTCCATACTATCAACTCATGAAATCAGATCAGAGGGTTGACAAGTTTCCCAGGTTTCACGACTGGGTTCTACGGCCCGTCGTTCTAATAACGGCCCGTCATGTTAACTCGTAGAAAGTGATCAGAGGACTGCATGGTTTCCTGAAACTACGGCTCAGGTCTATGAGCTATCATTCAAGTGACGAGTCTTCCTATAGACCCGTGGTTTGCCTTCTGCAGCCTGGTTGATTGGACAGTTAGCACGAGTGGAAATCACGAACTATGGTTCAGTCTACGGTCCGTGATTTCCATCCGTGGTCCCTGAAAGTCATTTTTTCCAGCTTTTTCCAAGTTTAAGTCCAGGGGTATTTTTGTAATTTCCCACTCTTTTAACTCTTATACTAAGTCGTTTAAAGCCTATTTAGGAAGGTTTTTATTCCCACTTGGCCTAAGTTCTCTCCCATTCTTTCAATCAAGTTCAAAAAGAAGAAAAGGGAGTTCCATCTTCTCAAGCTTTAAGTTAGGGTTTCAAGCTCCAAGTTCAAGCCTCCTCTTCTTCTCAATTTCAAGTGGGTTAGCTTCAATCAAGGTATGTGGGTATTCAATAACGAATTCATTCACCCTTATGCCCAAAACCCCAATCTTCTAAATTGAACTTTTGGATTTCTAAACTAGGGTTCTTACCCAATTCTTATGGGTCCTTTTAAAATTGTTTCCTCGTGATTCTTCTATGGATTCTAACTCTAAATTGCATGATTTTGCATGGGTTTTTATGAGTGGTTTCTTATTCTTGATTTTAATGCTAATTCTTGTCCAATTTATGAAACTTGGGTTCTTACCCAAATTGGGAAAAAGTTATGAGTTTTGTTTTAAACTCCAATTTATGACTTCTTATTCATTACTCATGTTTGAATTGTGGTTCCTTGAATGATTACAAAAGCCCATATGTTGATGATGAATTTTAGCATGATCTCATTGATTTTCATATTTCAAGCCAAATTGGCATGTTTAGATAACACGACTTCTATTATCATGAAATTGCATGCCTAATTCTTCAAGCTATGAATTTAGAAAGAAAAGTATATTTTGTGGTTCGAATCCAATTCATGATTGAAATTCAGAATTCATTCCATCGAAGAAAAGAAGGAATGCACCTTCCTCTTTGGAGGCAGGGTCAGTCATTCTGCTAAGTTATAAGACTTATGAATTGAAATTACATGACATTAGATATGTCCCTATGTTTTATGAAAGGTTTGGCATCTTGATATGTCTACCTAAGCTATGAACAGATTTGACATTTGATATGTCATTAGTTATGATCAGTTTTGGCATCAGATATGCCCCAGTATTATATGAGCTATATATATATATGTTTTGGGAGTAGTATTAGCAATGAGTTGGACAGGGTGTGAGTACCCATAGTCCCAGAACTACGTGCCCCCGTAGGTTCTAAGTCCCCTCTGTTGGGCATCAGATTTAGTGATCACACCACATTTATGCATCTATACCCTGGCAAGGTATATTGGGTCCTTTTGACGGAGCGTATACATCGGATTCCATGTAGCTCACATGGTCTATGTCGGTTAGAGAACCTCCCACCGAAAGAGTTTCAAGTTTAAAAATGTATTGACTCTTTGCTTTCAGATTTCAGACTTACTACTTATGATTATATTTTTAGCTTATGATATTGCATTGAGTCATTACATTACAGATTTTACTATTACCATATGATTTTAGCTTCAAGGATAGTTTAAGCATGTTTTATCACGAATTATGCATGATCTCAGTTTTAAACGCGCTTTCAAGTATATTTTTATCATGATCATCCATGTCTCACATACTCGGTACATCCTATAGTACTGACACATACTTTGCGCTGCATCCTCTTGATGATGCAGATTCAGGTTCCCTCCCTCAGGCTCGTGGCTAGAGACCGCAGGCTATTTCCAGTCAGTGTTGGTGAGTCCTCATTATTCGAGGCTAGTTTTGGTTATTTACTTCTGTACCTTGAGTTAGCTAGGGTCTTGTCCTGGCAACTCCTTATGTCATGTGTAGAGGGTTTTCAGATATAGACAGTATTCGGATCTTCTTCGAATCATGTTCCTCTTGATTTTTAACTTATGGATTGAGTTATCTAGTTCCTATTATGCTTCCGCTATGCTTATTTGATATACCTGAGTTATGCTATGACCAAGGGTTAACTTGGGACACTTGTGATCCCGAGTCCCGTGTTACGTCCAGGGGGTAGCCTCGGGTCGTGACATTGCTTCTCATTCATTATCAAAATTTACTGGGAAATTAGTGAAATTTATCATTTGATGACAACGCATAACTGCATTAGAAAACTATAGTTTTCTCACTTTTATCATGAAACATTTGGTATTTGGTACTAAATAACAGTAAGACCTAATCTGCATGCACAATTCTATATGCAATTTCCTTTCAATAGATCTTATGTACGCTTAAGGTGTTTATGAAAGATGATTTTGACGATGCAGCATGGAGGTAAGAGATTGAGACTCTTAAAAGAATTATTGAACTATATAACAGACTACTGCAAGCGGATTGATCATGATTGGAGTAATCTGACTCTGCATATGGCTGAAAATATGTATAATGTACATTTGTGTTGTCTTAAAATTGAAAAATGAGTGTCGAATATGCACACGTGTATTTTACATAATTTCACCTGACCTGTTCATGAAGAAAATGTAAAGTTGAAGGTGCGACTTACTTGTATTTTCACTGGAGTTGATGTTGTGAAGTTTGTTGATGTTGTATTAATGTTTATGGCATTCACTTTGGTCTTTGAATGAGAAATCCTAACCCAGGGTAATTTTCATTCAATGTGAAAACGAGGAGGAAAGTTAGGTCTTCCATGGTGCACTTGAGCTTGATATGGGAAGACGAAAGTGGTTGTTCAAGGTTTGTTGCTCTAAAAGTTAATCACACATCTTTTGAAGTGCAATCATATCCTCTTCATTATTTGCTCCGATATTTCTTGAATTCTGACTGAGATGGTAGCAAGACTCTTTTTCAAGTGAAGTATTTTTAGTTACTTGATGTTGTATTGATTCTTGATTATGTAGCATAGAGTAAATAATAAATACTTTAAGGGTGTAATTTACAAGTAAATTTTCTGTATTGCATTCTCTATATCTATGCAATAAAATTTGATTGTCTCCTTATTTTATGTTTGATAATCTTTGAATGTGATTACTAAAATTGTGAATGTCTGACCAACTTATTGTTGAACTGGTTGTTCAAACTTGAAGGAGAAGTGATGGTCCACCTCAATTTTCTTATTGGATATGGATTCTTTTGTGTAAGCTAAGAAATATGACCTGTCACTAATTAACGGGAGCCGTGTTTTTGAAATTATGGTAATTCAAAAGTATTTATTGCTAATCTAATCTAATTTCACTTACATTAAACTCAAGTGAAATTATATCAGAATTAAAAATATTGGGCCCGTGCTCAGCACGGGCAAGAACCATCTAATATTATATAGAAGAGCCATGAGAAGGACGATTAATAGCATTTTAGTAATTGTAACTTTATTTAAGGGCAAAACTATAATTATGTTATTAATGATCAAAATAAAATTCTAGAAGAATCCAATTATTTCTCAAGATCCATAAGGGCATTTTAGTAATTCTAATTTTATTTAAGGGCAAAATTATAATTGTATAATTAATGATCAAAATAAAATTTTAGAAGAATTTAATTTTTTTCTCAAGATTCATAAAAGCCTTGTTCCATATGAGAGGCATTATGTGTTTATATATATATATATAAATCTTATCCTATTAAATAATTAGTTTTATTTATGTTTACTTATGAACTAAAGAAAATTGTATATATTTTGATTAAAAAAATTAAAAGGTATTTGTGTAGATTATCACCTTAAGTTGTAATTTTATATTAAGCTAATAATTGTTAAAGTTTTTTTCTTTTTAAGAATAGTACTAAAATATTGTCTTGATTTTGTTGTACATGAACTAAAACAATCATAATGTTTTGTTTTCAACTACTATCATGTTATAAAGAATAAAAATTCACATATTAGTTTCATCTGAAATTTTCATTAATACATACGACACTTACAATTTTAATATATTTATTAAAATTCTCAAATACAAAATATAGATAACATATTTTTTAATTTAATATTTGAATTAAAGTTGAGTAGAAGGGGAGTCTTGCCGTAAAAAATATTGATAATTGATTTAATTTTTAAAAAATAATTGAATACCTATAAATATATTTTAAGACTATAATATTGAGCACGTTAACGAGCCTTTTCATATCTAGTATTATAGAAGAGTAAAGAGGTGGGACGACCAAGGGTAAAATTATCATTTCACAAAAAATTTAAAATAAATATTTCTTTGATATAGCCTCAAAAGTTGGTCATAAATCTATATATATATATATATATATATATATATATATATATATATATATATAAAGGAGGGTTTTCAACCCGCTGATGTGCCACCTCTCTATGGCCTTCATTCCGATTTATCTTTTTTCTCAAATTTTTGAGTTTTTTCCATCATTTCTTTACATAAAAATATATTAAGTATCTCTTATTCATCTATTAACCTGCAATTAAAGGGAAACTAAAAAGTTATAATGGTTGTCAAGAACTTATTGCAATTAATTAATTAAAAAAAGTATAAAATTTAGAGAGGAGAGCACATAATCTGAAGATCGGTTAATAAAATAGAAGAATCATCAGAAAAGAAACTTTACTGTCCAGGTAAATCGAAACATTGAAATTTTTATTTGTTTGTATAAACGAATTCATTAGAATATATCTATGTGGATTTGATCCTTTTATGTCAACAGAAATTGTTTCAAGAATCGAAAAATTATTTCATGTTTTTTGAAGGAACTCAACATACCGGAGATCGAAAATCAATATGTGAACCGTGAAAATGATGGTCATTATGAAGTGTAAGTTTTTTTTTCTACTCTTTTGATTTACAAATGATGAGGAGTATGGAGTATTAAAATGATATGGAGGGCTATTAAAAAAATAAATTTATGAATTTTGTTAAAGTTAAGAAATTGTTTCAAGATCTAACAACATAAGAACTAAATCGTATATTTTGAAGGAGCAAAATATATCAAAAATCAAAAATCAATATATGAACCGTGAGAATGATGAAACTATGAAGTATAATTTTTTTTTTCTACTCTTTTTATTTACAAAGGATGAGGAGTATGGAGTATTAAAATGATATGGAGGATTATTAAAAACAAACTTAAGTTTTTTTATAAAAAAAAAGTAAGAAATTATTTCAAAATCTAACAACATAAGAACTAAATCATATTTGTTGAAGGAGCTCAACATACCAGAATCAATATGATCGTGAAATTGACGACTACTATGAAGTGTAAGTTTTTTTTTCTACTCTTTTGATTTACAAAAGATAAGAAGTATTGGAGTATAAGGAGTATAGAGTATTAAAATAATATGAAGAGTTATTAAAAAATAAATTTATGATTTTTTAAAAAGTAAAGAATGATTAGTGTGATAATTGGAGAAAAATGGAGGCAAATTACAAAATTGCATAAATGCCAAGTGTATCATAATGATGTGACATTTAAGATGGACCCCATAATTTAAAAAAATATTTTGTATATTAATATAATAATTAATCTATTTTAATGAGATACTACCTCATATAAATTTATATTCTGTATTATGATATCAAATTAGAAATATTTTTAAAAACATATAGCAATTATTTTTTGTTGCACAATTAATTACTTGACTTCCATACGTTTAAAAGTAATTATAAAACATGATTTGATAAAGCTAAATAATTGATTTAAGTGATGAGTTTTTTTTTCATTTTATATTAAGATACTATAATCTATATGCTTAATTGACGAGATAACTTATTTTAAGTAATACTCCTTAATATTATAAAGTAATTTTTTTTTTTACTATCACGTCATATAAAATTATCTATAAGTATTTTTTCTTATATAAAAATGAGATTTGTAAATTTTCAAATAAAAAATCATATTACAATAAATAAATAGTTTTGATAATGTAAAATTTCTTTATACTAATAATATATATGACATAAACTCATTTAAATATGTGTTACTTGTACTTCATTTTTCTATGAGTAATCGTCAACTATTAGTTCATTATCTTTTGTAAATTTTATGTTGTTTCATTGTAAAAATTAACATATGATATGCCTATATAAACAAAAATAGTTCTTATCTTCTTAAAATACATTATGTTATTTACTTTTACTGATAATATTAGGTAAAAAAAAGGTTATTTATTTTCTTATTAAAAATATGTACAATTCATGTAGAATTATATTCAAATATTTATTATCTTATTTTTGAAAGAATAGATAAAGATCGTCCTACCTCTTCACTCTTTTATATAACATAAATTTGTTAATACACATAATGCTTGTTATTCTAATTTATTTTATAGTATAATTTTCAAATACAATATAAAAAGTATCATTGATATTAGTTATTTGATTCGATATATTTGTTTGGCATAATGTTAAAATGAGTATAAATGCATATAATTTTTAAATTTTATTTGTTATTTGGATTTATGGAAATAGAAAAAAAATATATTATAAAGTGAGATTCCTGTTATCATTCTATGTTGTGTTCTGAAATATTCCTAATTAATCTTCTTAAATAACTAAACACTTATAATTTATTTTAGGAAAAATTACATAACTAACGTACTAAACATTCATACCAACAGTTAATTCAATTATAATTCGTGGCAGATAGTTTAAAATTATTTGTACTTATATTTATATGTCTTTCTCTCAATCAAACTCAACTTTTTTTGCATTTGTATGCATGTATTTTTATTTGTATGGCGAGATTTCACAAAATATACAAAATAAATTTGTATTTGTATGTCAAAATTTACGAATTTGTATTTGTATGTCAAAATTTACGAATTTGTATTTGTATGTCGAGATTTTACGGATATGTATTTGTATGTCGAGATTACTCTATTTGTATTTGTATGTCGAGATTATATAATTGGTATCGAAAGTGTTGGTACGGATTGTAATTAGGCAAAGTATTGCTATGGAGACCTCATTAAGTTCATATTAATTGGTGTTTTTGAAAGTTTTTCTTTAATTTAATATTACAATGTTGGGCCTGTAATAGGCCTTCCAATATCTAGTAAAAAAAATTTAATAGAAGAGTCATGAGAAGGACGACAAAGGGTATTTTAGTAATTTTAACTTTACTTAAGGGTAAAATAATAATAATTATATAATTAATGATTAAAGTTAAATTGTAGAAGAATCCATACATGTCCTTACTTTTGTTATGGGCTTATATGGATATTTTTGTAATTGTGAAAAATTGTTATTGGCGGCTACCTTCTGACAAACAATAATAAGTGCTAAGCATATTTGAACATATTTTAGGAAGAAAATTTTGAACTAATTTAAAATAAATAAATGTGTTTGGATAGTTATTTTTTTAATCCTAAAAATAATTTTAAGAAATATTGCGTAAACAATTTTTTAATATTATGTTACATAATATGACTACTACTAAAGTTTGTATCTTGATTATTAAAATAGTCTTTAAAATGATGTATCAATATATTTTATTTAATTCAACAAAAATATCAAATGTAGTGACGAAAGAGAAAATAATATTCGGGTATCAAGAAATTATTAATTTGATAATGTATTCATCAAACGATTAAAAATTATTAACTTTTCATTTCTATGTAGGATATTTTCTTAATATCAGATATAATAAACTATTTAATATAGGAAATTTGAAGAAAAAAAGTTTAATATTCAAATTCTGAAGAATATTAAGAAATAAACTAAAGAAAAATAAGAAGTTAAGAAATAAAGAAGAACAACAAAAGAAAATGTCAAAAGAAAAGGACTAGGTTGAGAAAATAAAGAAAGAAAAAAATAAAAAATAAATAAAGGGAAAAATAACCTAAAAAAAGTTTGAAAAAGTAAAGCATGTTATAAAGTATTATTATTATAGTGAATGTCTATCTCTTCTATTTCTTTGGAGAAAAGTTAGGAACCCTAACTTTGGGACCAAATTAGTTTTCCCCGGTAAATAAAGGGGTTTTCCTTCATTTTAATTGACCCCTTAATCTCTCAGTTAATCTCTCAAGAGAAAAAAGAATCCTCTCTTCTTCTATACTATATTCTTCTTCTTGTTTCTTAGTTTGATATTTCATAACACGTTATCATCACGAGACTGTAACCTGCTACAAATTTCAATTTCTTTTATTGCGAGGTGGGCTTACTAATAATTATTTTACCAGGAAATTACATGGGGTGTCTCCCAAAGTGAATGGTCTTCAATTTTTGTCCTCCATAAGAAAAATCTTTAAAGAATACCCTTCCTTTCTTTTTATGTATAGAACAAATACATTTTTGCCCATCTACACCACAACTCTCCATGTTCATTTGTCTCCCAACTTTTAATTTTCATTTTTCCTTTTTCTTTTATCTTTTATTCACTTTTCAATCTTCTAAAACCAGTTTATCAATTATTCAAAAACGAAATAATTTCGTGATTTGAATACATGAAACATGATTATTGGCATTTGTAGACATGTGATTTTTGACCCTTTCCGAGTTTTAACTCATTTTAGTTTTAAATATTTATTTTGAGTCTAATCTTTATTTTAATTTTTAGTAGGTTTTATTTTAAATGGTGAAAAATATTTCAAAAAAAAAATAGAGTCATATTTTAGGATAAGTTTTATTTGCATTTTTCACATAAAAAGAAAATTTTCAATTTTTTTTTTTATCTTAATTAAATTTTAATAAATAAGCTAGTAATTTTAATTTGATAACATCTTATTGTAGTCTTAATTTTTCTATATTTTATTAGTCTTAAAATATTTAATTAATATTTTATTATTGTATTTAAAAATTAAAAAGAAGTAAAAGTTAATAAAGCAAAAATACAAAAAAATATTTTCCTAAAATAACCCTAACCCACCTGCACTACCCAAAACACCCCACCTACACACACCCCAACTCCCTCACGTTTTTTTTCACTCTTCCCCCTCACAATTCTCAACCTCCCCTTACTCCACTCCCTCACTTCCCACAATTCATGCACACACACACACCAGCACACACACCCCTTCACAACACGCACACTCTACACGACTCCACCCTCACTTGCACACACTCACACCTTATATAAAATACACTCACATACATTACTGGAGAAGGGGACAAGATAAAGATAGAGATAGAGAAAGAGAGAGAGAAAAAGAACACATCGAGAGAAAACAGACGAAAAAAAAAAGATTAGAAGTAGGAGACACAGAGAGGAGAAATAAAAAAGAGAAAAAAAATCATAGAGAAAAACACGAACAAAGGAGAAACTGATAGAGAAGACGAGAAAAACAGCGAGCAAAAAGAGAAAAAAAATGAAGAGTATTCTTCAAGGTTTGCTGCGGGTTAGAGTTTGAGTTTTGGTGCTTGTTCTGAGTTTCGGGTGATAAAGCTCTTATTTCAACTTTTAGTTATTTCATTACACAGGTTCTTATTCAGTTCATTTCTCTTTATTTAGTAACTTTATTGTGATCCAAAGCATGAATAAAATTATGTAAATGCTTTCATGAGTTATTTGTTATGTAGAGTTGGTTATTTATGTGAAGTAATTTTTTGCCGAAGTTTGTTAAAACTTGTTAGCTTTGTTTAATATGAAATGTATGTTTTAAGGTTTTAACATGAGATTGGAGTTAGGAGATGAAGTTTTTTTACGTAGATTGTTTTAAAACAAATGAGCTAATCACAGTGATGGGTGGTCAAAATCTACTTCTCATGGATTTAGTTTAATTTGTCTTCTCAAAAATGGATTAATCAATTTAGTCTCCAAAAGTAATCTTTTGTTTTTGGCAATTAAAGAAGCATTTTATTAATTACCAAGTGAATAGTTACAAAGCTTGGGTGAATCAACCAATTCAAACCCTTCTCGCAGTGCATCCTCTACAAACATAAACAAACTATAGAGACAAAAATCCTAAAAGTTCACAAAGAACAAATATAGCTAAAAATTCTCTGGTTGTGTCTAACTCTTGTGCACAAAGAGAGTTTCATGTGATGTAGTATTGCCGCTTTTGCAGTTGCTTTAGTCTGAAAAATCCTCATGTTCCTTTCCATCCATATGCTATAAACCACGGTGGATAAACTAGATTTTAGGATCATCTTCTTAGGATGTTTGCCTCTAGCATGTTGTTGCACCCAAAGCCATTCTGAATCCCAGTGTTGGATTGCTCTATCGCATTTTTGCCATCGGAGTAAACATTGCCATAATTCTTGAGCAAAGTTGCATTCAAAAAACAGGTGCTCCTTAGTTTCTGTCTCAGTATTGCACAAAACACATGTTGCATTTATATTCATTCCCCATTTCAGTCGCATATCCTTTGTTCTCAGTTTTCCATGTAAGTTCAACCATAAGATGAAATTCTTTTTTGGTTCAGCTATGTTCTGGCTAAGCAGCTTGTTCCAGGCAATATTATTCACTTCACCTCTCAATCTTTTATATGCTGTACTCAAATGGAACTTTCCTCCAATGACCAAGCTGTTAATATCTCCAAGAGATTGCAGTACTTTCTAAATTGTATAATTTTCCTGATCATCCAAGCCGCCTGTTTAGGAATCTCCATAGCATGAATATCTTGTCTCTTGATATAATAAGTATGAATCCAAGAAATCCAAAGTCTATCTTTCTTCTGGCTGAGTGCCATAGTAGTTTAGATATAGCCACTTGATTCCATATTCTCAAATTAAGGATATTCAAACCACCGGCACTTCTAGGCAGACAAACTTTATTTCAAGCCACCATAGCCTTGTTGGTAACAGTAGCTTCCCCAGACCACAAATAACTCCTGCATATTGCTTCAATCAGCTGTATCACTTTCGTTGGCATCAAGAAGAGTTGAGTCCAGTAAGCCTGGACTCCAAATATAACACTCTTAACAAGTTGTAATCTACCTGCATATGAAAGACTTTTAGGGTCTGTTTGGAAAACCACCTGGTAATTGGAATTGGCGTAATTACTAGGGTAGTAATTACCAGCCTAGTAATTACACAGCCTAATAATTACAACGACCTGTTTGGTTGCCACAATGTAATTACAGTGTAATTACAAGTGTAATGTTTGGTTGCGTGTAATCACATGGTTATATTAAAATTTTAAAATAAAAGCTAATTATCAAAAACTAAAAATTTATACTAAATAAATAAGGGCCTTTATAAATGATATTAAATTAAATATTTAATATATATATATATATATATATATATATATATATATATTATCTTTTAAAATATATTAATTAATAAATATATATATTCTTAACTAATATTATAAAAAAAAATTAATTCATATTTTTTAAATTAGTATATTTTAATTAAATTAATCATAAAAACTTAAATTACATGATTTTTAAGAACATCATGAAATGCATTTTTATAAAAAAGATTAATATTATAAATATAATATCATAAAATTATTAAAATATTTGACAAAAAGATAATCTATCAATTTTAACTAAAAAATGAATGGCTTGCAATGTGAAATATCAAGTCAATACTAGTAAAACAGATAAATTGGAACTGAAAATATAACATAAGTTCAAAATTCAAAAAAAAAATTAACATAATACTCTTATGTCAAATTTTAATATGACGTATCTAAATATGATTCAAAAGAAAAGAAAAATGTAAGTATATAACCTTATTCAACAATGAATTCTACTTTAATTTAAAAATTAGAATACTAACTAAATTATGCTAAATGAAAAAAATAAACATAAAATAGATAATACGAACAATTACATGGAATCACAAGAAGTAAATATTTGAAAATGAGAAGGAAATGAAATATAAATAATATAAAATAAAAAATATATTTTTTAAAATTATTAAAATGATAAAAATAAAAAAGAATTTAAAATAATAGAAATAAAAAAAATAAATTAAAATGAAAAAATAAAAGGACGAAATTAGAAAGTAATCAGCTTGTAATTATATCATGTAATTACCAGCAATTCACAGCTCCCCTGTGAATTGAAGAATGTAATTACCCCTTGCCAATTACACTCAATTACATGCTGACCAAGTAATTACCTGGCCAACCAAACATGCCAGGCTGTGTAATTACACCCAATTACATCAAATCCAATTACCAGGGGTGGCTTTCCAAACAGACCCTTAGCTATCCAAGAAGTGATTTTGGCAGTAATCTTACTGACCCGAAGTTTACATTGCAACACAGTGAGCCTTTTAGTAGATAGTGGAACTCCCAAATATTTTAAAGGAAGTTCACCAAACTCGTAACCCAATAAATCCAGGATGCTGGTCCTAGTACACTCATCTACTCCACCAAAATAAACTTGAC
The DNA here is from genome assembly GCA_003996215.1 of Jaltomata sinuosa. Lineage (NCBI taxonomy): Eukaryota > Viridiplantae > Streptophyta > Magnoliopsida > Solanales > Solanaceae > Jaltomata > Jaltomata sinuosa. The sequence goes on from QJPP01000948.1 coordinate 227,272, forward strand.
TCTTACTCATATTTGCCTTCAGACCCGAGGCTTCAGAGAATAATACAAACTTATCTCTAAGCATCATAACAGATTTGACATCTCCTCTTGCAAACAAGAGTAAATCATCAGCAAAGCATAAATGCGTTATTCCAAATTTCTGACATCTTGGATGATAGTTAAATTCAAGTTCATATTTTAGGGCACAGAGGCATCTATTTAACTATTCCATTAGCAAAACAAAGATATAGGGGGACATAGGATCCCCCGACCTTAATCCTCTCTTAGCTTTCATGGTGTCAGTCATCTCTCCATTGATCATGAATGTGTAACTTATAGTTTGAATACAATTCATGATCCAAGTTACCATTCTCTCATGAAAACCCAGTCCCTTCAACATTTTTTTAATAAAATACCACTCCACTGAATCATAAGCTTTTTGTAAATCTACCTTTATCACACACCTTGGGGAGATATGCTTTCTAGTGTAACCCTTCACTAGATCGTGACTTAGAATGATATTATCTGATATAAGTCTGCCTGGGATGAATGCAGACTGGCTTTGTCCCACAATACCATCAATTACTCCCTTAATTCTTGCTGAAATAACCTTTGCGATAATCTTGTATACTATGGAGCAACAAGCAATTGGTCTGAAATCCCTAACAGTCTCGGGATGACATGTTTTTGGAATATGAGTAATCAATGTGTTGTTTACAGCTCTGAGTAGATTATTCGTGCGAAAGAATTTCAGCACAGCGTTATACACATCACTCTGAATTATCCCCCATGTCTTCTTAAAAAAGTATGCATTGAACCCATCAATACCAGGGGACTTGTTATCATCTATATCAAATAATGCTTGTTGGATCTTGATAAACGCTCAAATCGTACTCCCCAAATATGAAGGCACGATGATCATCAAGCAATACACATCACTAGTCTCGTTGTCTACTTCTTTATCTGAAAACTCTTCGTCTTTTCAGTCAAAGAGGGACAAACTGTAGACACGTGATTTTTGACTCTTCTCGAGTTTTAACTCATTTTAGTTTTAAATATTTATTTTGAGTCTAATCTTTATTTTAATTTTTAGTAGGTTTCATTTTAAATGGTGAAAAATATTTCAAAAGAATAGAGTCATATTTTATGATAAGTTTTATTTGCATTTTTCACATAAAAAGTTTTCAAAAAATATTTTTTTTCTTAATTAAATTTTAATAAATAAGCTAGTAATTTTAATTTAGTAACATTTTACTGTAGTCTTAATTTTTCTATATTTTATTAGTCTTAAAATATTTAATTAATATTTTATTATTGTATTTAAAAAATAAAAAGAAGTAAAAGTTAATAAAGCAAAAATACAAAAAAATATTTTCCTAAAATAACCCTAACCCACCTGCACTACCCAAAACACCCCACCTACACACACCCCCAACTCCCTCACGTTTTTTTTCACTCTTCCCCCTCACAATTCTCAACCTCCCCCTACTCCACTCCCTCACTTCCCACAATTCATGCACACACACCCCAGGACACACACCCCTTCAATACACACACACACTCTACACGACTCCACCCTCACTTGCACACACTCACACCCTATATATATACACTCACATACATTACTGGAGAAGGGGACAAGATAGAGATAGAGAAAGAGAGAAAAAAAGAACACAGACAGAAAAAACAGACGGAAAAAAAAAGATTAGCAGTAGGAGACACGGAGAGGAGAAAGAAAAAAGAGTAAAAAAACAGAGAGAAAAACACGAACAAAGGAGAAACAGATAGAGAAGACGAGAAAAACGAGAGAAAAACAACGAGCAAAAAGAGAAAAAAAAATGAAGAGTATTCTTCAAGGTTTGCTGTGGGTTAGAGTTTGAGTTTTGGTGCTTGTTTGGAGTTTCCGGTGATAAAGCTCTTGCTGCAACTTTTAGTTATTTCATTACACAGGTTCTTATTTAGTTCGTTTCTCTTTATTTTAGTAACTTTATTATGATCCAAAGCATGAATAAATTTTTGTAAATTCTTTCATGAGTTATTTGTTATGTAGAGTGGTTATTTATGTGAAGTAATTTTTGCCCGAAGTTTGTTAAAACTTGTTAGCTTTGTTTAATATGAAATGTATGTTTTAGGTTTTGACATGAGATTGGAGTTAGGAGATGAAGTTTTTTTACGTAGATTGTTTTAAAACAAATGAGCTAATCACAGTGATTGGTGGTCAAAATCTACTTCTCATGGATTTGGTTTAATTTGTCTTCTCAAAAATGGATTAATCAATTTAGTCTCTAAAAGTAATCTTTATCAGGTTCTATTTGTGTTTTCTTTTTTGGCTGAACTTTGTTCATGTACCTTAGAACTCATGATTTTCTTAGTTTTCTTACGTAATATTTTCGTGATGTATCAAATTGGGTTTAAGCATTTTTCCCATTTACTTTGATCCTACTTGGAATCAGATGAGTTAATTAATCTCATTTATTTGATTACCTACTTATCGTGTTGATAACAGGATATCATGCATGCGTTGGTTTCTCTACGTTGTTTTTTTAATATTTTACATGTAATTCGTAGTATTGGAAATGTTATTTTACTTGGAGTGTCGTAATAAATATTGGATTAATTTATTCTTTTGTATTAAAGATTTTTGTTGGACCTAAATCAATATTTGAGGCCTAATTACTAATTTGAGCATGAGTGATATGGCTTACGAATCTATTCAAGACCCGTTGTAATCAATAAAAGAAAAGAGAGAGGAAACACTAATTGTGAGGGAGCGAGATGAGTTGCAGAATTATTCTAAAACTCATTGCGAAAAAGAGCGAGTAAAAAAAAGATAGAATAAATTGTCTCAAATTGACAAGAGACGAACAAATGCCTCCAAACGCTAGAGGAGCTTAAGGAATAATAAATAATAATAATAATAATAATAAAATCTCATTTCGATTAAGGATGCGGTTATGCACCTTTTTCTTGAGACGCTTTAAAAATAAATAAATAATTGATTAAATAGTAAAAAAATAAAATTTCAAGGATGCGGTTACGCACCTTGGCCAAATCATTAATAATTAATGCTCACTAATTTAGACCAAGAATGCGGTTACGCATCTAAGTTAGGACCAATAAAGTTCAACAATTAAAAGACGAGTGAACCACAACTTGTAACACAATTTATCCCAAAAAATGATTTAAGCTAAGTATAAGTCGATAAAAGTGACAGTACTAGAACCACGGGACTCGAGGGATGTCTCATACCTTCCCCTTGGTCAACAAAATTCCTTACCCGATCTTTTATTTTCGCAGACCAAAATAAGAGTTATTTCCTTTTGATTAGGAATTCAAAAAGGTGACTTGAAACACAACCAAAACTCAATTCCAAGTGGCGACTCTAAACAAATAAAAATAAATAATCTCTATTTAATACCGTCAATTAAATTGAAAAAACCCTTCGATTCTTTTCTTCGTCCCGTCAAAAAAGGGGGTGTGACAGAACACCGCATTTATCGTGATTCTTCAAATCTTGCAAAAATGATTTCTCCTCCCAATAATTAGTTGAAAACGTTTTCGATATTTATCTTTTTTTTTCTTTTATCTTTTTTTTTCTTTTTTCTCATTTTTTTATTCTTATTTCCTTTTTTCTCAATCTTTTTTTTCTCTCTCTTTTTTTTTCTTGTTTTTCAATCTTTATTTTTTCCTTTTCTCTTTTTTCTTCTCTTTTTTCTTAACCTCTATTATTTTTTGCTAATGAACAAAAAGTTGGATAATCTACAAAAAGGATTTTCTTTCTTTGACATCGAAGTAAACTTAAGGGTGTGCTTTGTTGTTTGGAAGTCCTTTGGAACAAGTCTTGCCTCTAAGGTAAAAGTTATAGAACATCTCATAAATCAAGACACAATGAGGTAGTGTCAAGTCTTGCTCGTGGGGCATAACTTGTTGTTTGAAAATTCTTGAGCTAAGTCTTGCCTCTAAAGCAAGAGATTATAGAACATCTCATAAATTAAGACACATCTCATAAATTAAGACACACTGTGGTAGTGTCAACTCTTGCCCATGGGGCGTAACTTGTTATTTGGAAGTCCTTGGGCTAAGTCTTGCCTCTCAGGCAAGCATTATAGAGCATCTCATAAATCAAGCACAATGTGGTAGTGTCAACTCTTGCCCATGGGGCGTAACTTGTTGTTTGAAAGTCTTTGCGCTAAGTCTTGTCTCTAAGGCAAGAGTTATAGAATATCTCATAAATCAAGACACAATGAGGTAGTTTCAAGTCTTGCTCGTGGGGCATAACTTGTTGTTTGAAAATCCTTGAGCTAAGTCTTGCCTCTAAGGCAAGATTTATAGAGTATCTCATGAATTAAGACACAATGAAGTAGTGTGAACTCTTGCCCATGGGGCGTAACTTATTTTTTTGAGAGGTCCTTGGGCTAAGTCTTGCCTCTAAGGCAAGTGTTATAAAGCATCTCATAAATCAAGACACAATGTGCTAATGTTAAATTTTGCTCGTGGGGCGTAAGTTGTTGTTTGGAAGTCATTGGGCTAAGTCTTGTCTCTAAAGCAAGAGTTATAGAACATCTCATAAAAAAAATAAAAAAATAAAGGTTGAAAAATGATCAAAAATAAATTAAAAACAAAGAAAAAAGAGAAAAATAAAAAATAGGGGTTGAGAGGAGAAAGGAAAAAAAATAAAGATTGAGAAAAAGGGGAGGGGAAAACGAAAAAAAAAAAAGACAACAAAAAATAAACGAAAAAATAAAGGTTGAAAAAAATGAAAAAAAAATTAAAGAAAAAATAAAAAGGAGAAAAGAAAAAAAAAAGTAGAGAAAAAAAGAAAACAAAAAAAAAGAAAATAAAGGTTGAGAAAAAAGGGAAAAAAAGATAAAAGAAAAAATTAAAAACAAAGAAAAATAAAAAAAGAGAAAAAGAAATAAATATAGAAGTTGAGAACAAATGAGCATGGAGAGTTGTTTAAAAATATTTGAGTTATAGAGGGGCAAAAAGGGAGTTGTTCTATACATAAAAAGAAGAAAGATTATTTTTGTAAGACCTTTCTTATGGGGGGCAAAAATGTAAAGTCACTCTCTTTGAGGGGCATTTGTGTAGTTGTTCCTTCTTTTACGGTGCACTGCATGAATATTGGTATACATATGTCTGCTAATTATGTATGGTTAAACCAATTACAAACTGTCTATATATGAAATTGTGTGCTCACCGTCATGTCGTTTCAAAATTCATGTTATACAGTTTTACAACTTTTACTCGTGATTCATGATGAAAAAGACAGATTCCTTTGTATTGCTAATCAGGTGCTAATAAAAGGTAATATATATATATATATATATATATATATATATATATATATATATATGCAAATTGTCATTACTGCAATATGTGATTATCCTTTTTCTTTGCTAGTCTGATTCGTAGGAATCATATGCTGATGTGAATTGTGATTTTTTTTATTAATTATTAATATATTAAATATATGTTTAGGGGAAGAAAGTCATTAGCTATTTGCTGGCAGATAGAATTAGTTATCTTGATTTTGAAGTTGTCAAAAACTTTATTGGAAAATTACTAACATACAACTGGATTTTCATTAATGTTCATGCGTTGATCACTTATGTTTACTTTGTACTTTGTTAATGGAAAGTTTTGTTTCTTTTGTGTTCTGATATTTGTTAGTCTGAGAACAATAATTAAAATAAGATGATTCATGTTGATTGATATAATCACTAAACGTGATCATAATATTTTCAAAAGGCTCGAGGCTAAGTCCTAATGCATTTTGGCTTATTATGTCAATAATTGAGGGTAAGACGGTAGATTGACGTTCTATCCCACCAAAAGGGTAACATATTGAGTTTGACTCCTGATGTACTGATGCACTGTGATGATAAGATGTTGGGTTCAAATCCCATCGATTTATGACTTAAGATGCCTTTATATGGGTAAGACATTGGGTTTAAGTCCTAATGCACCATAATAATGATAAAATGATGGCTAAGGTAAAATAGTGTATTTTTGACTAAAAGTCATTAAATTTGCCCTATTGATTTGCTCCATTCCATGGTGTGAATGTGGTAGCAAAGTATAAGAAGTTTGAATGAAGACAAGTGGTTAAACAATAATTGTTTTGAAGTTTAGTATACTCTAAAAGATATATTAGAGAAACATTCTCTACTTCATATGTATGCCTCGATTTTCTCCTGAAGTAGCAATATCTTGAAAGAGGTTCTAAGCTATCATAATTTGATAGTCTTAAGGCACAATTATATTTCATTCTCGGAAAATGAGAATTTCAATTGTTATAAATATAGATCCATTCTTTGGGTGAATGTGATAATATTTAGTAAGACATATAATTACAAACGTGCACTTGATTGTGACTATATCACAACCCACCTCCGGAAGAGGTAGAATAATTGGAAGATTGAATATCTCCAAAGTTACTATGATAAAAAACACATACGTGAAAAGTTATTCGAGCATGATGAGATTACATGCCATAATAAACTATAAGTTTATTGATATAAAATTTATGTCATAGTAAATTTGAAGTTTACTAAAGAAAATAACACATATTATGGTAAACTTGGAGTTTACTAGTACAAATAATTTTATTTTTTGACATGAATGATTTTTCCACCTCAAAGATGTGCATATTGAGTATCAGACATATACAAAAGAACTAAAATTCTTCAAGAATTCTCTATGTTGTTTATTCTCATGATAAGTTGATTGGATCAGTTAATATTGGGATTGAATCCCCTAAATCCTGGAAAGTATGAAAGGTGAATATGGACCCGTTCACCTATCATGTGATATCTTAAATAGATTCATCAATGAAAGACAAGATTGTCACATGTACACTTATTGTCAACCTGCAGTTTGACATTCGCAAAATTGCTTGCTCAAAATAATTGAGTTAAGAGCATAACTTTCAGATTATGTAATCAAGATAATTAGTCTTAATAATACTGATTTATATTCAAGCTTGGTTTGGTGATGAATGCCTCCGATAAAATAACTGAATCATTGCTTATGAGAACAAAGCTTCATGTGTTTGTTTGAATTATGCCAAACGAATAAATTATGACTATTTTTTCCCTCTCAATTGATTCACAGTCTGGAATTAAATATTTTCAATCTAATTATTTTTAATGTGCGGTATATAATTAATGGATATACCATGGTGCACAAAGATGGATTCCTCAAAGAAGATAGAGGATGTATATTAGCATTTCTAACATAAGGAGGAGAGAATAAGCGTCTGTGAAATAATTACGAATTATCATCAGTATGATCCTTATTCAAAAGATAATTCAAGTCAAATGCTAGGAGTATTTGCTGATCCAAAATTAATTTCATATTTAGCTACACATGCTCCTATTGAATGTCCCTGTAGGACAAAGTATATGGCATAAATGAAGCATGGTGACTAATCAGTTCAAATTGCAATAATCCTTGAAAAGGAGAGAGAATCAAGTGATCAAAAATGAAGAGGCAATGTGCTCTTGAAGAGCCTACGACATAACACTTCATGAAACCTCCTGAGAGGTTCAGGTATCTGAAAAATATAAAGTGATGAGATCTCAATAAGTTATGTCCTATTGTGAAGAACCGATACGATATATCATCGATGATATCTTTGATACAATATAGCACAATATTATAAACGATTGTGAGGATCTAGATTCTACGTTTATTTAAGCATGCTGACCTAGAAATATTTATCAAGTGACATGTAAGAATACATCTTGGTAAGTGTAAAACTTATTTGACTTAAAATCTAGACATTAAAAGATGTAATTGTGTCACTTGAGAAAGATATATGAAAATTCCTGAAGGATTCAAAATGCTTGAAGCATATAGAAGTTTTTGAGTAACTTGTTTTTAATCCTCATATGGATTGAATCAATCAAGGTTGATGTACTATAATCATCTTAATGAATATTTTATTCGAACTCTTAGAGAGTTCCCAAAAGCAATAGATTATCTGCTGAAATGAGAAATATGCAAAATTGGATTGGCCTGAAGTACCATATCTTGTACAATTATTATATTTATATATCTTGCTATAACTATGAGTATGATATAATTTCACTTTTATGTGGAGATATTGAAATAAAATTAATTACAAGTTCTGATATGAATGTGTTTATCCAAATAAATATTGTCAAGATTTTGTTGGTAATGAAATGCAGTGCATATATAGGATATACATAAAGTTTGATCTCAAGTAAATCATATGTTGTCACGATTCGATTTCTCAGGTCATGATGACACCTACAACCCTCTGTAGGCGTATAAATTCCCGTAGTCCGGAGCGGTTAACAATGAGCTACTATCTAACAAGCATGCAGAAGAAGTAATGTACAAGCAGAAGCAATAGATAAATTAAAGAAATGAGCAACAGGAATATATATTTATATATGGGAAAACTAAACCATCCCACGACCTGGTATCATAGTATAAGAGCTGCTACTACATAAATAGAGTACAAGGATCCAAAAGAATATATACAACTGTTTATGTATAACAAAAGAGTACATAATACAAAAGAGGAGATAACAGCTAAGCTCTGGCCGCCAGGAGCTCACCCTCAGTCTTGGATGATCCAAAAGCACTCTGCATGAGTCTCCACGAGTCAATAGCAATGACCCATACTCAGATCTATACTAAGAAGATGCAGAGTGCATTATGAGCATCAATTGCAAAGCAAGGGGTACCAAGTAGGCATCATAGGTTGACTGAGTGCATATAAGATATAAAAGCAATAAATAGCAGAAAGCAAAAAAAGTAGTCACAGAAGAAAACAGATAAGTACACGGAAGTTAGAACAGATAGAATACAAGGAGAAAACAATCATACTCGGCTAGCTACTAGAAATATATATCACAGAATATAGGTAAAGAAAAGAAAAATGCACCTGGGTCCTTGCAACAATAATACATATAGAGAAAGTTTAAGAAATAAGCAGTATACCGGTAACCTCAAGTAAGAAGGAAAGGAAGGGAAAGGAAGTAGCATAATCATTCTTGAAACAATACTACTAATCAATTCATGCTAACAACATAGCTCTCAAATACGAATAATCGAATAAGAATCCAAATATAACCATGATAAGAACCAGTACGACAATAGGATAATAATAAGAATCTACCTACAGTTCCAATGGGTGCCCATACAACCGAGGAACACATACAAGTAAATATAAATCATCCAGCATCCCATACTACCAGAGCCTACACTCAACAAACATCAAACAAGGGTGGAATCGTACACAAATAAATGATATGATGCAATAGTGTGAAAACCAGGTGTAATTGTAGTACCGTATGTACCTCCTCCGGCGTCAATAGGCCCGGTAGGTAGGATCCATGGAAGGACGCACTCGTATAACTCAAGTGCACCATATATCCCTCCTCCGGCACACCCATCACGTAACCCCTGGTCCGAATCAGCAAGATCCATGGAGGTCCTCGACCATATATTCAATTTCAAAATCTCAGAATATCCAATATAACTGCCCGAAGTGTATCCGGGTCTAAATCAGTAATCAGGTCTCAAAATCCCCATTAAAGGGTTCCCAGGGTGTATCTGGGTCTAAAACAGTAGTAAAAACTAATCTAGCACTCGGCTCGACCGAGTCTAGTATCATCTCAAATCAGTAGTAAAATATGTCTAGCACTACGACTCAGTCGAGTCTAGTATAAGTATGAAAACACTGATAAAATTATCATTTAATCTCTTTTACCCCAAGAAGATCCATAAAATCAGTTCCAAACTCTTTTATAATCATTTCTACAAAAATGAGCCCTCAGGGCCATGCAAGGTTTAGAAAATCATTTATAGTAGGCCTGCAGCCAAAATAGTACTAAAACATGCGGAAAATCTCTTTATATGGATGATAATGGCATGCCAAATGCAAACAACAACCCAACGGCTCACAATCAACCTATTGGCCCTGTATAGGCTCCAATTGCTCTACAATATAAATAAACAGCTCTATAATCAAGATACTGATGTCCGGGGCTCACGGACTTTCACAAATAACCCACTATCTATGCTCCAGAGGCATAAACAAGACCGCATAGGGCCACAAGGTTAAAACTACCAACTAAGACGAATACTACAACGATACAAGTGAAATAAGACAAATCGAAATAAAGCGGACAAGGTCTGAGGTGCCAAGTTAATAAAACTCAATCCAAAGATATTAATTAGTACAATTATAGCCTATATACGTAAATTATAATATGGAAAAGACCGTAACCTACCTGTCGTCCGAGGATAAGCTGCTGAAATAACATTGTCCAAGCCCGAACTGCTCCGAGAAGCTCCAAACAGCTAACATACTATCAAGAACATAATTCATGCATTAAAACAAGACTAACGATACCCATCTTGCTAAAAGTTTAGCGGGTTGAAATCTGGATCATAAAGCGAGCCCGTGGGCCCCATAACTTGAAGCTAGAAATGAAAAAGACCACAATGTTCTCAACATTTTCGGGAGCGCATTCCCAGAATTTGAGCAAAATTGGACCATCGAAAGGGCTCCAAAATAGCCAATGAAACTCAAGAATCAAGAGGGAACTGAAAAGAGAATTAACGAAATTAAACAAGGAAACTTACCAAATTGGAGTTGGAAAATGATCACAGACCGAGGATATATTCACCTCCAAGCTTTTGGATGATCAGAAGTGAAAAAATGGAGCTTGTAGTCAATTTCAATGGAGAAAATTTGTTTGGGAGTTTGAACAAATGAAGAAGAAGCTTAGAATATAAACTGCTAGCAATTATCACAAAAGCGGGACTTTTTATCGCAAATGCAGAGGCATGGATGAATAGTGACTTCCATAAATGCAGACAATTCACCACAAATGCAGACATCACAAATGCGATGAATATCCGCAAAAGCGGAAACCTCCACCAAAGGGACCTCCGAAAATACAACAAAACACCACAAATGTGGCAAAATCACTGCAAATGTGGTGATCAAAAATACAAAAAAATAACCGCAAATACGGACACACCAGAACCAGCAAAACTCAGCTAAAACTCAGCTAAGTTTAAATGCTCGAATGGACCCTCGAGATTCATCTGGGGTCCCACGGACACAAACAAACTATGCTACTCGACTAAAAATGATATTTCAGACTCAACGAAATTGACAAAAATCCCAACGGAGGTCGATTTGATAAAAAGGTGGGGCCCATGCCAAAAATTAACTTTTAGGCCAACTATTCCAAAACGGAACCCAATGGCCCAAAATGAGTCTAGAAGCCTCGAGACCTGAACCAAAGGTCCCTCTATTCCAAAGTTGACATTCCAAAGCTAACATTGCTGACAGAATTTCCATCCAAGGTTGTCTTCTTTGAATGTTGACCAAAGTCAAACTTCCAAGTTCAATTGGCTAGAAAACACAAAATGCAAGACAAAACTAAATCGAAAGCTCCCAGACCCCGACCAAGGGTCCATCTAGACCAAAATCCACGCTCCGGAGCTAATAGAACTATTGAAATTCAGTTTTGAGCATGTTTGCTAAGAATATTGATCGAAGTCAATGATATCCTAAGTTTAAGCTTGAAAATAGGGAAATGACCATAAAGACCAAACAAATGGCTAGGGCACCGAATCACCGGTCCCAACAAGCCATAAATGACTTGGGGCCGCTACATGCAAGCTCTAACAATATAAGGAAAGTATAAACATGGGAATGACCGGAAGGGTCATTACATCATCCACTACTAAAAAAAGACTTTTGTCCTCAAAAGTCAAGAACAAAGGAGTACCTGAAGGCTCGAACAACTGCGGATACTGAGCTTGCATCTCTCTCTCATTCTCCTAGGTAGCCTCGTCGACTGGACGGTGCCTCCACTGAATTTTAACTACCAAAATCTCTCTAGAACTCAATCTCCTGATATCTATGGCCAAAATAGCTATCGACTCCTCAACAAAGGTCAAACTCTCATCCAACTGAACTGTATCCCGCTGTAACACATGCGACTCATCCAAAATATACCGCCTCAATATCGATACATGGAAAATTAGGTGCATTGCTAAAAATATCAGAGTCAAGGCTAACTGACAAGCAACACTACCAACTCTCTAAAGGATCTCAAATGACCCAATATACCTAGGGCTAAGCTTGACCCGCCTACCAAATCTCATCACGCCCTTCATGGGCGATACATGGAGAAACACCATGTCACCAACAGTGAACTCTAAGGCACGAAGTCTACAATCTACGTAGCTCTTCTGCCTACTCTAGACTTCCCAAAGTGTGTCCTGAATCACCCAAACTTGGTCTAAGGAATCATAAAGCAAGTCTGTACTCTATGGCCTAGACTCTAACCCATCGAACCAACCCACTGGTGATCTGCAATGCCTACCATACAATGCCTCGAAAGGTGCCATGCCAATACTCGAATAATAACTATTATTATACGCAAACTCTACCAAAGGAACATACTGATCCCACGAACCTCCAAAGTCAAGAATATAGGCCCGCAACATGTCCTCCAAGACCTGGATAGTCCTCTCGGACTAGCCATCTGCCTGAGGGTGGAATGCGGTACTAAGCTGAACCTCTATACCTAACTCTAGATGAATGGTCCTCCAAAACTAAGATGTGAACTAAGTGTCACGGTCTGAAATGATAGAAGTTGGGACCCTATGCAAACGAACAATCTCACGAAGGTAAATCTGAGCCAACCTCTTTGCACTGTAGAAAGAATGAACAGGCAAGAAGTGTGTAGACTTAGTCAACCTATCAACAATCACCCAAATGTAGTCAAACCCTTAAGAAGTGCATGGAAAGTGAACTATCAAGTCCATAGTAATCCCTTCCCACTTCCACTCTAGAATGGGAAGTCTCTGCATCAATCCACCAAGCCTTATATGCTCAAACTTAACCTACTGGCAGTTTAAGCACCGAGATACAAACTCTGCTATATCCCGCTTTATACCACTCCACCAGTAAAGCTATCTCAAATCTCTATACATCTTAGCTGCACTAGGATGTGCCTCCCGGAGAATCAACTAAACCAAATCCCCAACTCATGAAACAAAAAGGCGACTATCGAACCTTAGAACACTATCAAAATATAAAGTAACCCTGCTGGCCTCACCCCTAACAACCTGATCCTGAATATCACACAACCGTTGATCCTTAAATTGACGACTCTGAATCTGATCAACCAAAGTAGAACGGATCTCAATACTAGCAAGAACTCTGTTGGGATCTGACAAGTCAAGTCTAACTAACCGGTTAGCCAAGGACTGGATGTCCAAGGCCAACGGCCGCTCTGAAACTGAAAGAGAAGCTAAGTTTTCCATACTCACTGTCTTTCGACTCAAGGCATCCACGACCATATTTGCCTTGCCCGGATGATATAGAATAGTTAAGTCATAGTCTTTCAGTAACTCAATCCATCTCCGTTGCCTAGATTTCAGCTCCTGCTGACTCATGATGTACTTAATACTACAGTGATCGGTGAAGATCTCACAGTGAACCCCATATAAGTAATACCTCCAAATATTGAGCACGAAGACTACCGCTGCCAACTCCAAGTCATGAGTGGGGTAGTTGTGCTCGTGAACCTTCAGTTGCCTCAACGCATATGCTATCACATGACCCTGCTGCATCAACACACAACCAAGACCAATCGCTAAAGCATTACAATACACTGAGAAGCCCTGACCCTCTACTGGCAATGTCAACACTGGAGCTGAAGTCAATAAGGCCTTAAGCCTTTGAAAACCATCCTCGTAATGATCTGACCACTGAAATGGGACATCCTTCCTAGTCAACCTAGTCAAAGGTGCTGCTATGGAAGAAAAACCCTCAATGAACCATTTGTAATATCCTTCCAACTCAACAAAGTTTCAAACCTTGGTAGGAGTAGTAGGTCTTGGCCAATCATGAATTGCTAAAATATTCCTCGGATCTACTCTAATCCCATCCTTGGAGACCACATGTCCTAGGAATGCTACTAACTCAATCCAAAACTCGCACTTTGAGAACTCGGCATAAAGCCAATAATCTCTCAAAATCTGGAGTATAATCCTCAAGTGCTTCTCATGACCCTCCTCACTCTGTGAGTATATCAAAATGTCATCGATAAACACTATCACGAATAAATCCAAGTTTGGTCTGAGCACCATGTGCATCAAGTCCATGAACGTTATGGGGGCATTAGTCAACTCAAAAGACATCACCAGAAACTCATAGTTGCCATAACGTGTCCTGATGCTGTCTTAGGGATGTCCTCCGCCTTAATCCTCAACTGGTGGTAGCCTGACCTTAGATCTATCTTAGAAAATATGGCAGAATCTTGAAGCTGATCAAACAAGTCATTTATGCACGGCATAGGATACCTATTCTTCATAGTCACCTTATTCAGCTGCCTATAATCAATACACATCCGCATCGACCCATCTTTCTTTTTCATAAAAAGAACTAGAGCACCCCAAGGCAACATACAAAGCCTAATAAAACCCTAAGCTAACAAATCCTGGAGCTGATCCTTATGCTCTCTCAACTCAGCTTGAGCCATATGATATAGAGTAATAGAAATGGGCATGGTGCTCGGCTTTAACTCAATAGCAAAGTCAATATCATGCTCAGGTGGAAGGCCTGGCAGGTCGGTCAAAAACACATCTAGGAAATCTCTAACCACAGGAACTGACTCAGGAGAAGAAGTGTCGGCGCTAGCATCTTGGACATATGCTAGATAAGCCAAACACCCACGAGAAATCAACTTCCTAGTATGAAGGCAAGAAATGATCCCAGATGGTGCGCGGCTAATAGAACCCTGCCACACAACTGGGGATACACCGAGCATAACTATGGTAACATTCTTCGCATAGCAATCCAAAATCGCTCGATGAAGGGATAACCAGTCCATGCCCAGAATCACATCAAAATCTAACATGTCTATCATCAGGTCGGCCCAAGTCTCAATATCACCAACATCAATCAAACAGGATCTCACAACCCGATCCACTACTAAAGAATTGCCTACTGGGGTAGAAACATATATATGAATAGATAAAGGCTCACTAGCCAACCCCAAACAAGGCACAAATTAGGCAGATACATATCAATACGTATATCCAGTATCAAACAAAGCTAAAGCTGACTGGCAGCATACAAAAATCATACCTGTGATCACTACATCTGAGGCCTCTACCTACGATCTACCAGGGAACACATAGAACTAATGCCGACCTCAACCAGACTCACTGCCATCCCTACCACCTATCCTTCCATGTTGGGCACCACCTCGACCCTAAACACCACTTTCTCTAGCCGGTGGCTGCACTGCTCTGAGTGGCTGGTTGAACTGTACCTCGCTGAGGGAACTCTCTGGCATAGTGACCGATAACACTGCACTTATAGCAAGGGCCTGATGGCCTACCCTGCCAGGATGAACTAGCTGAATCAATATGGCCACCACGGTCTAATGCCTCAGAAGTTATACCCCTCAAAGACTGGCCACTGTAACCCTGATGACTGCTCTAACCCTGCTCAAACTGAGGCCTGTCTGAAGCCTGAAGCGATGCCTGAACTGGCTGGCTAGACTGGCCCTGATGCTGCTATGGTTGATACCCTCAGCCCTACTGGGTTGAACCTCTACCACCATAGCGATAACCACCGTAACGGCCCTGATGTCGTGGCCTCATATATCTGGCCCCCAGATTATAATGGTATAAGTCATTTATAGTACGAACATGATCTGCAATAGCCTGGAAGGATTTTCCACTGGCAACTAGTACCTCAGCTATCTGTCTAAGCTCTGTCCACAATACCCAAACAAATTGGTGAACTCTGTCTAGCTCGATAGGAATGATCATAGCCCCAAATGGAGCCAACAGAGAAAACAAGTCTCATACTCAGATACCGACATAGATCCCTGCATTAGTCTAGTGAACTGCTCTCTGCGATGCTTACAATCACTCTAAGGTAAGAACTTGGCCATAAAGGCCTCATAAAACTCTCTCAAACCCACTCAGGAAACAAAGACGGTCTTCAAGCTACCTAGGCCCTCCACTATAGTTTAGTTGGGCCCTCCAACTGATAAGTAGTATAACCAACCTTGTGAGTATCCAACAAACCCAAATGAGGAAGAATCTCCTCATAAGTAGAATGAAATCATATGGATCTTGACCAGGAGTATCGAAAAACCTCGGCAATGGCAATCACAGAAACCTACTCAAAGCCTTGTTGACACCCAATTTTGGCCCTCCTTTTTCCCATAATTAATTTTTATATGCTTCTTAATCCCGAGGACTTTCCCAAAATAATTTTCTTATTTTTATATTAATTTTTTATAAATTTTGGCACCAATAATCATTTTTTTTAAAATGATTTCCTTTACTTTTATAATAATAATTACTAAAAAATATTGTATCTTATAAAATCACCACAAAAATATTTTATAATTTATTCTTTTAACAAGATATTGGTATAGTAACTTTTATTTCAAACTCTAAATGAAATTTTGTCGTATCGCTATAGTATTTCCTAAATACAGTTCTATCGATTGAGGATCGCGATTACGTGTATCAAAATCATTTTTAAGTCAACTATATACGTATTTGAAAATTAATCGGGATGAAAGAAAGCATCGTTAAATTGATTAAGCGAAAAAACGATTAGGGAAAATTGAATTTTCCTACAAATTAATTCATTTACCAAATTTTGGGGCAAATCCCTATTTGTTTCAGCCAAAAACCACCAGCCCATTACCTAATTACCTAGCCCATTACCCAATTCCTCCTAACCCACTACCCGACCGCCTGACCCAGACCAAACCCCTGACTCGGCCCAAATTCTCCACTAAACACACCCCAGACTCCCCTTTTTTTCTCCACTTCGTTCAAACCAAACAAACCTCCCTCTCACCTCACCTCAGTCAACCGACAACCCCACCCCCCAAACCCTTGCTCGCCGCCTCACCCACCAAAGACCCGCCGGATTTCGCGTCGTACCGGCGGGCAAACGGCAGCGGTGCCCTCTCCATCACCTCACGTTGTCCCTTCCCTTTTTCGGAGACATTTTACAACCTTGCCCGCCGCTAGACCACCGGATAATAGCAAAATCCGGTGGTCTTCACCTTTCTCTCCTCCACTTTATAGCCATCCTCTCACCCCTTTTTGTCATTTCAGAAACAGAGCTGAAAAAGCTCCTCCACCGCCGACTGCAGACCTCGGAAAAGAGGAGAGCCAGCCGTTGCCCGACGGATGCGGCCTTAGTCCGACGGGTCCGAGCTCTACACCTCCGACCCGTCACCGTCTATTTTAAATCAACCTGAAAAAGGGGTAAGCTTCTTCCTTTTTCTCTGATTTTTCATCATTTCCTCTTGCAACTTGTCTTTCCAAGAATTCAAATTTTGAATTCTTGGAAAGAAACCGTTGGAGCCCTAAAATTTTGGCTATAAAAGGACGAAAAAAGAACAGATTTAGGATCCCATTTTTTATCAAAAAAAAAGGTCAGAGATCCCTTTTTTTTTTATCAGACAAAGGTCAGAAAAATTATCAACGAACAGCTCACAACAATTGTTCTCCGATTGTTCACTATCAATTTGCTTATACTCACTACTCATTTCGCTCCCTTTATTTCGCTTGCCTTACTCGGATAACCGGAGCCGGAGTCAGAAGTCGCTAGTTTGGAACTCAACACTTGACGGCCTCAATCGCTGCCCAACACAAGGTAAATCCTATCCCGTCTTAATTACGTTGATTTTAATTTTGTCAATTGTTTGTCATGTGTTTAGTCGGAATGTTCGTTGGCTAATTTTAGGCACTTAAAATGCGAAACAAAATCTGTTTCTTGGTCGTTTGGTTCAGATTCTGTATTTGTGAAGTGTTACAATTCAAGACTTGGCTTAATTGTTGAAAGTGGTGTGGTTGTTTATGCGATGTATATGAAAGACGGAGTTCCATTTTTTTTCCGCTGTTTTTTTAGGCGAGCGAATTTAGTAGTAAAGTTAGTCGATTAAACTATTAACTTAGCCTCGATTCTTTGTATTATGTTCGTTATCATTTTCTTTGGTTTGTTGGCTGATTTTCGTTTGAGTTTGTAGGGCATGTAGTTATCTCGCCTTGCCTTGTTCATAACTACGTAAGGACTGCCTTTAGCATATATAATTATATGAGTTGGGTTTGTTGCTTTCGGATTACTAATGGTTTTTGTTTCACTCTTGTGAAAGTTTTAAAGAACCTTTACTATTAGCCGTTTAAATAACCACGGAAGTAGGTATCAACGGTTTTACTTCATTTTGCCTATTCTTGTTTGAAGCTTTTCAAAAGAAAATAGTTCCAAGGACTTGCTTTTTCTCGTAATATGATAGGAATCGAACTTAGGAATGAATCATTTGTCTCAATATTGTACATGGCTACCTTTGTTGCATAACTAGAGATTAGGATCATTGTTTACTCTTCATAAAAGTTGAGATTTCTTGTTGCTTTCCCTTACGGATTGAGTTGTAAGAGTATGTAATCATCCCGTCTTGTTTTAATCACAATTAGGGGGGGGGGGGGGCTGATTTTGTTTGAATCGGAAAGGGCATATGTATGCTATGTTTGAGTTTCTTGAAGTTTAAATTCTTAAGTTAAAAGTTTCAATAGGTTTGTCACTTTTTTTTTAGTCCCGAAAATGTTGTTTAGGATAGGAATGTACATATCATGATTATGTTTCCGGCGTTTGTTGAATATTGTGGTTTCTAACTTTTCTTTAAACACCTTAATCCTAGTAAAAAAGTGGTTAAATTAGTGTGCATTGTTAGAAAAAGAGGGTTGCCCGTATTTTCATTATTTTGGTTTTAACTCGGGATCAATTTCGGGAATACTAGCTTAAGGAATTTATCATGAGCTAACATAGTAGTTTGGTTCCCTTTTTATCCTCCCGTCATTAGTGTTGCCTTACTTTTTGAGGTGATTTGTTCATAGCACCTTACTTTTTGAGGTGATTTGTTCATAGCTACTTATTTAATTAAAGTGGATAAAAAATAATAAGGTTTATATTGCTACTTGTTGTGTACTTTATTTTCTAATAATCAACTAGTATCGAAGTTGTTTGTTTACCTAAGATCGCTTGTTTATAAAACATGAAGCAAAATATGGTTACATGACGTCTTTCATATATGCTTGTGTATTTACCGAATAGCATGTTTGTTTTCCTTATCACTTTATTGTTAAGCTTGGCATATTTCTACATTTTGTAAACTTTGTTATGCAAGTTACTAATCCTTATCTTTTTTTTGTGTTTCATGTACACCCCGGAGAGTTGGAGTTCTCATTTGAAACTCAATCTCGGCCCAAATATGTTTTGGGTCGAACAACTATTAGGAACTATCGCGGTGTTCGGAGTTACTCATTAGGAGACTAGTTCCTCCAAAGGAACTTAACATACTTAGTCCTTTATTTTCTATATGCTTTTCTTATTACTTGAATTTGTTTGACTAACCTTGTATTATTTGGATATGTATTTTTCTTTGTGATTTTGATTAACGTTTATTCTCCGGTTTATAGTTTCATGGATTACTCTATTTAGCTTAAAATTTTGAAAGTAAGTTTCCTTCACTTTTTAGTTTAGGCAAATGTTTCGGGTTTCCCTTTTTAAATACTTTAAAATTAGTGGTTAAACACTTTCAAAAATAGTAGTAATAAATGGTAAATAGTGCAGATTTTTTAGGATTGATTAACTTAGGCTTTGTTTCAAGAAAAACGTGTTTCAAATAACTCGCGGTAGATTTTCAAAAAAATCAAAAATATTAATTAGCGATTCAATTTATTTTCAAACAAATTTTAGTCATTCTTAGGCCTTAGATTATAGAATGCTTTTATCTAATTTAGGCAAGCCTTCTTTATATATATTAATAACTTATGTATTCTCTTATTCTAACCCCAATATTTTACAACTATTTTTGCTATATTATATATATATATATATATATTGAGATTTTCAGATTTTTTAAGGCCTCAAAACGCAAGGCATATATATGTCATATGCTATCTACTACAAGGTATATATATTTATATTTTTACTTACTCATTCTTCCTACTTAAATTATACATATATTATTTTATCACAGTTGCATTTACGTACATAATATTTTCTCTCATATTCAATGCATGTTCATTTTTTACCTTATGAATAAAAGTCTCCTTTACATGAAAACAAATAATTTTCGTTCTCTACTCAAGTCTTCAAATTATTCTTTTACATGAAATACATTTACCAAAACAAATATGATTTTTCTCTTATATCTTTTCTCTATTACCGGTATACCTATTTCTTATATACTTTTGCTTATCCAAATCTCTTAAATAATAAACTTTCGCATGATTTCTTATATATATTTAAAATATACATACGTCATCTTTACTTTCTTTTTAACAAACATGTCATAAACTTTCTCAAACTCTAAAAACTACATATTATTTTTTACTTTACAAAAAGTATTTGTATAAATAAATGTTTTCATTTTGTTTACATAGCTTTTAAATATATATTCTTATAAATCATAAAGTTCTACATACTTTAATTATAATTACGATAAAGGCATTGCTATTAAACTTTCATATATTTTGACATGTACGTACATATGTTTCATCTTTTACCATAAGCATATTTTATATTTTTGCCTATTGTAGTAGCATGTGTCATATACTTTGAGTTTTCTTTAAATTAATAAAACACGTTTTTATCACCCTTTTAGCAAATAATGAGCAAATAACTTTCCCAAATATTGTTTTCTAAACTGAGTTTAAGGACTATCTTCGGATAGGCTCTGAAGGGTGCCTAACACCTTCCCTTCGAGTAACCAAAACTCTTACTCAGAATCTCAAACGTTTTCGCAGACTAAAAACAGAGTTTTACATAAAAATGGTTTTCCTAAGTTTCCTAAAATTTAGGTGGCGACTCTAAACCCTTTTCCAAAACAAAGGCAGAAAGAGCCGGATGTTGCAAGCATATTTTGGCCAGTTCAAAATAGGGCGCGACAGAATGGCGACTCTGCTGGGGATTTTAACTTATGTTTTTACCTTAGCATGCTTAGTTTATGAATATTATTTGGAATATTTGTTTATTTGCAGTACATTATTTGCTTTATTTATATCATTCTTTGTTTGAAAGGACGCAAGCCAAATCCAAACTTGCGCTCTTTGTTTGATTGATAAACACTACTTGTTACTGCTTTCTCACTTGCATTTCTCTATCGAGTCTTTGGCCGTACACATTTCACACACTGTGGTACACGCGGAGGGTTTTATGCCCTCCCAAACCTTCTTTTGGATTCCTTAGTTTCAGGGTCGGTGCATTTAGGTTAGTGTGCCGTCTCGCAGTTATTCAGTCCACTCTCAAATATAGGAAAATACTCTTATTCTAGAAATAGGTCATGTTGCATAGCCTTAGGCAGGACGATCTTTGGGATTGACACTGCATTTAGGGAACCGCCCTTATTGTCAACGGGTTTTTCATAAAACCCAACGACATATACTTTGTGTGTGATTGATGTAAATGATCCAAACTAAAACATATGATGGATTTGGGATAAACAAACTTATCATACCCTTTACCTTTTTTCTTTCAGATGAATATCAACCAAAACTTACCAAACATCCAGATGGTTATCTCAGCACCTGACAACCTAAAAAAGTGGTGGCGAAACATCCGCGTAGCGCATGGGGGTGAGGTACGGGAGCAGCTGGGGGCTTTGCTGTCGCTTATGGGGATCCAAGCTGACAAAACCCTCACCACTTTATTAATGGAATTTTGGGACCCAACCACTGTGACCTTCAAATTTCTGGATTTCGAGATCACTCCTACCTTGGAGGAGATTAGTAATTTTGCTGAACTACCACTAAGGGAACGAGTGCCGGTACTCCCATCACCCATAAAGAAGGCAGACTTTCTGAGGCTGTTAGGATTACACATTTTTCCATCACTGAGAAATGTGGAAGGAGGAAAGGTGAAGTTGGATTACCTCTTCGAAAGATACGGTCGTCTCGAGAGTTTTGACGAACACCAAGGTGAATTCGCCTGTACCCGCAGACAGTGGGTATACATGCGACCGAGGGTCTTTGTGTTGGCTTTTTTGGGAACTATGATCTTCCCGATGAGGTTTCATTGCATCGACCTCAATATCCTGCCAATAGTGATGAACGTCTTTGCAGAGCCGCAAAGACTTACCTTGGTACACATGATCCTTGCTGAGATGTTTCGATCGTTGTCCGCATGCACACGGGGACACAACTTCTTTGGAGGCTGCAATTTGTTATTGCAAATTTGGGCTGTAGAACACTTCTACCGCCGCCACCCACAGATGGACTACTGTATCGACGCCCGCAACAGGATTCAGACTCATAGAGAGCGCATGAGATATTGGACATATGCACCCACCGGAGAAGAGGAATGGCGCACATTCTTGACTAACCTTACCGGAGATTTCATCCAGTGGAGATATCCCTGGATGACAGGATTGGCCTTCATCAGAACTCGATACTTGTATTTCATCGAGTTGATAGGACTGGGAGGCATCCAGCCATATGCGCCTCTCCGTGTTTTAAGACAGTTCGGCTTGGTCCAGGACATACCTTTGTGGTCAAACATGGCGTTATATGAGGACAGTTATGGTGCCGTGATACCGACGGTACAAATGATGAACTTGCAGGCTGAATGGGATTATATGATCACATTATACATGGGAGGAGACAAATGGTGTACGCCGGAATACTACGCTTGGCGAACGACCGTGAGTCACTTGGCTCAACCGAGCGCAGAAAGATCCAGGGATTTGGCAGATATCCAGTGGGTCAGATGGGTTAGGGAAGAGGTGCTTCCCCGCATGGAGATCACAACACCAATGTACAACCAGATTGTCCCAGACTCCGTCAACTACTTGATAACAAAGGTAGAGGAAGATCCCGAGGATCCAGAAGAAGATCCGGAGGAGGAGCCAGAAGAAGATCCGGAGGAAGAAATGGGGGAAGACTTGGAAGAGGATCCGGAAGAAGATCCGGAAGAAGATCCCGAGGAGGCTTCTGAGACCGGCTCTAAATTTTATGATCCTAACGATGGAGGAATGATGGAGACAGACTCAGAGCCCAGGTATCATCATTCCGCTGGATCTCCAGAGTATCATCCAGCACCACAGGATGATAGTGATGACGGTCCTACGTGGCCCTAGGTTATCCTTTCCCTTTGTACCCTTTTTTCATATTCCCTAAAGGTGCCTCATGGCCCATCCCTTTGTACGCCCTAGTGGCCATCCCATGTCTTTCATTTTCAGGCTCCCATCAGCCTATCTATTGTAAGCTTTCAAAGCCACATTTTGCTTAATGAAAAGTCATGTTTATCTCAAATCCTAAATGTGTTCAAAATGGATCATTTATCATCAAATTGTATGCAGCGTAGGCCTACCTCTGGCAAAACGAGGCTCCATATTAGGACGCATTTTTGTGTGAATATCGCCAACTTGGCGCATATATTTGTTATATATTCCGATATTTCCCAAACTAACATAGTTTCCTTTTTCTTTCCTTTTTTTTCTTTATGTTTATTATAAACCCCCCAAAGAAAGTTGATTTGTGTCGATTTGCAAACTGGCGGAATCGCAATACAACCTCCGATCTAAAGGAAAAATGAGCGAAGAATCTAACAACGCCTCGATGGTACCAGTAGATGGCGCCGAAAGTTCTCAAAAACTGATGGACACTCAAAACGACGAACAAATGGCCAACATGGCACAAGAAATTGAGATCTTGAAAGAAGAACTACGCCAAGTGCGGGATTTGACCAAGCTTACAGCTGCTACCTTCCCCGCTCAATTCCAATTTCCAAATGCTGAGTTGCGGCCGGTCACTCCCGTCGACTTAACAAACGCGCCTAAGCAAACACCGCCTGTTCCTACTTATGCTCAAGATCTACTTACTCACCCACCCGCTGTTAGGGCTGCACCTAACCTTTCCTCGCCTACGCAGAACTTTACTGTTCCAATTCACCCAACAATGCAGCACATACCGGAGGCACATGTCACTTGTGAAATGCCTGTTCCACCGGTATATGCTACTGAAGCCCCTACTTTCGCAACATCCACGGCTGTCAAAGTACCATATGAGGTCGATCAGTACGTAGGATTGGAGAGGGAGGTCCGGTCAAATGAAGATAGGTCGATAGCGGCTCAACTTGAAAGTTTGAAAAGGGCTTTTAAAAGCATGCAAGTTACCAGGGGAACCGAGAGTCTGGACTATGATGACCTATGCATCCACCCAGACATTGATATGCCGGTCGGGTACAAACCACCAAAATTTGATGTATTTGATGGAAAGGGCGATCCCCACGCACACCTAAGAGCCTATTGCGACAAGCTGGTCGGCGTAGGAAGGAACGAGAAATTGAGGATGAAACTGTTCATTCGAAGTCTGTCAGGAGAAGCTCTAACTTGGTACACTCGCCAAGACCCTCGCAAATGGCGTGATCGGCAAGAAATGGCCGAAGATTTCATGAGTCGCTTCAGGTTTAATACCGAAATCACTCCGGACAGATTCTCACTGTTGACACCCAATTTTGGCCCTCCTTTTTCCCATAATTAATTTTTTATATGCTTCTTAATCCCGAGGACTTTTCCAAAATAATTTTCTTATTTCTATATTAATTTTATATTAATTTTGGCACCAATAACCGTTTTGTTTAAAAATGATTTCCTTTACTTTTTTATAATAATAAATTACTAATAATATTGTATCTTATAAAATCACCCCAAAAATATTTTATAATTCTTTCTTTAGTTATTGGTATAGTAACTTTTATTTTAAATGAAATTTTTGTCGTACCGCTATAACATTTCCTAAATATTATTCTATCGATTGAGGATTGCGATTACGCACATCAAAATTATGTTTAAGTCAACTATATACGTATTTGAAAATTAATTGGGATGAAAGAAAGCATCGTTAAATTAATTAAGTGGGAAAACGATTAGGGAAAATTAAATTTTTTCCTACAAACTAATTCATTTACCAAGTTTTGGGCCAAATCCTTATTTGTTTCAGCCCAAACCATCCTAAACCACTACCCAAACAGCCAAAACCGACCCAAACCTCCCTAGCCCATTACCTAATTACCTAACCCAGCCCAATTTTTCCTAAGCCCACTACCCAATTCGCCCCACCAGCCCAATTCCTCAACTAAACCCACCCCTAATCCCTATTCTCTCCACTCTCTCACTCCACTTTCATCCAAAACCAAACAAACCCCTCTCACTCCTCTCCAACACCACCGACAACCCCCACCCCCATACCCTGCTGCCGCCGCCCAAAACCCCCAAGACCCGCCGGATTTTGCGGGCAAACGACGACCACACCCTCTCCCGTCACCTCACAACGTCCCTTCCCCTTTTCGGAGGCTTTTAGTAGCCTCGAAAAGGTCGCCACCGCCGGTTGCAGACCTCGGAAAAGAGGAAACCAGCCGTTGCCCGACTGTCTACCTCCACCGCCTCCGACCCATCACCATCCGCCTGAAAAGGTAGGCATCTCATCTTCCTTTTTCTCTGATTTTCATCATTTCCTTTTGCAACTTGGCTTTCCAAGAATTCAAATTTTGAATTCTTGGAAAGAGCCGTTTGAGCCCCAAAATTTCGGCTATAAAAGGACGAAAAAGAACAGATTTAGGACCCCCATTTTTTTTTATCACACACAGACACAAGAAAAAGACACACACAAAAACGAACACAAACACACACAGAGCGACGGACGGGCGGAAATCAAAAAAAAAATATCAACAGCTCACTAGAAATTGTTTCTCTGGTTGTTCATTGTTGATTTCCATATACTCACTACTCGTTTTGCTTCCTGATTGTTTTCGTTTGCTATTCGGATAACCGGAGTCGGATTCGAAAGTCGCTAGTTTGAAACTCAACATTTGACGGCCTCAATCGCTGCCCAACACAAGGTAAATCCTATCCCGTCTAATTACTTTATGTTTAGTTTTGTGATCCATTGATTCGTGTGAGTTTGGGTTGTTCATGTTTGGCTGATTTTAGGCGTTAAAATGTGAAACGAAAATCAGTTTCTGGACGTTTGGTTTAGCTTATGTGATTATGAAGTGTTTACAATTCAAGACTTGGTTTGATATTTTGAATGGGGTTGGCTGTTTGATCATCTGTTTGTGAATGTGGATTTTAAAGTTGGTTTTGTTCGGGTTATGTTGAATCAGTTTCTTTGGTCGTTAGTGTCATTGGATTGGAATTATGTGTTTGTAAAGCTTTAAAACTTGTAATTTAGCTTGAAGAATTCCTATGAGGTTTGAAGATTTTTTTAGTATGGTTAGTTGTCTATTACAAGATCATTGTAATGTTTAGCTTAAATATTTGAATTTGGCACTTATTGTTAATTGTGTTTTGGATTAGTCGTTTACTTTAAATGAAATTTCCAACTCTTGACTTTAGTTTAAAAGGAACTCTACAAGCTTTAAACTACGAAATATTTCAACTTGCTCGTTCGAAGTCGTCAATTGTTTGGTTATGTCTTTAGCTAAGTCATCTACCTAAAGTGAGATTTTTTTTTTACTTTCTACCTTAGTATGGAAAGGATTATGCAAATTTTAACCTTTGAGAGGTGATTAACCATGTGTTTGAGATTTCTTTATACGTTTGGTTTGTTGGTTTTGTTTCGTTTTACCACGTAAATATAGAGGTTGCAACTTGAGTTTTTTTTAAAGGGTGATTTGAATAAGCTAGAAACCCACTGTTAAGGTATTTTCTAATCAATTTGAACAAGTTTGTGATATGGTTGTATCTATAGTCCATGGTATGCTTTGTAAACTATTTGTAATCTTGATTCAACTTGAAATAATTTTCAAGAGGCTCCAAGTCTTCAAATGAACATGGCTACTTTTGTTGCATAACTAGAGATTAGGATCAATGTTTACTCTTCATAAAAGTTGAGTTTTCTTTTTGTTTTCCCTTACGGATTGAGTTGTAAGAGTATGTAATCGTCCCGTCTTGTTTTAATCAATTAGGGGGCTGATTTTGTTTAAATCGGAAAAGGTGTATGTATGCCATGTTTAAGTTTCTTGAAGTTTAAATTCTTAAGGTAAAGGTTTCAATAGGTTTGTCATTTTTTTTTTAGTCCCGAAAACGTTTGTTTAAAGTAGGAATATACATATTATGATTATATTTCCGGCGTTTGTAAAACATTGTGGTCTTGCTTGCGATCTAACTTTTCTTCAAGACACCTTAATCCTAGTAAAAAGTGGTTGATTTAGTGTGCATTTGTTAGAAGAAGAGGGCTGCCCGTATTTTCATTATTTTGGTTTTAACTCGGGATCAATTTCGGGAATACTAGCTTAAGGAACTCATTATAAGCCAACGTAGTAGTTTGGTTCTCCTTTAATCTCCCGGTTGTTAGTCTTATCTTTTTGAAGTGTTTTGTTTCATAACTACTTTCTTTATTTGAAATAAATAATAATAAAGTTTTATATTGCTACTTGTTGTGTACTTTGTTTTCCAATAATCGACTAGTGTTGAAAATGTTCGTTTTGCCTAAGTTCTTTTCGGATAATCATCTCATGTTAGTTCGTTTGTGCTCTAGTCAAATAAATTCGATCATTTGCTAAAAATGAAGCAAATATGGTTACATGTCGTCTTTCATATATTCTTGTGTATTTACCAAATAGCATGTTTGTTTTCTTTATCACTTTATTGTTAAGTTTGGCATATTTCTATATTTCTGTAAACTTTGTTATGCAAGTTACTAATCCTTATCACCTTTCTTTGTTTCATGTACACCCCGGAGAGTTGGAGTTCTCATTTGAAACTCAATCTCGGCCCAAATATGTTTTGGGTCGAACAACTATTAGGAACCATCGCGGTGTTTCGGAGTCACTCACTAGGAGATTAATTCCTCCAAAGAAACTTAATATACTTAGCCCTTTATTTTCTATATGTTTTTCTTATTATTTGAATTTGTTTAACTAACCTTGTATTATTTGGATATGTGTTTTTCTTTGTGACTTCGATTAACATTTATCCTTCGGCTTACCATTTGGTTTGATTAGGATATTTAGTTTGAAATTTTGAAAGAGTTTTCCTTCATTCCTTTAGCCT
The DNA here is from genome assembly GCA_003996215.1 of Jaltomata sinuosa. Classification (NCBI taxonomy): domain Eukaryota; kingdom Viridiplantae; phylum Streptophyta; class Magnoliopsida; order Solanales; family Solanaceae; genus Jaltomata; species Jaltomata sinuosa. The sequence continues at coordinate 255,357 of QJPP01000948.1, forward strand.
AGGCAAATATTTCTAATTTCCCTTTTTAAATCCTTTAAAATTAGTGTTTAAACACTTTCAAAAATAGTAGTGATAAATGGTGAATAGTGCAGATTTTTTATTAACTAACTTAGGCTTCGTTTCAAGAAGGACTTTGTTCCAAATAACTCGCGGTAGATTTTCAAAAGCATTAATTAGCGATTCAATTTATTTCACACCAATAGTTAGTCATTCTTAGGCTTTAAATTATAAAATGCTTTATCTAATTTAGGCAAGCCTCCTTTATATTTATTAGTAATTTATGTATTCTCTTATTCTAACACCAATATTTTACAAGTATTTTGCTATACTCTATATATATATTTTCAGATTTTCAGATTTTCAGATTTTTGAGGCCTAAAAACACAAGGTGTATATGTCATATGCTATCTACTACAAGGTATATATATTTATATTTTTATTTACCCTTCTTCCTATTTAAATTACACATATATTATTTTTATCACAATTACATTTCACGTACATAATATTTTCTTTCGTATTCAATGCATGTTCATTTTTTTTTACCTTACGAATAAAAGTCTCCCTTACATGAAAACAAATAATTCTCGTTTCTCTACTCAATTTTCAAATTGTTCTTTTACATGAAATATATTTACAAAACAAATATGGTTTCCTCTTATATCTTTTTTTTCTCTATTACCAATATATTTCTTACATACTTTTACTTATCCAAATCTTTTTAAAATAATATACTTTTCACATGATTTCCTATATTTTAAATATACATACGTCATCTTTACTTCCTTTTAATAAACATGTCATAAACTTTCTCAAACTTTAAGAACTACATATATTTTACTTTACAAAGGCATATTTATTATAAATAATATCTTCATCTTTTTACATAGCTTTTAAGTATATATATTTCTTATAAATCATAAAGTTTTACATACTTTAATTATTGCTATTAAACTTTCATATATTTTGACATATACTTACATATGTTTCATCTTTTTACCATAAGTATATTTTATATTTTTGCCTATTGTAGTGGCATGTGTCATATACTTTGAGTTTTTCTTTAAATTAATAAACCATGTTTTTATCACCTTTTAGCAAATAATGAGCAAATAATTTTCCCAAATATGTTTCTAAAACTGAGTTTAAGGACTATCTTCGGATAGGCTCTGAAGGGTGTCTAACACCTTCCCTTCGAGTAACCAAAACTCTTACTCAGAATCTCAAACGTTTTCGCAGACTAAAAACAGAGTTTTACATTAAAAAATGGTTTTCCTAAGTTTCCTAAAATTTAGGTGGCGACTCTAAACCCTTTTCCAAAACAAAGGCAGAAAGAGCCGGATGTTGCAAGCATATTTTGGCCAGTTCAAAATAGGGCGCGACAGCATGGCGACTCTGCTGGGGATAACTTATGTTTTTACCTTAGCATGCTTAGTTTATGAATATTATTTGGGTATTTGTTTATTTGCATTACATTATTTGCTTTATTTATGTTTATATTTGTTTGAAAGGACGCAAGTCAAATCCAAACTTGTGTTCCTTATTTGTTTGATAAACACTACTTGTTACTGCTTTCTCACTTGCATTCTTCGATCGAGTCTTTGGCCGTACACATTTCACACACTGTGGTACACGCGGAGGGTTTTATGCCCTCCCAAACCTTCTTTTGGATTCCTTAGTTTCAGGGTCGGTGCATTTAGGTTAGTGTGCCGTCTCGCAGTTATTCAGTCCACTCTTAAATCTAGGAAATACTCTTATTCTAGAAATAAGTCATGTTGCATAGCCTTAGGCAGGACGATCCCGGGGATTGACACTGCATTTAGGGAACCACCCTTATTGTCAACGGGTTTTTCATAAAACCCAACGACATATACTTTGTGTGTGATTGATGTAAATGATACAAATTAAAACACATAATGGATTTGGGATAAACAAACTTATCATACCCTTTACCCTTTTCTTTCAGATGAATATCAACC